>VDFB02281492.1:406321493-406523821 GCA_007258455.2 Sequoia sempervirens | reverse complement strand
AATCAGGTCATGAGACCTCATTTCTTTGAGGCATTTTTTCAAAGAGTTCACTACCTTGTCTATGATATTGCTTACTATTATGCTTTTGATAGATTCTTTCCAAGAATGCATAGCTTGTACAAAAGCACTTCTTTTAGGCTTTCAGCCATAGCAACAAGGCAACACTTGAACTATTTGACAAAATTCTTTGGTAGACATGTATCAAAAATGTGGTAGTATAGACAAGGCAGTGAACTATTTGAAAAAATGCCTCAAAGAAATGTGGTCTCATAGAATGCCACGACAAGCAAATGCAATTGGCAGCTGCTTCTGGTTATTAGTTATGCAATGTGAAGTAATTGCATAACCGCTAGGGTTGACTTTGTATAAAAACTATATATTATAATTGAAATTTTGTCATCTATCAAAGATCTAGTTATTAGTTATGCAATGAAGCAATGCTTAAGTTTGAAAAGATGTGCAATAAATGTAATCAACGTGCTATGAATATATAAACTACAAAATTATAAATTAAAGTTCAAAACATAAAATGCCAAGGTTTACAATCGGCCATTATTGGACGGCTTATCAAATCAACAAGCAGAACATTTTTCTGCGGTGGGAAGACAAAACAAGAAAACAAAGGTTCAAAATAAGAAATTTTTCTTCTCGCACTAAATAAGAAATATTCACAATATGTGCTAGGAAGGAATAAGTCCATAAGATCGAAAGTATGCAAGAACCGAATTGCAAAATTGGCTTAATGTTTGACTTCCAAAACACAAATTTTCACACTTTTCTCTCGATGTTCCAACATAAGTCACAAAGTATACATGTAATTTGTAAAGTATACACTTGAATACATGTAACTCATATATCTATTGAACCATGAATTTATAATGCAAATATGGACACCATCAATAAAAAAGATTTGTATTAATCAAATAGCCATGTACACATGTACATCAATATATGTCAATAAGTATAAAATATAGTTACAAAAAGCCATATAGGCTTACGAGAATGCCATATAGGCATACAATGTCAAATATATCGAATACAAAATATGTACAAAATTACCATGTAGGCATACAACAAAGGGCTCCACATTCAAAATTCATTTCTCTCCATGCCTGTTCAAATACAATTTTCTTTCCCTTTCCTCGGCGACCGATGGCTTATAAATTTGCTCACTACTCGCTGAGGGCTGCTCCCTCACAGGCTCCTCCCACGATTTAGCTCCCCGGGTCAAGTTTCCAATCGGTTATAATAAGAAGTAAAGACATTAATATATAGAAATTACATTTATAAAAATTAATATATTTAACAAAAATTTAATCACTTACAGCCATCTCGACGATCATATGCCCTGAGGAAATATTTAATGCCGATGCTCGTGTGTGCTCTCGAGCCCCAGATAAACCATCCGAATAGGAAATTAAACTACTTAATCAATAATGGTTTGATTTTTCACTAGAACTAGTTCATCTATAACAATGAATGTAAATTGAAATTTAGTAATTTGCCTTACAAATTTCCCCTATCGTAGAGCTTAATATCGAGGATTCTATTGCAAGAGACCAATATCCATTGCCCTTGTTACGTTGGGTGGTGTTTCTGTCACCAACATCTGAAAATAAAACAACAAATTATTCAATCACAAAATAGTTAACGAATTTGAAGTAATGCTTTGAGTTTGAATGATGTGTAATGCAACGTAAGCAACAATATGATTATCAATTTTTTAAAAAGAAATAACCTGGGACAATCACATTGAAAAACAAAAGACCCTTAGGACAAATTTTAAGTGAAAAAGCGTCAAAACACAATGTAAAATATGACAACCAATATGAGAAGAAGAGATGATCTAGTCAAAAGGAGCTTTGATAGTAGCCAACTGAGTTAAGTATGACAAATCCAAGTATCACTGTTGTAAGGAATGGAGTAAGAGCTAAATAAAGATACAATGACAATAAAAAATGATGGAGCTAACTTGTCAAGGGCCTATTCTTCAAAACCCTTATTAAACGCTTGTCATAGTTTAAGATATGCAACAAATGTTTGACAATGGAATTAACCTTGAGGATGACAGTTGATTAAATTGAGGTCTCCTTTTACCATGCAGTCAATATTCTTTTGGCCTATCATTATGATTTTTAAGTTTCAATTTGAGTTAAATATAATAGTCAAGTGTTTATACCAAAGATGATAGAGAAAATAATCATGAAAAAGGTGAATATGATGGTGATCAATGACAAGTCAAGGCACATTCGAATAATCGAAAAAGAGTAGAGGAATGCATAGTGAACATCATGGTACAACTTATGATATAAATTAAGCCACATGGTTGATGTGCTTTGAATCCTTGCATCTAAAGGAAAATGGATAGTGAACCCTCATGTGTTACCTTGTTACTACATGAAGGAGGAGGCTCCATCTCTCCATTTGGTGTGTAAACAAATTGGAAGTTTGCTAACTATCAAGTGAAGGCTTAAAACCCTAGTTTTTGCTCCATTTCATGTTTGAGCTTTGTACTGACAGTGGAAGGCTGGGACCTCAAGAATCTTTGAGTGTTGTCCATGTGAACCAAGAACCTTGGAAAAAGAGTGGGAAGTCCTTTTCAGATTTGTGAGTTCTAACCTATTTTGTAGGTGAAGGAGACCTAATAGGGGCTCAAGGGCTACTAGCCTTTGAAACCCTAGCTAAAGGATTGGTGAGAGCGATGGGAAGTTAAAGTCTTGGAGGTTGTTCAAACACCTTTGGAGGACAGTTTGAAGCCTTTTAAGACTTATTAGTACCCCTGCAAGAGTTGATGGAGGGTTGAGGAAGATTGGTCTTTAGTATAGTGTAAAGGCTAAGGAAGAGTTGTGGCAATGAACCAAGGTGGACTTGGTGGTTGGAGTTTGTGATAGAAGAGGGGTTGGTCGCATGCAAACCAGGGGCATCCCTAGTCATGAGTAGGGACCTATAGGTTAGATTGGTGAAGCCAGCACCAAGGAGGTCTTACAAGGAAAGGCCTAGAGCAGAATCGCTGATTGATTCTCCAACCCTCTCCCTATCGCATTGGTATCAGAAAGCAAGCAAAAAGATTTGGATTGATCTTGTATGTCGCAGAAAGAGTCTAGTGGTTCTAGCATCATGGTGACAAATGCTGAGTTGGCCAAGAGGGTTGAAGAAATAGGACGAAGACAATAGGGTATTGAGAGAAAAGTTAGGACTAACTTGAGCAAGCATCAATGTTATGTCAAAGCTTTTGATGGAAGAATAGAAAAAGAAGAAGAGGTTGCAAAGGAGGATAGAATCCCTGAACCTGACCCTATATTGAAGGAGGATCCCTTCTTGAAAGCATTGAAGGCTTTGAGTGGAAAAACACTTGAAGGAGTACCATTGTTTAGTGGAAAGATGGAGGTTGATTTAGTTATGGATTGGATAGAGGGAATGGAAAACCATTTTGAGTGTGATGGAGTCACTGAAGCACAAAAGGTAGAGGTGGCTAAATCAAGACTAAGAGGTTCTACCTTAACTTGGTGGAAATTCATTTAGATAGAGAGGGAGGTTGGCTGGGCAAGCAACCTATCTCTACTTGAAGGGAATGGTTGCCAAGGTGAAAGAAGCATACCTACCTAAAGACTATGAAATTCAGTTGCATAAGAGGAGACAGAGTTTGAGGCAAAGAGATCAGGAGATGAGTTCCTATACTGAGGAGTTTCAAAGACTTTGCATGAGTTCCAATGTCACAGAGGATGAAAGTATCAAGGTGGCAAGGTATCTCAATGGTTTCAAGTGGAACATTCTAGAGGAGATGGTTCTCTTAAGCCCCAAAACAGTGCACCAATGTTATCAATTGGCATTAAAGATTGAAGAGAGGAGTAAGAGGAAGCAAGATCAGACTTCTAAGGGAAAAGGCAAAGGAAGAGATCAAAGAGGATAGCATGGTGGCTACCAAGGTAGAGGCAATGACCAAAGAAACCAAGGAGAGTCAAAACTCATAGAGCATGGAGGTGAAACATCTACAAGAGGTGGACATAACCAGGGTAGAAGACCTCAAGGAGGTTCAAATAGAGGAAGAGGAGCAAAAGTGTGCAGGAGCCTTCCTTTGTATGTACCGCTTCTAGGCCTTTCCTTGTAAGACCTCCTTGGTGCTTTGCTTCACCAATCTAACCTATAGGTCCCTTTACTCATGACTATTAGGTGCCCCTCGGGTTTGTCGACTAACCCCTCTTCTATCATTCATCAAGATCATACATTGACCTTCTTGCCCCCTCCTAAAGTTTTCCACCACATCCATTACCTCCACATAAAATTGACATCCTTGGTCTTCATGGTTCCCACGCCGTGATATGGTTATGCAAATGAAAATGAAGAAAAGTAATCATCTCCTTAGCCATTGGCTGGAAGAATGCATGCTTAATGTTTTGATACATGATATCAACTCTCTCTTTTGCTCTCATGGTTGAATATCAAAATCCAGTATGGTGGGCCTCCAGACTTCTAGTCATCTTTCTTCCTCTTCCACCAAATTTTGTCCTGATCCATTACATGTCTCCGCTAGCCTTAATTGGTTTGTTTTTGAAAGCTGAAGTTTCTCTTGAGTCACTGCTGTAGCTCTCTTACCTTTCCATGCAAACTCTTTCATTGCTAGCTACAAATCGTCTTTGGGATTTAATCATTTGTACCACATGGTTGATGTGTTTTGAATCCTTGCATCTAAGGGGTTTAAAACCTTAGGGGCCTTAGATGAGAAAAAGAAGTAATGTTTTTCTTTTCTTTTTATGTGAGGACGTAGTAGTGAGATAAAAGAGGACTATATAGAAAAATGAAAAAAGAAGACATAAAAATTCATGGACCATACTATATCACCTACATGCTAGCTTACAAGGATATGAATGTAGTAGATTTAGGTATGATAGGGGTATTGCAAGGTATATTTGAGGAATATATAAGAATGAAGAAGAATTAAATGGATCAAATTAGTGTCAAATGTTTTCCTAAAAGATCTCCCACACCCTATTAGGGAATTTAATCATTTCTAAGCATTTTCCACATCCTATGGGAAAGTTTGAGGAGGCTCCAATAGTTGAGAGTTTAATGAGTACTTATAACTTCTTTCCATGCAATCATGATTAGTTAGGGAACATATAGGGAAACTTGATGAGTTATGCAACAAATGAAGAGGAATATAGGGTATTTTGACCTAGTTCCTAAGCATCTCCAAGCATCTAGAGATATTGAAGGAGTCTTGGCTGATAGATAGGTCTAGGATAGAAGTTTTATTTTGGTTACATTGACATCATGTAGGACATCCATAGCCTTATTCTTGGTTATGTTGATATCACAAAAAATTATATAGGATGGAGTAGAATGTAGCTCTACCTTTGTCAGTTCCATGTTAAATTTTTATTATATATAGCTTGCTAGTGTAGGAATTCTAAGACAAACAATCATGGTAGGACCATTCTTAAAAGATTTCAAATAATCACCTAGTGAACCCATATACTCTTAAGACTATATATACACAAATTTAGATTAAACTTAGAATTCATTAACTTTTAAGTTCTATTTATTCTATATTACCTCAGTGAAAGTTTGATCAAATCTACTTGCACTCCTCGTAGGTGTTTTAAACCCAACAACACCCTCTGCTCAACATCCAAAATCACATATTAAAATACCATTCGTAAAAAAATGCTATTAACATATGTAATCAATTTATAATTGTTTACTAACTTTACATACCCCAATCGATAGGTGTACTGCATAAATAAGTAGATTGATTGGTACCTTGGTCAACATCAAGTGGACCCTACAATTTTATTAAAATAATAAAACTAAATTAGTTAATCTTGCATTTGACAATTAAAATTTAATAAAATAAATTCAATGAACACGTTCAATTTTACATTGACATCAATACCATATGCATCATGCAGAATGTCAGCCGCCCTCTCCATCCCCGTAGATGCATACGGATCAGGCTGCGTAGAAGTATATGGATCCTATGTAGCACCCTCCTGAGGGCCGGTAGGGTCATACGAACAAGTGGCTCCGCAAGATCGACACACATGGCCTCGAAGGCCACCACCTGAAGACTCCCCTGGATTGCGCTGTACAATGGGGCTAGTGTGGTGGATGACACTCTGAGTCAAGGATGTGATTGCCTGCAAAGTCTCTACATCAGCACTCTCCTTTGCAACTACCGGCATCGCAATCTGCTCACAAGGTGGCCTAGCGAGAGGTCATCTCCCCTGTCGTGTAGGATCCGGCTGTGCACCAGGCCTATCCTGTGCTGACCCCCCACCTCTCCCCTGAAACTCCTTCATATCAAAATAATTTGAGATTTGGTTCAATACAAACTCATAGTATAATTTCCTAAGAAAATATTGGGGGACTTCACAGTTATTGCACAGTGGGTAATCAAAGACCATATACCATCTGTCATAAAAACGGTTCCTAATCTCTACGTGGTGGTACCAATGGATAGGAAACCTCTTTGCATTGAGGGTGAGATTTTGATTTGTTCTAGGGTCAGTGAATAGAGAGCACAAATCGCCTTTAGTAATCTTTAAATCTTTAACTTGTTTATATGATAATTTATCATAATATGCCCTTGATGTTTGCCTCCTATTTTTCCATCCGGATATTTGTTGGGTAATTGCATCCACATTTTTAACAAAAATCCTTCAAACTTAACCGCTAGATGTATCCTTTCTCGGTTGAAGAATTTTGATCACTCAACCTACTAATAAGATCCTCAACTTCTTTTTTATTGTTTTCAATTTCACTCCTCAAATTTTCTTGAGTGCCAGGAGGGTATTGAGAGAATGGTGGGGCAGGTTGATTTTGTTGTTGAGGTTGATTTTGTTGAGGTTGATTTGGTTGAGGATTTTCCTACAAATTAAAAAAAAATCATTCATTTCTAAATTAAAACAAACAAAATCAATTTAAAACAAAAAAATTCATTACAAATACCAAACAAAACTTACCTCTTGCATCTTTTCGTCGTCGGGGTGCCATATTTGTGAAGAAAATTGAACTCAAGTTGATCAAATGTGAAGTAGTCACCTCCTCAACAACGCGAGCACGTAGTGTAGGGTTCTTGGCCGCGGGCAGAAATAGAAAACAGTAAAAACAGAAATGAAGAATGTTACTTTTTTTTTTGCTTTTAAAAAGACAAAATGCGTTCGCGTTATAACGCGAACGCGTTTTGTCTCATTTTTCACTTTTGTGGCCACAAAAGTGCGACCATCTTGGTGCACTTACCCTAAAATGATATGTGATGTATGATATATAAAATGAGATGTGAGTGAAATGATGTATGCCATGAATGAGATGTAAATGAATGATATATGAAATGTGAATGAAATGATATACAGATGAAATGTAATGTAATGATATATAAAATGAAATGTAATGAATGATGTAAATGAAATGAGATATTAATGAAATGTGAATGGATAAAATGTAATGAAATAATATATAAAATGAAATGTGAATGAAATGATATATGGATAAAATGTAATGAATGATGTAAATGAAATGAGATATTAATGAAATGTGAATGGATAAAATGTAATGAAATGATATATATAATGAAATGTGATGAATGATGTATGAAATGCAATGAAAATGTATGATGAAAATATAAATGAATGATGATTTTACAACTACATAATAATGACAATGTGACGAGACGTAAATGCATGATGTAACATAGCGTGTATATGATGCCACGAAATGAGATGTTTATTGTGAAATTTATGATGAGGTGAAGAAATGATTTTATATGCATGTCATTATGAAAATCGTATGTGTCAAGTATACTCAATCCTTAATAAGAAAATATAACATTATTTATGAATGAATCTTTGTAACTTGTGCAACCAGTACTCTGCAGATGTATTATTATGAATGCAATCTATGTTTACCATGCAAACCTATTTTATCAATGCAAACCTAAGTGTCACTCCAATAATCTTTTTTATTTTGCTTGGTATCATCACTGAGCCTTTAAAAATGTTGAAAGTGAATACAAGCATCAATGATATGAGATAGACCAATGATGACCTGAGTATTTCTTTCATGATTTTTGATTTTGCAAGCGAACACAAGCATCAAGGTATGAGATAGACCAATGATGACCTGAGAATTTCTTACGTAAACGGACAAGAATTAATCATTTTCTTAAGTGAATCGGAATGTCATCCATAATACTTGGTAGAGCACTTCCCGCGATAATTCACAAAGTAATAATGACTAACTCACAAACAGAAAATGAAGAAAAGTATCATTCTCCTTCCTTGCTTCTCTAGTTCAATACATCATTGAGTAGCTCCAAAGAAATGATAATCATATGATAAAATGAAAAGTACAAGTCAAATTCTACTTAATGTATTTTCAAATCATTATTCAGATTAGATCATCAATGTTGAAATGTGTGTGTTGATGTTTGCATGATATTCCCAGACGTTTGACAAAATGATGTAACCTTAAGACCTATCCTAGGGGTCTCGGGGACTAATCAAAGATTAGTCTTGCCTACATTATACATGCAGAGACCACGTAGTTCGACTGACATAGACTCTACTTTTGACTGATGTAGACTCCATTTTTGTGTTTTCGATGTTATGAATGTTTTTGGATTTTGATTTTTTGATGTTTTTGGATTTTGATCTTCTGATGTTTTTGGATTTTTGATTTTCTGATGTTTTTGGATTTTGATTTTGTGATGTTTTTGGATTTTTACTTTTTGATGTTTTTGGATTTTGATCTTCTGATGTTTTTGGATTTTTGATTTTCTGATGTTTTTGTATTTTGATTTTCTGATGTTTTTGGATTTTGTCAAGTATCGTCACTTGATGTTGTCACGTTTGACTTCCTTTCCATTTAAGCTGAAAGTCCATTTGTACCAGATAACACTAGGATGTTGCCCCCAAGCTAGGGTAAAACATGATATCCTTGCTATGATATGGATAGTGATAGTGATTATCTCAAATGATAGAAGGAATTGATCCGAAAGGAAACACTCGTGACAAAACTGCATCTAAATAGATAGAAAAGTTGGTGAAAATCACAAGTAGCACCTGTTTGCCAGGTTTTCATCACTTGTTTTTATTGTGTCCTCTTTCTTTTTCTTTTGTATATTTTTTTTTTTTGTTTTTCTATCATCATGACACCTGTTTGCCAGGTTTTCATCAAGACAACTTTATTGACCGTGCACTAGGTATCTTCAAGTGTAGAATTGCCTGAGATGAATGCTATTCATGGGTTCCTCCAACATGTCTCCTTCTGGTGTAGATAGCTGGTATGCTCCTGATCCATAAACTGAGATAATGACATAAGGCCCTATCCAGTTAGGTTCAAACTTTCCCTTCTTTTCTCTGTCTGCTTGATTTCTAGGGTTTTCCCGTAGGACCAAGTCTCTGATCTGGAAGTCTCTAGGCTTAACCCTATGATTATAGTTCCTAGACATTCCTTGTTGATAGGCTGTCAAATTATTGACAGCTTGTTGTCGACGTTCATCAAGTAGCTCTAATTCTTGAAGTCTAGAGATCCTATAATCTTCATCTGAAATGAGTCCCTTTAGTGAAACTCGAAGGGATGGAATTTCTACCTCGATAGGTAATATTGCTTCTGATCCATAAACAAGAGCATATGGTGTAGCTCCTGTAGGTGTTTTGATGCTAGTCCTGTAAGCCCAAAGAGCAGGATTAAGCTGAACGTGCCAGTCACGCCCTAATTCATTTACAGTCTTCTTGAGAATCTTTAGGATTGTTTTGTTTGAAGCTTCTGCCTGCCCATTACCTTGAGGGTAATACGGGGTTGAAAAGTGATGTTGGATGTGGAACTTTTCACACGGCTCTTGAACGTCTTGCTTTTTGAAAGGCCTGCCATTATCTGTAATGATCGACTAGGGTATCCCATATCTACAAATGAGATAATTAAGTATGAAAGATGATATTTGCTTCCCAGTGATTGTGGTTAAGGGAACTGCCTCCACCCATTTTGTAAAATATTCTGTTGCTGTGATAATGAACTTGTGTCCATTAGATGAAGATGGGTTAATTTTACCTACCAGGTCTAATCCCCACTGATAGAAAGGCCATGTAGTTGTGAATGGATGGAGCTCCTATGTCGGTGCATGTATAAGATTGCCATGAATCTGGCATTTTGGACATCTCTTGACAAACTTATAAGATTCTTGCTCCATGTGTGGCCAGTAATACCCCAAATGAAGGAGTTTCTTGGCTAAAGATAATCCACTTGAATGTGTACCACAAATTCCTTCATGGACCTCATGTAAAGCGGAAGCAGATTTGTTATGTTCTAAACAACGCAAAAGAGTACCATCTAGGCCTCGATGGTAAAGGGTGTCAGCAATAATGGTATGCTTGGCAGATTGGCGTATGAAGTTGCGCTTTTGGTTGCGAGAAAGATCTGGCGGTAAGATATTATCTTTCAGATAAGTATAAATGTCTTCATAAATGGAAGATTGGGCACTATCCAAAAGGCATATGGTTTGGGATTTGGGATTCGCGTATCCAAGATTTGACACTTGTTCTACAATAAATCGATAATGAACTTGCTTTTCAGGCATTTGTAGAAGAGAAGCTATTGTGGCCATGGCATCTACTGCTTTATTATCTGATCTTGGTATCTGCTCAAATTTGATATCTATGAAGTATTTATTTAGATCATCTACCAGTCTCTTATATAAAATCAGTGTGTCATCTTTAGTTTGGTAATCATTGTTTACTTGATAGATGATTAACTGGGAGTCTCCATACACCTGTAGTTCTGTGGTTTTCCAGTCAATAGCCACTTTAATTCCAAGGATCAAAGCTTCATATTCTGCCATATTGTTAGTGCAACGGAAGGTAAGCTTGTAAGATCATGGAATTGTGTGCCCAAGAGGTGTGACAAATAAAATTCCTGCCCCTGATCCATGTTGTATGTAGGATCCATCGAAATAGAGTTGCCATGGTTGTGCTGTAATGTTGAGGATATCTACATCAGGAAATTCCATGGTCATAGGATGACAGTCTGATAATGGAGCTTCTGCTAATTGGTCGGCGATGACTTGTCCTTTGATAGCTCGCCTTTCAAAATACTGAATGTCAAACTCACTGAGGAGCATGACCCACTTTTCCAACCTTCCTGTTAACACTGCTTTGCTCAGTAAATACTTGAGGGGATCAATTTTTGCAACGAGCTTGATAGTGTGAGTGAGCATATAGTGTCGCAATTTTTGTGTTGCAAATACTATTGCTAAGCATGATTTTTCAATGAAGGTATAGTTTACTTCATGTCCATTGAGTGTCCTGCTGATATAGTATATTGCCTATTCCTTCCCTTCTCTATCCTCTTGTGCTAGCAAGGCTCCTAAAGAAATATCCGTTGTTGCAATATATAGCAACAATGGCTTGTCTTCACTGGGTGGCACCAAGATTGGTGGTGTCATTAAATAATGCTTGATTTGATTGAAAGTACTCTCACACTGTTCATCCCATTTAAAAGACATATTTTTATGTAAAAGATGGTTGAATGGATGACACCGATCTGCTTGTTGAGAGATGAATCTTCTGATGGACTGTAGTCGGCCTTGCAGAGATCTTAGTGTACTGATATTCTTAGGAGGTGGCATTTCCATGATGGCTTTAATTTTTGCTAGATCTACTTCAATTCCTTTTGTAGAAACTATGTATCCAAGGAGTTTTGCTGATGTTACTCCAAAGGCACATTTCTTAGGATTTAATCTAACTTTGAATTTTTCCAACCTGTCAAATATTTTGGCCAGTATCTCTAGATGTCCTTCTCTGGTGTAATATTTGGCTAAGATGTCATCCACATAGTCCTCCATGAAGATGTGCATCATGTCATGGAAGATTGTTGTCATAGCTCGTTGGTATGTAGCTCCTGCATTCTTTAACCAAAAATGCATGACGTTCCAGCAAAAGGTGCCCCATGAACATGTAAATGCTGTCTTTTCTTGGTCTTTAGGAGCTATTTTGATTTGATTATATCCTGAAAATCCATCCATGAGTGATAGCATTTGATGGCCAGTTGTTAAATCTACAATCATTTCTATGTTTGGCAAAGGAAAATCATCCTTTGGACATGCTTTATTTAAATCCCGAAAATCAGTACATATTCTAATGGTGTGATCTGGCTTTGAAATAGGTACAATGTTGGATATCCATTCCGCATAATCAATAGACCTGATAAATCCAGCATCTAGTAGTTTCTTTAAATCATCTTTTACTAATAATGCAACATGTGGATGCATTTTTCTCAACTTCTATTTTATCGGTTTAGTGCCAGTTGGTAAGGATAAGTGATGCATGATGAGATCTGTGTCTAAGCCTGGCATGTTAGAGTATGACCAAGCAAAATTGATGCATCATTCTTCAAAGAATTTGATAAAATTTGGATTTTCTATATCTGTCATGGATGCTGCCAGGTGTAGTATTCCCCCTTTCTCTGCTGTGCCAATATCAATAGACTGTGTGGGTTCTATCAACACTGATGATCTTTCATGGTAATGTTGTGGGAGAATGTCAAGCCTTCCATCCTCTGGTGCCTCAATGAGGTTTTCACCATTGGATGCGTTCTTTGTTTTTACTATTTTAGGATCAAATACTACCATAGAATGGTTTTCACCATTAGATCCATTTTTTAATTTCATATTTTTGCAACTGGAAGGCTTGGAATCCTCCTGCCTAAAAGCATCGTTAAAAGAAGTATTGGTAAAACAAGTATCAGATTCCTCACAGCAAAGGTAGTTAATAATGGCAGAATCATTGTCAAAAGCAGGGAGATCAATAGGGTGTTGGGGTTCCCATTCGATAAGCTCAGGATGCAGTAAAGGTAACGAATCACTAGATGGGTTGAGGTCAGCGATTGTGAAAGCTCAGATGAAAATGTCATCTAGATTTTTAGTGGTTATGTTGAGGCCTACAAAGGTATTTTCTTCCACATCATTTATCTCAATCGATGTCCATTCATCTTCACTTGAGTCATCAAAATTTTGTGTTTCAAAGACAATAGGATTAAAACTCAAGCTTTGACCCTCCTCGTGTTTGGGGGTATACTTTTTGATAATGTCGATCTGAATATCTTCATAGGAAACATCTGATAAGTTGTCCCACTCATATTCATTTGAATCTGTTTCATAGTTATCTCGTATTTGAAGAATACGGTCCTCAGTTTTATTGGTGATTTATGCTCTTGCTTCTTCGGTCTATCCTAGTCCCATTCTGCCATTTTGCTGAATTGTGAGGACTTGGATTGGTTCTGTTACACTTTGTTTCTCTTGATCAAGAGATCCTTGTTCTGCTGCATATCCTAGTCCCGTTTTATCCTTATGTTGGAGCGTAAGATGTTGGATTGGTTATGTTATCCCATCTTCTCCAGAATAGTTTTTCCCTTTCCATATTGATTTGTATCTATGATATTACTTGTGGAAGTGGAAGCTTCCTCATCCTTATAAAGCCAATTTAGTATGGCCTTATCTTCTGATTCTTCATCTAAGTTCCCAGCTTTTACAAATCTGCCATCTAATGCTTTTGTAGATTGTTCTAAATTCTGGGTGATTGTAGATGGCTGTCCATATGTTTGTAAGGAGGGTAACATTTGTGATAGATGAAATGAGTGTCCAACACCATATTCACTTATTCCTTTGTCACTTATCTGTACTTCCTTGGTGAATTGATGTGAGAGTGGAGCCCATTTTTCTTCAACATTTGAAGGTTTAAATTGTGCCACCCTTATCTCTTGTGATTTTTGTTGTTTTGGAAGCCACTTTGATATGAAGTTCTGTTGTTGCTCACCATCTGATGTGTTAACTTCTCTATTGTGAGGTATGAATGTATCCTGAGATGTCTTCAATGTATGACAAGCTTGGGTGTCATTGTAGTCTACTGTGATTGTTACCTCCTGTCCATTGACGGGAAATTTTAGGCATTGATGATAGGTAGAAGGTACTGCTTGCATATCATGTATCCATGGGCATCCCAATAGTATGTTGTATGTTAGTTCCCTATCCAAGACTTGGAAAACCAATTTTTGGACAATAGGTCCCACTTGAATGGGTAATATGATCAACCCTTTAGAGGACCTTTCTTCTTCATCATATGCTTTGATTGTGATTTTTCATCTTGTATCAATGGCTTCATCTGAGTATCCTAGTGCACAAATCAATTTTAAGGTACAAATATTTAAACCAGCCCCTCCATCTATCAGGACACGCTTTACACGGTGTTTATGGATGAGGACTTCAATGTGAAGAGTGGAATTATGTGGATGGGTGAGTGATACATCATCATGTTCGGAAAATGAAAGGAAATAAGGTGCAGATAGATGTCCCACCATAGCTTGGAACTGACACACATCCAAATTGTTAGGTACCGTGGTTGATACAAGAGCTTGTTCAAGAACCTCTTTGTGTGATGGGGAAATCTTTAAAAGTTCCAAGATGGATATTTGTGCCGGTATTTTCTACAATTGATCGATGAGATTATATTGATTAGAGGGAGTATCCATAGATGGGGATGATATTGATGCCCCTTTCAATATAACTTTGGATTGTGCCCTTGTTGTGGCATTAACCGGTTGGTACTCTTGTTTCCCTTTGAGTGTAATTACATTAATTTGGTTTTCAGATTTGTAGATATGTTGTACCAAATTGGTAGATGTAATGTCATTGTTCTGATTGATTTGGTTGCATAACTCTTCATCCTCCTTGGCAGCAGAAAAATAAAGGATGTTGTGTCATAAACATAACCAACATTTTTACCTTTGGTGTTTGTGGAAGAGGATTCTCCCTTCTGATAATTAGGTAGAGGATTTTTGAACATCGTATGATCTTTGTTTGTTTGGGGTCCCTCTACAAATACTTTCTTTTGATCTATGAGGTCTTGTACCACATGTTTTAATTGCCAACAATTTTTAGTCATGTGGCCTTTATTTTGATGATAGTGACAGTAATGTAAGTCATTCCACCATGATGGTTTGACTTGAGGATCCCAATTTCTAGCCTCTTGTACTTGAATGAGTTTTTTGTCTAAAAGTTCGTTGAGGACTAATTCCAATGATTGTCCTAATGGCGTGAATTTTTCGTTTATTGGATGGTCATTGGAATGATTGGGTTTTTGTTTCTCCACTGTTTTGATTATTCCCTTGATCACTACCTTGTTTGACATTAAGACCATTGTTTTGTTTGTTTGTAGGGGTTGGCGTCAAGGTGAATACTGGTTTAGATGTGTGTGTATCGATCATGGTATCCGTATTCTTGTTCTTTTTCCAAAATCTTGGCTTTTCGTTGTTGTTGTTAGAGGAATTGTTATTGTTTGAACCTTCAATGAAGTGTTTGATCGTTCCTCTTTTGATGAGAGCCTCTTCGATTTTGAGCCCCTTTTCGATAACTTGTTCAAATGTAGATGGACATTGTAAATCCAATCTATAATTCATGTCATCCACTAAGTTATCAATGAACATCTCTATCTTCTCCTCTTCAGGAATAGATCTAGGGTATTTAGCAAATAGCCTTCTCCATCGTTGGAGAAAGGAAAGAAACTTTTCACCCTTTGCTTGTTTGGTGTTGTAGAGTTCTTTTAAGGTTACCCCATGTTGGATGTTGAATGAGAAGTGTGTTATGAACCTATTGATTAGTTCTTCAAAGGATTGAATCCCAGGTTCCAATTTAGAAAACCACTCCATGCAAGTGTTTCCTAAGCTTCTTGGAAATAATCGTAGTAAGAGTCCTCGTGTGCGAACTCTATGCTCATGGCTCAAAATTCCCGTACGTGATCAAATGGATCGTTCTCCCATTGTATTTGTTGTATGTTGGGTATTCACAATACCGTGGAAATGGTATCATGTTAATGCTTGGATCAAATGGATAAGGGAAAATGTCTTGCAAGGAATATCTCTTTGTTGGCCCTTGTTGGATATTTTGGAACTGTAATTGTAACTGTTGGATTTGTTTTGTCAAAGCATCTATTTGATTTGGGTTTTCCACACTAGTTGTCTTGGGTGTGGTTGTTTCCTTGAGTTGATTGACAACAAAGTCTTCTTTAGGAAGCTTAGCACCTTTGTCAGCTAATAATAGAAGATACTTTTCCATATCTTGCTCTAGCATCTTTTCCATAAATTTATGGAAATGAGGGTCTTGTTGAACTTTCTCGATTTCCTCTACAGTTATTTCTTTCTCATGTGAGTTAGTGAGAGGATCAGTGTTGCTATATCGTCCCCAAGGGTTTTCTTCAGCCATGGCTGCTATTCTTTCATTTTCTTCTTGTTGTTGTCTTTGATATGCTGATCGTGTGAAAATAGGCATACAAACGTTAGAGTTTTACTCTAGACTTTGATCTTTGATTGGATAAGTGTCGAGGTTTTTGATTTAAAATCTGATTTAGTTCTTGTCTAGTTTCATGATGGGAGGATGATAAAAATCCTTGATAGGGAAACTTTGACAGAAAATCTCAGATTTGGTGATAAGGACACTTTGCAAGATGTTTCAAGATCTAGGTGTAATGGTAAAGTTTTCCTTTTGTATGACTCAAGTGTTCTGGACTGTGAAAAAAATAATGTTTTAGACTGATGAAAACCTTGTTATCGATATGGGCAAACTGACAAACTGTCTTACCAACTCTCTTTTTTTCTGACTTTCTGGAGCGCTAAAATAGAGACCGTACGCGCTAAAATAGAGACTGTACGCGCTAGAACAGATACCTAAAGCGCTAAAATAGAGACCATACGCACTAGAACAGAGACCTAAAGCACTAAAACAGAGACTGGACGCACTGGAACAGAGACCCAAAGCGCTAAAATAGAGACTGGACGCGCTAGAACAGAGACCTAGAGCGCTAAAACAAAGACCGGATGCGTTGGAATAGAGACCCAAAGCGCTAAAACAGGACCATGAGGCATTGAGACAGAAAAATATCTTATTCTATGAAACTCACTTGGGCTATTATCGTATTGGATGGCTGGTTGTGGGATGTATTCTGACGAATTCTTTGACTGTGGTTCTGGTGTTGCCTAAGAGCTCTTCTTTGATAAAATGCTTGTGAATCTAAGGGAGCTACAACATAGTCGTCCATATACCCTCTTGAGAAATCGTGATACCTATGAATAAAAGTCCTATGTTGGAGTAGAACTTTCCTGCTTTGATATAGAAATCATTGCTTTCTCAGAAGTTGTTTGTATGCAAGTGTTTTCTTTGGTTTTCTGATTTGTTTGACAAGAGATTTCTTGACAAACTTGGTGGATACCCAATCTCGAATCATGAGAATTCCACAAGTGTTTTGATTTTGAGGATTTTTTTGTTTTTTTGTTTTTTTTTGGTGTGATGATCTTAACTGAATTTAATGAGAGAAAACACAGCAAGAAAGAATAGAATGGTTGTCTTTAAAAATCCTAGAATCTAAATAGATAGTGTATGTTCTTAAGAATCAAGCATGATTCTTTTTTATTTTCACTGGTTTATAACAGATAAGACACTTCAGATAGACTCACTCCTAGAGACAAAAGGTCATTGTTATATACTCAAACGGCCCACAGCTTGGAATTGCATCGACTCACACAACCATGTCACCCCTTAGAGGGTGCCCATGTTTTTGTCTTTTCCAGGTGCGTACTCAGAGTGACGGAAGTGGATACCGGATCCTTTGAGCAAATAGTCCTTGGCAATTATATGGTGAGTGCTTGAGGGTAGATTCTTCCCTGCCCTTGCACCACCAAGTATTACAATGTTTAGAAACTGAAAAGCGTGCTTCTAGTTCTAGGTTCTTAGATAAGGTTTCCGTTCAGAGCGGAAAATGGATAAACTCCCTCGAGAGACCTCCCAATCTTTAGAACAAAGATTTTGGGGATGGTTATCCTGCACACTTTCGTTGAAAGAGGGTTTCCCCAAATTCACATAAATTTTTAAGTGGGTTGGAATACCATGGCTTTTGGCTATCCCCACTCAGGTCCTTCCCGTAGGGTGAGTACTTTTTCCCACTACAGCAGGCCTATCTAAAGGTTTTAAAAAGCTTTAAAAATGCATAAAGAAAAGTGAGTCTGGTATTCTGATGCACCCAGTAAAGGGGAGAGCATAAACCTATCACCCAATCATAGCATAGAAATTGTTCACTTTTAAAACCCAAAAGACAAATGATCTAATCTATATGAAGATATTGCTCCATAAAAAGCATGATGTTCAATTTTAATCCCAAAAAAAAAATGTGAAGTTTCTATCCTAGGATTGATCAATTTTTATCCATTTCTATCCTAGGATTGATAAATTTTATCCATTTATATCCTAGGATAAATTTTATCTATTTCTATCCTAGGATTGGTAAATTTAAATCAAGAAAATAGACAGAAACAGAATCTCGCTGCGGACGCGTCGGATCCAGATAAAAAATGATTTTGAAGATAATAAAGTGGCGTGCTGAAACAGTGACTCGGTGCACTGAAATAGAAACCCAGTGTGCTGAAACAGAAACCCAGCGCGCTGAAACAGACCACCGGCATGCTGCAGAAAATCACGGTTCCGTGAAAACTATCACACCGATACCTGTAGGACACAATTTTTAAAAGTTAAGCAAATAATGGGGTTAGGCCCCATGGTGGGTGCCAATTTGTAAGCGTAGGAATGAGGAAAACAACTTAAACATGCTTCTACACTTCTAAATAGGACATTGCATCTAAAATTTAATAAATTTAAACTAATTTAAACTAAAAAGCTTCAGAAATCTATCCTATTGCTCTCTATCTCTAAAGGATCTCTCTAATTTACTTTGCTATCAGATTTAGAAGCTAATTAGACTATTGAAATGACATTTAGAGAATAAGAAATGAACTAATTCTATTCCTATGTGATTAAATATGAAAATCTATTGTAATGGCAGCCATGACTACAAATGTTGGATGCTTGATTACTACTTGATGGAAGCTCGATGAATGCTTGAATGCTTGATTTCTTGGATGCTTGGGTGCTTGGAAAACCTACAGAGTAAGATTGCATAAGTTGGATCCATTTCCTGTAGCCCGAGAGCTGTATTTATAGCTTTCACGACAGCACAATTGCACAGGGATATGAGATAAGGGGCTGTGATTCAATCTGGAGAATTGAATGGCATGGGATGAGAAGATGTAGCTGATCATGGAGGATTGTTTCTCCCCATGAAAACACCAGGCAAGATAAGAGGGAAGGTGGGTGGAAGGTGGTTGAGAGAACTTCCTGCAGGTTTGTCCTGGAAGCTCTTCCCATGAATGACAGTGCCATTAATTAAATTTTGAAAATTTAATTTTATTGGTAAGTGAATAGTGGTATAAAATTTATGCATAAATTTAAATAATTTTAATTTATTTAAATTTAGCAAAAAAAAGAAGATTGAATAATTTAATAAATCAAACTATAGTGTTTGTTTATTAAATTAAAACAAAAGGAGAATGATAATTAAATAAAAGATTTTAGAATATCTTTATTTAATTAAGAAGAAATGTGATGATGTAATTAAATAACACAAATTATTTAAGTTGTGTATTTAATTTATGATAGAAGTGTAAAAGAAGTAATAATGATAATAATTAAATAAAACAAAGTTTTTAATTTTTTTATTTAATTAAGAGAGAAATAATATGATGATAATAATTAAATAAAACAAATTTTTTAATTTTGTTTATTTAATTAGGAGAGAAATAGAAAAATTAATAATAAACTTAATATAAATAAATATTTCTATTTATTTACTAAGTAGATGAATTTAAGATAAATTAATCAAATAAGTCGTATTTAATTAATTAGATTCTCCAGACCATTTTTAGGTGTCTACAGGTACCTATGGTTTCTACGGGAACATTCTAGAATCTTGTCCTTCGATTTCTAACTGCTGCATGAATCATTTGTTGTGGTCCTTGTTGGGGTTGGTTGTTTCTGATTTGACCTTGCATCCTTGGGAAATCTCTAGCATAATGATTTCCTCCACACATAAAACACCCGCCTGGTGGTCCTTGTTTAACTTGGTTCCTAGGAAGATTATTCCGTGCTTCATTGTTCCTTGGTGGATAAGCTGCCTTGTTAAAATTCGGTTGATTATTCCTATTATAATTGTCCTTGTTATTATTATATCCATTTCTTGGATTCTAATTTGGTGGTGGTCTTCTTTCCGATGCATTATTCCTTTGGTTTTTGTTGACATTGGGGTTTCCCTTGAACTCATGTTTCCTCTTATTGTTAAAGTTTTCTCTTGCTGCTACTATGGCTTGCACCTTCCTTTCTTATTTAAGAGACTTTTCTAATACCTCATTCATGTTCTCAGGTCCATGCATATCAACCTCTACCCCTATGTTGGTATTTAGTTCCAATATGAATTTCCTTGCTTGGCTCTTTTCATCTTTCTGATACATTGGCACATATTTCAATAATTTGGAAAACCTATCCCAATATTGTTGAACTGTTAGGTTCCCTTGTTGAAGGTTGTGGAATTCTGCCATTTTCTCATCAAAGAATAACTGTGGTAACCACCTTTTACGGAAAAGATGAACAAATTGTTCCCATGTGATTGTGTCTTTATTGTATCCATTTTGTTCCTTAGCATTGGTCCACCAACTGGCTGCCTCCTCAATAAGTTGATAAGATCCCCATAAAGCCTTAGTGGTTTCACTAAAATCCCTTAACTCAAAGTATTTTTCCATTTCATTCAACCAATTTTCTGCCCCTTCACCTATTTGTTTCCCATCAAACTTTGGTGGAGTGATTTTCTTTAGATCCTTTGATAATTCCATTATGTCATTCTGGTGTATGCAAATACCCAAGGTTGCCTGCACTGACTTGTGGAAGATTTTCCACTGTCTCTTGCCTGAAACCTATCTCCAATGGCTTCCTCTTGAGCTTGGTGATTGTCCACATGCTGCTCCAACTCTTCTTAAAGAGTTCTTACTCTGTGCTTTACCTTGGGTAGCTCAACACCTTCTTGAAATTTGAATGCTCTTGCTAGGACTCAGAAGAATCTAAGTGCCTTGTTCTCCAACTAACTTGCACCTCTTGTAGGGAAGATAAATGCTCTGTTTCCAAGCATTTCATCACCATTTGCATCCATATAGAAGATTCCACTGTCTTCAAGTTACCCGATCTCTTAGTTTTGTCTTGAGAGGGCCTAGTTTCTACTAGCCCTTACCAGTCACCTATTTTCCTTTTCTGCCCAAAACCTCCACTGTACCTAGCAAACTAATCACAGATTCTGACACCCTTTTTCCAGCTTTAAATCTTGCAAAAGTTCTCAAGTCACCAACTATTCCGTACAGCTGTCTCCTGAGATCTTGGGAAGGAGGGCTAATTGCCCTATTTCCTAGGGTTCTGTTGTTTCCTTATTGTTTTCTCTCCCAAGAGAATTGTTCAGACCTTCATCACTCTATTGTCCTTGTGTAATCCACATGGCAATGTACTTTTACCATACCAATGTACTCTCCCCTGCCTTGGTTCCTTAATCTTCACTCCCAAATCCCTAACCGGGTCCTAAGCTTGCCTAGGGTTTGGTCATACAATTCATTGCTTGGCCCTTTTTATTTTCTGTCATCAAATATTTACAGAACATTGGCTTCCCTCCCATTTTCACCAAACTCATGAGAATCTCGTGGTCAGGATCTAGGAGGGAGCCATGAGAAAACTTACTGCTCAAAATGGAATACCTAACTTACTACAATTAACCTATGAACTTCAAACAACAACTATACCCTAAACAACTTAAAGAACGAATGAAAATAGCTCTTCTCTAACTTCTGAACATATGCACAATGTTAGATTAACATGCACAGTTCCTTTTTAATTCACTGTCCTCAATCTGCACAAGCAAATACAGAAAGTGTAATTTCTGCCAAAATAGAGTTAAGTTCTTTTAATCACCCGAACCTTGGGAAACCAAACACTATCAATACTCAAAATAAAAGTTATTCACAAAGAAAAATGTTCACACTGCTTTGTAAATACAAAACAAAATGCTATGTGAATTTACAACGCCTAAATAATTTCATTGCGCAAAACACACTGTGTTTTCCAAAAAACACAGAAATTACAGAAACCTAAAACTGCCTTTCTATTCACATCAAAATCTTTGAATAAAATGCAACAAATAACTCTCCTCTCTATCTCTGAGCTATGATTAACATTAGTCATTCCTTTTTCCATGTTTCAAGGGGGTATTGCTCGTTCCAATATCCCTGATTTTAAGGGAATCCAAGATAACTCCTCAACTGCATGCAACCTCTTATTGTTATCATGCAATTTTTTCCATATTACTGCAATCCTCGCCATTATCCTTCTTTTTAGGATCTCCTAACTCATCATCCTCGAGTTAACAACCCCTCAACTGACCACTAGCATCTTCCATCTATGAGGAGGTGACTATAACACAAGTTGATGCACCATATCCTCAAACACAACATTCCAAACCTTAATTAAGCAAAATCTACCAACAACCAACAATGATGACTAGAATAACACCTAGACAAAAGATTAATTCAACCTACCACACAACATGCTGACTTGGCCAAGGTCAGTACAAGCCAAAACTTTTGCAAACCAAAATTTGTGCAAATCACATTGGGGTTTGGTCTAGGTGCTCCTGCACCACATTCCCCCTTCTTACTTCTACTTCATTTCCTTGATTGCTCCCAAGATTCTCCCTTTCTTGTTCACCCCTGTTTTCAATATTGTTTTTCCTTGTCCTAAGGTCTTCTATGGATTGTTCCAAGTTGTTGATCTTATCCCTTTGTTTAGTTAGCAAATTTATTATGGCCTCCACCCCTGTTTCTTTATTTCTTTGCTCCTGCTCTTGGGAAACGCTAGCTCAGGTTACCCTTCTTCTTGCCATCTAGAATTTACTAGAAAATTCAAATTCCTAAAATCAAAATTGGATTCAAAAATTTGTTGTAGATTTTCTATCTCAATACTATCCAACTTACTCAAAATATTCTTATCTTAATCAAGTTGTAGTGAGCTCAAGGCCTAGTCTTTGAACCTTTGCTCTGATACCACATGTAAAGACCCACACTTCCTTGAACCAAAAATTTCACTAATTTTTTTTATAAGTAAATCCTTAATGTCTTGCTCAATTAGTTGTATACTCAGGAACTTCTATCCATATGGGATAGATATCTATCCATCCAAGATAGGCATCTAACCATATAGGTTAGGATAATGTCCATACGTGACCAAGACTCATCTATACATCCAGGATAGGCATCTAACCTTTCGGGTTAGGTCAATGTCCACTTGGGACCAAGATCTATCTATCTAAATAATGTAGACATCCAACCACATGGGTTAGAAAATGCTCTGGCTAGAGACTTAGACTCATCGGCACCATCTGGGTCCTGAGTCACTCTCTAAAGACTATAGTCCCCTACTAGGAGTGCATTGAGGTCAACGTCCTTAGGAGCATGTGAGATAATAATAAAAGCTTGAGTCTTGCCTCAGAATTTGGCCTAAAGCCTCAAGGAATCAAGCGAATCCATCCAAGATTCCTTTTGAGTATAACAAGTAATCTCTAACTTCAATTTTAATATTTATTTATCTTCCTTTATCTTAAGGTATCTTAACAAGGCTAATAAGGTAAACACCCTTAACCAACCCTAAATCCCCACCTCGAGCACCAGCATACTAGGGACAACTCTGTCCCTAGACTGTCTACATATACCATTTCAGCATGGGATCAAGGCGTATAATATGTAGTTTTGTTTCCTAATCTATTGTTGGATGTAAACTATTTTTTGGGTACGTGACCCTTTCTAGGGCCATTTCCCCATACAGTTTATCTTCGGTTACTACCCACATAAGGCAGCATATAAAGCATAAAGATTCATGGTGATCTTTTGTTTGTTTTCTAATTCATCTATGTCCTAAGTTCCTATAAGTCACATCACCTTTTTCTGTTAAATAAAAGATAAAAGAATTAAAAAGTCAATTCACATGCCCAAATTGGAGTTTTCTATGGTCTTCACTAGCAGATGTAAGTCCAATATAGTATTATCTTTTTTTTGTATTATTGATCCAAGAGGGATTTCCTGCCCCTTGGATTTTAACTCCAAAAATGACCCTTATTACTCCCTGGCGATTTATAGGGACGATTCCACAGACATCGTTGTTGTAGCTTTATTAGGCTATAAGTGCAGTAACTCAAGCGCAACAACATTACCCGTAAACGTGAGTCAAAGGCACCATTAATACCGAATGCTGCTGGTTTTTATATTTTCCTCCTCTTATTTAATTTTTCTATCTAAGAAGAAATTAAATGCATTATCAATAATAAGAAAAGTTGTTTGTGCACATAAACCAAATAGAATATAAAAGCTTTATACCTTCTTGCTAAGGAAGTAAAATTAAATGAACTTACTAAATAAAAAAAACTATCTATTCAAGTATATTTGCTAGAAAGAAGTATTACATCTACCTACATCCTATGAAAGTAAATTTTTTTGTAACAATGAATTGGATAGTCAAATCCATTTATGCGATAAAAATATTTAAACATAAAGTTAAATTCTTCAAGATGGGTGATCTAATTCATAGATGGTATGAATTAATTATTTTGCAATGTTAGTATTTCCTAGGAAATAAATTTGAATCTATTTGCATAATCTGTCATAGAGTAAGTAGTTTTTGATTTAAATTGCATAATATTTTTGAGATAAATATCCATCTAAGATAGCATAAATAGTTTCCAATTCAATGAAATAATCTATTGTTTCAAAAAAAAGGTTTACTAATTTTGATTGAATTGCATGACTAAAGAAGACTGGACTTTTAATTGCATAATTTATTTCACTAATATCTTAGATAGATAAATCAATACAATGTCTTAATAAGAGCCTTGATTTTAATTGTATAAGTTATATTACTAATGCCTCAAGATTGATGATCTATCCAAAATAGGTTTGCATTAATTTGCATAAGTTTATTCTTGATAGCAGTCTAATGATTACATATTCACTATGACCTTTTCATAATTAAATGAATCAACCTTGTTTTAAAAAGGATTGAATCTACTTGCATATTTAAAGAATAACCATGATATGAAGAATTAAGTTTATATAAAATTTATTAAATCATAACTATGATGTTTGTGCTATAAGCCTTGAATCTTAAGAAGATAAATTTATTACATGGAGAGAAAGTTTATTTGAAGAATAACAATAAATCTAAGAGTTAAGTTTATGGCATAATAAGAAATCATTTTTATTAAAGAGATATTATTAATTCCTTAAGTTAGTTTTTATTTTGTTTGCATGAATTCAATTTTACTACTTACCATTTGGTAAAACAATGAATCTCTCATTTAATGAAACATAAATTTAAACTTAAAATTTAATGTCTAATAGTCATAATTGTTGTCATATAATTGTTATTATTTTCATAAAGCTATAGTGTTGTCATAAGATATAAAAGTTGTCATTCCTTTATTTTAAAATCTTCTATAAGCCTACTCATAGTTTATCATCATTTTATGAAGAGGAGTATATTCTAAGTTCATTTGATATATTCAACAATAGTTAGTAATCATTTCCCTTTTCTAAATAAAATTAAATACTATCTCATAGAACCGTGGTTTGGACCAAACCTTCATCAATCATAGATGTTAGTTAATTTGATGTCTTACTAATTTAGGGTAACATTATTAAAATTAAGAAGTTCATGGAATAACTTGAATTCATTTAGTGTATGAGCCCATCCTTTGATTGTTAATTAGATCAAATAATTTATTCTTTAATCTATCCAATTGATACCCCTTTGAAAAATCTTTCAATTTATTTATACTAAAAAATATATATTTTATTTATGACTTAGCTAAATTAAAAGAATATTTTTTTCTATTTTTTAAAGAATTTTAATATAAAAAGCCATATTATAAAACATATGTATTTAGATATATTTTATTTTAACAATAATAAAATAATAATTTAATTTAAAGAAATAATATTTCTTTATAAATAAAAATAGATTAGAATGAACTTACTGATTTAAAGATAAAAATAAAAATTAATTTTTATCCTAGATTTAGTTTAGAAAAACAACGAATGGTAAGAACAATAATAGATTGATTCTAATATATATATATATATATATATATTCACAACCAAAGATAGGAAATAGAGTAATTGTTTGATCCTAGCAAATTTTCTAGATTTGATTAGTTATTCTAAAAAGAAATCAAAATAAAGAAAACCTGGATGTTGATGGAGTTGCAACAGTCTTCTTCCAAATTTTTTCTTTGTGCCTTCTTCAACTTGATTCTCCTTCCTTCAATCCTATCCTTCTTCAAAGTGATAGCATAAGATACCCTTCATGTGTTGTTGATGAGAGAAGAAATGGCCTCAATTTATAGACTTGAGGGGAGGTAAATAGAGGGCCAAAATTGGAAATTGATTCAACGACTAGGATTGTTTGAGAATGTGGAGTTTGGATTGATAGCCTCACTTTTTGACAAGTGTCACAAGAAGAAGGCTTTAAAAATAGGCCCACATAGCATGGGAAGTGGAGCCATGTATGAGCACACTTTGGGAGAGGTGGATATGACAAGTCCCCACACCTTTCCCAAGACTATAAAACTAGTCACTCCTCTTTAAGTGACTTTTTAGGGGTTCATACTTTGCCTAAAAGGCCATATTATGTTTTCAATAAGCTTCCTCCCCATAGGTACTTACCCTGGGGGCTCATTTTTACCCTAAAGTCAATAGAACAAGTCCAAATAACTATATGAAAGAGAATTCTAATTTTACAATACAAATTTTGATTTGTGAGCACACCTTGGGTAGATGGGATGTTGACATGTCTATGACATATAAAAGAGAGGGTGGCTTGATAATGACATGTCTATGATGTGTAAGGGAGGGTGGTTTGACCATGTGTGCTCACACATGTGTGAGCACACATGGGGAAGCCAAATGGCTAAAAGAGGAAATGTCACATGCATGGTATGAACCCCCACACAAGGGTGAGTGGGGATGAGTTGTAAGGTGATAGTGACTTGTGCATGCAAGTCACATGTGAGTAAGATTAGAATGAATTTTTAAATTTAAAAACAATGATAATGAAGATTAATTAATCAATTAATTTAGGATTAACTAATTAATGGATTATGAAGGATAGTGGCAACTCCCTAATCATGATTAATTAGATTAAATGATATATTATATTAATTAATGTGACTTATGAAAGTAGTTAATTTTATTAATAATAGGTTATTCTAATCAATAATGCTTAGGATAGGATGATAACACTTGTTACCTAATTACTTAATTTTTAATTTTTATTTTTATTCAAAATTATTTTATTCCTTTTTTTTTTTAATTCCAACACCATGTGTTGAAATTGTGAATGAAACACCTATTTATTAATGTTGTTAACTTTTATTTGTTCCTATGTATTTAATAATTTAATAATTCTCTTTTTTTTGTTCTTTATTTAATGTCTACTTTCTCCACACAAATTAATTGTATATACCACTTACATAATATTACCACACAAAATTATAGTATGTCTAAAGTTTTAACATAAAAAGGGTCATGACAACTCAAAAGTCTAGGTGGTTCACTCAAATTAGGCAATGCATGATTTTATTTAGACTAAATGGAATGCTCTAAGTGTAATTAAATGAGCTATATGACTGATTATGAATGAAAAACCTAAGAATAATGCAATGTTGGAAAACATAATGTGATATGCAAACCTGAACTAAAGTATGAAAAAATGCAAAAAAGAAGAGAAGAAGGCTAAATCAGAGTGCACCTAGGTAGAGAATGGAGAATATGGAGTGTTCTAAATGCTGAAAAAAATCACTAAAAATCACCAGTGTGACACATTCGCCACCGATGGCGAATCAATCCTACTTCTGATGAAAACTTCTGAGAACAAGTTTCTAAGTGTCAAGATCCAGAATCTGACATAATCTAGATTTCCAGCCTTAAGGTGGGACTCATTCACAACTGATGGAAAATCAATCCACTTCCAAAATTTTGTGAAATCAGGGACCAATCCTGTAGCACTAGATCTGAGGTTGTCTACTTGTCGGGTTAACAGAGTCAAATTTGCAAAAAATGGACAGAATGTCTTCTCCAAGCTTGAAATAGGTTGTAGTTGACTTGAAACACTTTGTTGACTTCTTATCCAATTTTCAACACCTAATAGCTTGTCAAATATGCATACATAAGTCTACAAACACACATGCAAAGGGGGAAAATGGTTAAGGGTTAGGTTATAGGGATTTTCCTTGGTCAAATCCCACTTTGGTAATCAAATCCTTAACAGAGAAATGGAATGGAAGAGAATGATAAACAAATAACATGAAAATGCTATCAACTTACTAAACCCTTATTGAAGAAATATGAAGATATAACAATGGTTGCTCATAAATAGTTGATTAATGCTTGATTGAATGATGCAAAGTGCTTGAATGCTTGAATGAATGAGTGAATATGTGAACTTGATGAATGGGCTTAAAATTAGAATAAAAACACTTATTTATACACACTTGTGCCTTAGTAACCTAATGATACCTCATCACAGGCTGATATAAGGTGATTTTAAATAAAAACTCGAAAGAAAATTTGAAATATTTTGAATTTTGAGTTAGTAGGGACTCATTCACCACCCATGGCGAAAGGGTCCCACCTTGGAATTGAATGTGGGTGTCAGGAATTATCTTGTGTTTAATGTTGTTTTTCAGGTTTACATTCAAAAACACACGTAATTAAACCTTATAAGGGCATAAAGGGGGGGTGATCCCACAAAGCTAGTTTACAATTTCTGGGAGATTCTAATTTTTTTTGAAATCATATATTTTTAGAAAATATAATTATTGAAGCCTTAAAAAGTTTCATTTAAACAATTCCAATTGAATATTTTTTTTTATCAAACTACCTTAGATCAAACCCCTTTGATAGAACCCCACTAGTTTTAAGCCATACTTATAACAGAGTCTCCTTTACACCTATCAAAATGCTAATAAAAAACCACTTTTGATTTACCTTTTGGGGGATCAAATGAATTCATTTAATATTTATCTTTTGTAAGTATGTATTGCTTATTATAATCTTCCCCAAAAGTATAATTTTAAATAAATAATTTTATTATTATACTTAATTTTTTTATTTCTTGTGAATGTAGGTTTTTCACTGAAAATCAAGCTCTATGTTCTACACATGTGAAAAAATATAACATTATCAATTTTTTTTTTGAAAAATATGAGTGCATCAGATATTGAAGTCCTTGATCCAACAATTTTTTTTTTTAATTTTGATACATACAAAAAAAGTTGTGTTATACAGTCTGCCTATGTCTAAATTATAATTCGTTTGACTTCGAAACTTGATTAAGGAAAAAATATTCAATTAAAAACTATGAGACCAATTGGAAGAACTAAATATCATAGTTATAAATATAAATTTGAAAAAA
Organism: Sequoia sempervirens; assembly: GCA_007258455.2. NCBI lineage: Eukaryota > Viridiplantae > Streptophyta > Pinopsida > Cupressales > Cupressaceae > Sequoia > Sequoia sempervirens. The sequence continues at coordinate 406,494,408 of VDFB02281492.1, read as the reverse complement.
ATAGAATTTAATCCTTCATGGAAAAAAAATTGTGTTATACGGTGAGCATCACTCCTTAAAAATGGTGTTTAATGAAAAAAATATTTTTTGGAGATGGAAGAAGTACAATTAGATTCAAAAAAATTTGAAAAAAATATATTTAGAATCTACAGACAAAATGTCACAAATCACTAGTTTGTATCATCTTCAAATTTCTCATGGTTTAGCTGCTATAGGTGCCCAAAAGTGAAGATTTAGTTAGAAAAATCAATTTAGTGTCCAGTTTGGCCAAAAATTGTAAACTAGTATTGTGGGATCACCTGGGGTGAAATAAAGCATAAGAAAGGTGTAAATAGTGAAATTAATCCTAGAAAAGCATGAAATCTTGTTACAAGACTTTACAACACTTCAAAATAGGACTTAATAAGGAATGAAAAGGTGATTTTTAGGAGAATTGTAGTGAATAGATTCTAGAAAAGTGTAGAAATGTTTCACAACACTTCACAACACCTTCACAAGACACCATAATTTGAATTTTAAAGACCTAATTTGAATGTTCAAACCACATTACAACATTAAATAAAAGAAAAATGGACCAAGCATTGTGAGGAAAGGCCTAAAATACCATGAAAATGACAAGGGGCCATTTTTCTATGGTACATTTAACCCCCACTTTAGTGAGAGGATGAACTTTCTTCAAACTCACACTAAAGTAGTCATGAATATCGAGAGAGAGGTCCTAATGCACTTACACTAGCAAGATGGAATGACAATGATCCAGAGGGATGATCAAGCCCCTAATATGAAGATTCCATGACAAACTAGACATAAGAAAAAAGGAACACACATGTGAAAGGGAAATTCAATTGAGATTCAATCATTTATCCAACTAGTTGTGGATTAGATCTAGGTTTTTTGTTTGAAAAAAAGAATGCATACTCACTCTGGGGTGATAGAACTCATGGTGGTCCACTGGTTGAGAAGACCTAAAAAGGTGAAGTAAATATACTAGTTGTTATGCACTCACAGACACATAGGTGGCTATGAGGAAATTTGTGCCACTGAATGGGCTTCCCACTCAACCATGTTAAAGTTTTACCTCATGATAACCTTAACAAGATGCCACAATGGAAAAATGTTAGTTTTTGCTTCATGAGACAAGAAAAAATTTGTAGGCTTAGAACTCATGAACAAAGAGCAAGGTACCACATGCATGCAAGTTGCTTTATGAAAAGTGGAAAAAATGTAAAATGTCAGATGCAAAAATGTAACTTGTAAAATGTAAAATATGTTCAAAGGAGTCTTGTTAAGTTAATGCAAGGTCTATCACTTAGGTAACATTATATCTAATGTCTCTAAGAGAGGACCAATCAAAGAATAAATATTCACAACTTAGGGGATGCAGTGCATTGCATCAAGCCACCAAGAGGAATGTAATATGCTAATATAGAACACATTTATGAAGGAAATCAAACCAATGTCATCCACAAAGTGACAAACGTATCATATGAAGTGACAAGGGTGCACTAAGATCCAAAAATGAAAATGAAGTGATGCTAATGTATGTCCCCCACTTTGAAGGAATTGCTACACACCGTTCTACGAGAAATTAATTTAAAGTAGCGAAGGAAAAATGAAAAAGGAAAACAAGGCATGAGAGACAACTTGGAAAGCCCCTATTCCAAGTCATATGTTTCTAAGTTAGGTTGTGTCATGTGAAAAAAAAAAGAAAGCAAAAGAAAAGGAGGTTGCCCCCTTGAAAGGAACACACCAAACACATAAGGGATCTATGGATTTGGGGTCAGTATGTTCATTGCTGCAATGTTTTTTATGAAAGAGCTCAAAACTATCATCATTCCCCAAATAACATGGAACTAGAATAATGACACAAAGAGAGAAAAAAAGAAGAAGTTTGCTTTGGATCAACATGGAAGAGACATTGCAGTCTCGGCACTTTACATTATCCCCAAAGTGAAAAAACAAAACAAAAATGAAAAATAAAGGACCTTTTGGGTCAACATGGAAGAGACATAGGGCATCTCAATGCTTTGCATCATCCCCAAAAGGAAAACACAAAAAAAAAGTAACAAAAGAAAAGGACCTTTTGGGTCAACATGGAAGAGGCATTTTGGTCTCAATGCCTTGCATCATCCCCAAAAGGAAAAAAACAAGAAAAAGAAAAAGTAAAAAGGAAAAAGGACCACTTGGGTTAACATGGAAGATATATATGGCATCTCAATGCTTTGCATCATCCCCAAAAGGAAAACACAAAAAATATGAAAAAGGCAATGCACAACATAGAGAAGAATAGAGGCATGAATAGAAGAAGTGTGCAAATAGAGAGAACATCAAATGCATGATACAAGGGAACATGATATGCACATAAAATCAAACCCAAAGAAAAAAAGAAAGTAAAAATAAATACAAAAAGGATAGTAAGGTGAATCCAATTCAACCATCTAACAAGTCATCTGCCTCCCAATCATGTCCAGTGTATTGCGAGGGCAATTGACTATCCAAGGGAAGAATTGCAAGTGTTGGACTAGGAGATGTGCCAGGTTCTTCACTTGGTGGAGAAGGTTTATTATTTAAGCTCATGGTAGATGAAAATAAAGAGTTTAGATCGTTATGCACTTCTTCATCTATTTTTTTTATCTCCTCGTCATCATCATCATCAAGGTTGATTATGATAGGAGGACGAAGGGCTATTCCTAAGGAAGGATTTATCAAAGTTGTGGCTATTGGATTAGTTCATTTTCTTGTGAGGGATAGACTATGTTATTTTGTGGCAGGTCAGGGGAAAGAGGGTGGTCATCTATTGCTTTTTTTGAAGGAAGAGGTTGGTTTTTTTTGTTTTCTTCTATTCGAGACTGACGAGCAAGGAGATGATGATGACGCCTACGCTCCCTAGCACTATGGTTTTGTTTTATTTTATTTTGAAGTTGTTGAGGTGTAAGAGTGGGCTGATCCATCATAGGTTCCTTTTATTTTGGAGGGGGAATAATGGAATAAATTGAAGAAGATGGGTTAGTCACTTTCTCTTTAGCTTTATACACTCATTTAATGTGAGGAGGCATGATAGGGTTGGTTTAATTTTCTCTTGGTCATTTAAATGATGGAGGGGAATTTTCTATGATAAGTTGTTCATGAGGTTGTATTGTTTGTTTAATGTTGGACTCAAGCTGAAGCATGGTTTCATCTAGGATAGGAGGAGTGGAAGTGGGCAGGGACATGTTATGAAGAGACAATTCAGCTATTTGTTTGGCTTTGAAATTTTGATAGGTAATGAAAAATAAGTCCTTTCAATGAGTGATGGGTTCCATAGGTTCAGGCCAGAAGGATTCTAAGGAAAAATTACTTTTAGAGGTCAATGGATTAAAGCCACTATGGTGTATGGTAAATTTTTCATTTCCATGTGGAAACTTAAAACATTTGTGCACAACTGATGGGACCACTTTTATCAAGCAGAGCCAAGGATGACCCAACCGTAGAAAAAATTGATCTGATTGTGGAATAATAGAAAATGTTACATCAAAATTTTTGGGTACTACTTGTAAGGGGAGTATGATCGATCTGATCGTAGAGCATGCAAAACTAGTATGTGTCTTAATCCATGCAATTGGTTTATTATAGTCTTCTTGATACAACTCATGCAACACTAAAAACTCTCTGGTGATCACATTCTCGCCATAGGCAAGATCTATTAATATACCATTGGTGGGCTTATCATAGATTTGACCGACTATGTAAAGAGGACCATTAGGAAGTTTTTTTAGTATATCTTTCGAATAAAAAGTGATATCAAGAGTTTTGTTGAGTGGTCCCTTATGAGGGATAACATCTATTGCACCCACAAGTTTGTCCATAGGAGTAACTTGGGTAACATTTGGAGTTATATCATGTTGTTCATTATTTGTATCAATGTTCATGACTTGAGGGTTTGAAGTTTCACTAGCCTTGACAAATGAAACATTGTGTTTAGGCATGGGGTTGGTAAATATTTGTAAATTTTGGTTAGGGGGTGCAACGAACTTATTTCCTAGATCATTAACACCAAAAATGGACAAATGACTAGAATCAATGAAATCTTGAACTAAGTGTTTGAGATGCTTACATTGTTTGGTGTCATCTCCATTTTGGAAATAAAAATGACAATAAGCATTAGGTTTAAAGGTGGGTGGTAAAGGCTTGGTGGTATCAAGTGGTTTAATGGTAGGCAAAGTGATCATTTGTTGTTAGAGCAATTGGTTCATTGTATTATGGAGGGTATTGGGTATGGGAGTAAATTCTCTTCGGGTCCCCATAGGTATAAGGAATTGCTACTTTAATAGTTGCCACTTGACTTTGAACAAGCTGGGTTGGTTGCAAAGAAGACAGGTAAAAATATAAAAAGCCTCTGTTTTGTTTTCTAAAGTTTTGTGCATTGTTTTGCTCAAACTTCTCAGCTTGGTTAGAAGTTGACTTTGAATCACGACTAGAAAATAAGTTATGATAATCACAAATGGTCATGCATAAATGCATGAACAATGAGAATTTCATCATAGTCAACTTATCCTGAAGGTGAGTGTGCAAGTTTTCGATAAACATCTTCTGCAGATGTGAATTAGGGATCTTGACATCAATTTGAGCATACAATGACTGATATTGTGAAATGAAATTAGTGACCTTTTCATTAGTATTTTGTCTACATCATCTTAAATCAACCATTGTCTTTTTAGGAGTCATATGGAATTGAAAATGGCTTATAAAGGCATCCACAAGTTCATTAAATGATTAGATTAAATGATTGGGTAAGTTGGAAAACCACTCCAATGTAGTGTCTTTCAAGGTCCTAGGAAAAAGTTTGGCTAACAGCTTATCATCAACGAAAAAGTCACTACACAAGGTTGTATAAGCATTGACATGATTAGTAGGGTCTGCTTTACCTTTGTATTTCTCAAACCTAGGCAATTCAATTCCTTGTGGTATCTGGGTGGATAAGATTTCTAAGGATAATGGACTACTACAAAAATGATATGTGGGTGGAGCATTTTGACTTTGGCTAATTGTGGAGATTTTTTGTTGCATGACTGAAATGGTGTTAAAGAGTTGTGTAATGATGGGATTAGTGTAAGTGGTATGAGGTGGAAGGGAAAATGGTGATGGAGTGTATGCAATATTAGAGGAAGTGAAAGGGACACTAAGAGAGGTGAAGGTGGAAGAAGGAATATGTGATTCAACAAAAGAACTAGGAATGCTAGTTAGAATTGCGAAAGAAGGAGCCACATGACTAACCTGTTGCATAGTTGTTGTAACTTGAGGAGTGGTATAAGTTGGTATGGATGTGATGGTTGAAGGAGGATGATTGTGAGGTCCTCCTTGGCTCACAACAATGTTTACTAACTGGGAAGTAGAAGGAACATGTTTATTATATATCTCAACTATTATCTTCATAACTTCCAAGCCATCATCACTTTCAATCAAGTTGTATAAGAGTGAATTTTTAGCCTAGGCACAATTCCCCTTTTTTTCTTTATACACTTTAGAAAACCAAATTCAGAGGCTTCAATTTACTTAAGCCCAATGTTGGTGGTCCATGTGGAGCCTATTTTGTGTGTCGGTGGATGCATTTCTGTCGGGACGCCCGCATGACGTGTAGATGTCCACGCGACATGCTTACGTCCCTAGAAAAATCCTACAGCTAAGCCAATAGAGGCATTATTCTTCTTATTGGCAGCAAAGTTGTAATGCCTCCTTCAGCCAACCGACTTGAATATGGTTGTTTTCATCTTCATTCCTTATATTAATTCTTCCATTTTTCATTCCAACTCTTCACAACTTCCCTTGAACTCTTCACCACTCTTCATCACATCAAGCTGCCATACTCTCACTCTCACAAGCTCACTTTCACTCACTTCTAAGTATTCCAAGCATTCCATTGCAGCAACATCACACTCCATCAACTTGATAGATCATATTTGGGACCATGCCATATGCAGTACAAACTTGAGTTCCTCTCATTTTCTCCCCCAAGTAGCCTTGAGTGCTCCTGGTGGAGGTGGTAAGCTTCCCTCTCCTCTCCTTTATCATTTAGTGAGTAGCATAGTATTGCATTGTAGTGTTTGTGTTTTCATTACATTGCTTCTTTATTTCATTCTTTTGGTTGTTTGTGGTGGTGGAAACACCTAAATAGGGGTTTGACTGAGGTAGGCCCCTATACAACCCCCCCAACACTTTCTCTCTTACTCTGTGTAGGTGGATGCACTCTGGGGAGCTAGCTAGTGAATAAGCTCTTCTACGAGATCATCTTCATCACCTTAGCCTTGGTATATCTATTTTATCACCTCTCCTTATATTTCTCTTACTTCATAATATTATTTTGTTCTCTTAGAAGTTGTTAAGCTAAGTCGTTAGTCATTTTAATGAGTTTAACCTTGCCTCGGCTATGTTCTGACCGTATGGACTACAACATGCTTTCGAGACGCCAACGTGCCATGTTGTAGTCCAAAGTCTGCACCAATGTCCTTGGGTATAGAGCTCCCTATGGTGTAGATTTGGACCTAAAAATTGAATCACTTAGCCCCACCTTAATACTTAGGATTGACAAGTGGTCTTAGGCTTATATAATCCTCATCATTATCATCCTCGTACCCTAAACATTACACTTAGTTGAGGTAAGTTAGGGAAGCCTCTCATGCCTTGACCCTCCATGACCCGAGGTCTTGCACATAGTGGTCCCCCTCTCTTACATAAGCAATGAAGGTTTTCTATCATAGGTATATCAGTGGTGGAAATGTTTTCAAGGGATAAATCTTGTTGTAAATGTGAAAAATCCTCATGAATACTAACAAATTTTTCTTGTGGAATAGAATTTTTTTGTGTGTCAAAATTAATTAGGTGGAAAAGTGAAGGCACAGTAGTGGCATTTTCCATTCCTAATGCACCATTTTCCATACTAGGAGTAGGATCTCTTGAGATCCCAAGGTACACAATGAAAGTGCTATCATAGGAAGCCATGAGTCTAGAACTTCATCTCACTAAATTATTATCAATGGGGCACCAAACACTCATACAAGTACCACAAAAGATGGGGTGAATGCAAATGTAATGTCATCTAGGAGTACAAAATGAAAATAATAGGAATTCTACAAAATGAAACAAAGAAATAACAACAGAGAACAAAAATGAAGTAAATTCCCAAAAAAATACCTGAAAATGTAGTCTAAAATGTGCAGTTGGACTAATTCACCTAGGGTGGCAAATGAGTCCAACTATGAGATTTTTTTGTGTTTTCCAAAAATATTTAAAGTGATTTTAATGCTTTTTATATGAAAACTAAGGATGCAAATGAAAATTTTTTAGTTTTTGAATGATATGATATGCAAAAATAAAATCTAAATGGTCTTTCACTAATGCAATTTGAGAAACCCTAGAATGTAAAAATGAAACAAAACCTAATTAAATGTTGATGCAAATGAAGTATAGGATGCAAGATGTAATGGAAATTAGAAATGTAAAGTGCTCAATATGTAGGTGCACCAAAATGAACCATATATTTTTGGGTAGGATTTATGGACTACTCTTGCACTCTTAGGATGTTTCACCTAAAAGGAGAGAGATTGGTGCAGGAGCACCTAAAAACATGTAATTGCAAAGTGCATTCTATGAGGGTTAGTCTAGGAGTTAGTGATAGTATGAGTAATTTTTATGTTAAATAAGGTCTTTGAGACTATTAATGATGTAATTATGGGTCTTTGATGTTGTTTAGTTCAAAAATGCAAAAGGTTGCATAAAAATGTACTTATTGTCAACAAATTGTTAAAAGTGCAAAACTAGGCAATTAGGGGTCTAATTGGTAAAAAGTTGGTTTCCAATGTCCAACTAATTAAAATTCCAGTTGGAGGATGTTTGCAAGGGTGGTTAGATGTTAAATAAGCCTCTCATGGTTGAGGAATGGTTTTTGAATCATTTTTTTTGAAGTTATAATGAAAAAAGGGTTGCTTTCTAGAAAATTTTGTGTGTAAATTTGCTGCTAAAACGTGTGGTACGACCTTTGTACGACCTATACGGGCTCAAACCTATTATGGTTGGAAAGAGGAAAGTGTCAGATTTCATTTGAAAGTGGTTTGGTGAATTTTCATTAAGTTTAGAGGGTTTTATTGACGTTTTACTGAAATTTCCCTATTTTGGTGTAAATTGGTGATTTGGGAGTATTAAAATGAGTTTTTAGGGCATTCCACCTACTGTGGCAATTGTAACTCAGTGGAATGGCCCCATTTGTTGTAAAATAGGTTTCCAAATTATTTGCAAGTCAGAGGAAGTGTGTTTGTGGGTTTTGGGTGTTGCCCTAGGTTGAATTTGGGTGATTTTCCTTGTGAAAGTGAGGAACTAAATGATGGTTTATGAGTTTTCTGGAAGAAATAACCTATGTGATGAAGTTTAAATATTGTACAGGAATAATTATGCATGTTTGAATAGGTGGCAGGGTCTGGAAAGGTCTGGAGGTATGATTTACAATAAACCCTCCTTTTGAAGGCCTAGAATCAAGGGTTTTAGGCTGTGCTATGTTGGAAGAGTGATTTCTGGAAACTAGTGGTGGATTTAGTAGTTTTTGGGCATTTTAATTGCTGCCCCAAGGTTTCATAAATTTTGGTGGAGTTTAAAGGGTACTTTCTTTGTAAAAGTGGGCTAATCCACTAGCCTTTTCCATGGCAGGAGTATTGGATCTTTGAGTTTGTCCAAAAGAGTTGATATTGGTTTTCCTGTATGTTTTATAACTTGCAAAAGGGTATCTTAATCATCCTTGATTTTGTTAGGTGTTTTGGAAAATGTTGGTGAAAATGCCTAAACTTGGTTTGCACTAAAACTGGGGTTTAGGAGTGAAATTGGGAAATTGTGCTTCTGATGATTGTAGAACTTGGAAGGCTGGTTGAATTACTTTATGTGGTCATTTTAATCTTTCTGGATACTTCTTGAAGGCAGGTTTCCAAGTTGATTAAGGTTGAGCCTCCAGACTCTGCATCAGAGTGGTATCAGAGCGAGGAAGTAGATCTCTTAAAGATTGAAGGAGAAAGGACATCATGGCTACCAGAGGTTTGAATGAGAAGGAGAAACAGATGAGGAATGCAATTTTCAAGACTAGGTGCAAGTGCAAAGGTAAGATATGCAAGGTTATGGTTGATTCAAGTAGTTTGGATAACTTGGTAGCTCTTGAAATGGTTGAAAAATTGAACTTAGAAAGGTTCCCACATGATTCACCTTATTATGTTTCATTGATTAATGGTGAGAACACATTTTTGGTTAAAGAACAATCATGGGTTGAATTTGAAATAGGTGAATATAAGGACAAAATATTATGTGATATTGTACCATTGCACTCTTGTCATCTAATGTTTGGGAAACCATGGTGTTGGGAAAGATTTGCTGTGTACTATGGCAGGGATAATAGTTACTAGATTAAAAAGGATGGGAGGATTTATATTCTGACTTCATTGATGGAAGATGGCCAAGACAATAAAACAAGGGTGCTACTGCAGGAAAGACAAAAGTTCTTAGGATATAAAGAAGATAAAGACAAGGATGAGGAAAAAGGGCATAGCATAGATACAGTGGAGAAAGAAAAGAACCATCAAGAAGTATTGACTAAGACAGAGCAGCTTGAAGACAAAAAGGAAACAAAGAAAGTGAAGGTCAAAAGTGAAAATACCTTGAAGGCACTAGGAAAGGATGGAGAATGTGATGAAGGAAGAGTTGCAGTCACCACCTGTGAAAGAATTGCTAAGATAGCAGGGGTAACAACAGATTCAAAGTTGAAGTGTGAAAAGGATGATGAGAAAGGAAGAAGCAAGAGTGAAATGACCTTGAGAGGGAAAGGTAAGCTTGAAGGGTGTATCAAAGATAAAGGACAGGTAGAAGTTTGTTCATTAAAAGATAATGGTGTTCTAGGGCAGACACCCATGAAGAATACAGTGGTACATAAAGCTAAGACAGGGTATTGTGAGAAGAAGGTGCTTGGGATAGAGGTCCTAAGAAGAGAAGATGAAATCAAAGAGAATGAAGGTGAGTTACTTGAACAAAAGAAACTTTGGCATAATGGAGCCACAAGGGAAGAAGAGTGTTGTCCACTATTTGGGAAAGAGAACGAGATGCAGCAAAAGGTTGAAGGTGAGGATGGCAGACCTAAGGATAAAGAGGTCTTAGAAACTGAGAAAATGAAGAATGAGAAAGTGACAAAAAAGGAAAATGATGAGAGGAATGAAAGAAGTCTTGAAAGGCTTGAAGGTGATGATAAGATCATGGTTGGGATGGTTTTGTGTCCTTTAAGGATGAGAAAAGATAAAAGACAGTCAAGCATTGCAAAAATAGTGAGTTATGACACTAGAAACACAGAGGTAGAAGAAGAATATGGGTTGAAGATAAATGGGAATGAGTGCCAAAGGAAATGGCAAGTGATGAAGAGAAGGTTGGTTGTGAAAAATCAATGTAAGAGCATAGGAGATGAAGGACAAATGGATAGTATTCTTGAAGTTGATAGGACCAAAGTCCTTGAAATGGAATCTCAGAGATCTGAGATAAACAGTCAAGAAGTTAATAAGTCTAAAAATACAGTGCAGGCTATGAAGGTAGTGATGGTAGAAGCCAAGGGTCTGATACAAGGCCTAAGAGTAGGTGATGAGCAGGTTGTGGAAGTAAGGGAAAAGATAGTAAGCTATGAAGATTGGCAGAAAATAGTGCAAGAGACTATGGAAGAGTTTGGAGAGTCATAGGAGTTGAGCAAAGGTTGGTCACCATGAGAGGTGAAGCACATATGGCAAAGGTTTTGTAGAGAGTTGCAATAAGGACAGAGGCATGGATTGAGAGGTTGAAGGTGCTAGGCCAGGGAATGGCTAAGAGAAGACAGTGTGTGTGGTCTCCAACTGAGTTGGAGAAGAGAGGAAAATCTGAGATTGGGACAGTGAGTTGTCCTTGGTTGTTGAGTTTAGCAATTAGGCTATTGTATGCTATTGAGACAAGGGATCCAAGCATAATTCATTTGAGTACAGGTGTGAAGTGGAAGGATAAGGGGCTGAGAGTGAAGGGAATCAATGATTTGTTCATCATTCTGACAGTGGTCAGACCAAGGGTTAAAATGAAAGTGGAAGGGAAAAATGCAGATTATGTTGCAAATAATAGAATTGAAGGGAAAAACTACATGTATAATTGGCCAAGGCTCATGGAAGAGCATGAAAAAGAGACACTAATGCATGTTTGTTTCAGTTTTTTTATTGAATTTTTGTTTGTAGGTGTTAATAAAGACAACAGGCAGCAAGCAGATTCATTTGAGCAGGATCAAGCATGGCAAGGTGCAGTCAAAGCAAAGTATGAAGGGTACAAAGTGCCTTGGAGGAAGATTTCCATGCAAGTGACTTGGAGCAGGTTTGAAGGGATTTTCCAGAAGGTTGGAGTAGTCCTTTAGAGTAATTAATGGAGCATAAATTTTTTGTACCCCGGGAGTATGGTGCAGGAGCACCTAAAAACATGTAATTGCAAAGTGCATTCTATGAGGGTTAGTCTAGGAGTTAGTGATAGTATGAGTATTTTTATGTTAAATAAGTTTTTTGAGACTATTAATGATGTAATTAGGGGTCTTTGATGTTGTTTAGTTCAAAAAATGCAAAAGGTTGCATAAAAATGTACTTATTGTCAACTAATTGTTAAAAGTGCAAAACTAGGCAATTAGGGGTCTAATTGGTAAAAAGTTGGTTTCCAATGTCCAACTAATTAAAATTCCAGTTGGAGGATGTTTGCAAGGGTGGTTATATGTTAAATAATCCTCTCATGGTTGAGGCATGGTTTTTGAATCATTTTTTTTTGAAGCTATAATGAAAAAAAGGTTGCTTTCTGGAAAATTCTGTGTAAATTTTTTGTTAAAACATGTGGTACGACCTTTGTATTACCTGTACGAGCTCAAACCTATTATGGTTGGAAAGAGGAAAGTGTCATATTTCATTTGAAAGTGGTTTGGTGAATTTTCATTAAGTTTAGAGGGTTTTATTGATGTTTTACTGAAACTGCCCTCTTTTGGTGTAAATTGGTGATTTGAGAGTATTAAAATGAGTTTTTAGGGCATTCCACCTACTGTAGCAATTGTAACTCGGTGGAATGGCCCCATTTGTTGTAAAATAGGTTTCCAAATTATTTTCAAGTCAGAGGAAGTGTGTTTGTGGGTTTTGGGTGTTGCCCTAGGTTGAATTTGGGTGATTTTCCTTGTGAAAGTGAGGAACTAAATGATGGTTTATGAGTTTTCTGGAAGAAATAACCTATGTGATGAAGTTTAAAGCTTTTTCAGGCATAATTATACATGTTTGAATAGGTGGCAGGGTCTGGAAAGGTCTGGAGGTATGATTTACAATAAACCCTCCTTTTGAAGGCCTAGAATCAAGGGTTTTAGGATGTGCTATGTTGGAAGAGTGATTTCTGGAAACTAGTGGTGGATTTAGTATTTTTTGGGAATTTTAATTGCTGCCCCAAGGTTTCATAAAGTTTTGTGGAGTTTAAAGGGTACTTTCTTTGTAAAAGTGGGCTAATCCACTAGCCTTTTCCATGGCAGGAGTATTGGATCTTTGAGTTTGTACAAAAGATTTGATATTGGTTTTCCTATATGTTTTATAACTTGCAAAAGGGTATCTTAATAATCCTTGAGTTTGTTAGGTGTTTTGGAAAATGTTGGTGAAAATTCCTAAACTTGGTTTGCACTAAAACTGGGGTTTAGGAGTGAAATTGGGAAATTGTGCTTTTGATGATTGTAGAACTTGGAAGGCTGGTTGAATTAATTTATGTGGTCATTTTAATTTTTTAGAAACTCTTGAAGGCAGGTTTCCAAGTTGATTAAGGTTGAGCCTTCAGACTCTGCATCAGAGATAAACCCCACTCAAAATTCTAGGTGGTTCACTCAAATTAGGCAATATAAAATGTTATTTAGACTAAATAGAAATATCTAAGTGCAATTAAATGAACTATATGACTAATTATGAATGAAAAACCTAAGAATAATGCAATGTTGGGAAACATAATGTGATATGCAAACATAAACTAAAGTATGAACAAATGCAAAATAGAAAAGAATTGGGTTCAATCATAGTGCACCTAGGTAGAGAATGGAGAATCTAGAGTATCTTGAATACTGACATAAATCACTAAAAATCACCAATGGGACTCATTCACCACCGATGGAAAATAAATCCTACTTATGATGAAAACTTCTGAGAATAAGTTTCTGAGTGTCGGGATCTGGAATCTGAAAAAATCTATATTTCTAGCATTAAGGTGGGACTCATTCACCATTGATGGAAAATCAGTCAACTCCCAAATTTCTATGAAATCAAGGACCAATCCTATAGCACCAGATTTGAGGTTGTCTGCTTGTCAAGTTGAAGATGTCAAATCTATAGAAAATAGATAGAATTTCTTCTCCAAGATTGAAATAGGTTTTAGTTGACTTGAAACACTTTGTTGACTTCTTATCCACTTTTCAACACCTAATAGCTTGTCAAATCTGCATACACAAGTCTACAAACACACATTCAAAGGGGAAAATGGTTAAGGGTTAGGTTATAGGGATTTTCCTTGGTCAAATCCCACTTTGGTAATCAAACTCTTAATGAAGAAATGGAATAGAAGAGAATTATAAACAAATAACATGCAAATGCTATCAACTTACCAAACACTTATTGAAGAAATCTGAAGATATAACAATGGCTTCTCTAAAATACTTGATTAATGCTTGATTGAATGATGCAAAGTGCTTAAATTCTTGAGTGAATGAGGGAATAAGTGAACTTGATGAATGTGGGTTAAAATAAGAAGAAAAATACTTATTTATACACACTTGTGCCTTAGTAACCTAAAGATACCATATCATAGGGCAACATAAGGTGATTTTAAATAAAAACCTGAAAGAAAATTTGAAATAATTAGAATTTTGAGCCAAGAGGGACTCATTCGCCACCCATGGTGAATGGGTCCCACCTTGTACTTGAATGTGGGTGTTGGGAATTATCTTGCATTTAATGTTATTTGTTAGGTTTTTATTAAAAAAACACTTAATTAATCCTTATAAGGGAACAAAAGGGGTCAAAAAAATCATAAGAAAGGTGTAAATAGTGAAATTAAGCCTAGAAAAGAGTGAAATATTGTTACAAGACTTTACAACACTTCAAAATAGGACTTAATAAGGGATGAAAGGTGATTTTTAGGTGAATTTTAATGAATAGAGTCTAGAGAAGTGTAGAAATGTTTTACAACTCTTTACAACACCTTCACAAGATGCCATAATTTGAATTTTAAAGACCTAATGTGAATGTTCAAGCCACATTGAAACATTAAATCAAAGCAAATTGGACCAAGCATCGTGAAGAAAGGCCTAAATGACCATGAAAATGACAAGGGGACATTTTTCTATAGTACAACAAGCATAAGAGATCACTATGCCACATGATTCACAAAATTTATAAAATTCATCAGATCTAAAACACATCCCATTATCTGTGATCAATATGACATGGAATCCAAAGCTTGTAATGATATTTTCTAGCAAGAAGTTGATAACTACTTTACTTGTAGCTTTATGTTTGTGGATTTCTTCAATCCATTTAGTAAAGTAGTCAATGGCTACAAGTATCCATTTATGTCCCCTATATGAATTATCCATTATCTCTCCTATGAAGTCAATACCCTATTAATGAGATGGTTCTTCAATCTGCATGGATCTTAAAGGAAAATCTCCTTGATATTTTAGTCTCCCATAAATTTTTTGACATGCTTCACACTTCCTCACATACCTATGAGCATCCGCAAAGACCTTTGGCCAATAGTAACCAGCTCTTAGTACCTTATGTGTAACTTGGTCTTAGCTGAAAATTGGCCTCCACACTCACCCTCATGCACCTTTTTCATAGTTTTTTGTGCTTCTACCTCATCCAAGCAAAAAATTGGATGTTATCCCTAGTTTTCTAAAATAGATCACCATTGACAAAAACATATTTTGAGGCTTGAAGTTTCATTGTTCTTTTTTTATTATCATTCATATTATTAGGGAACTTCATATGTTTGAGGTAATAGGGTATATTTTTATACCAATGGGTATGTTCAATACTTAAAATCAAATCATTTTGTTCTTCAATGTTTCACACTTTAGCAGCTTTCAAATTGGACTCAAACATCAATTTTCCCAAACCTTGTCCCCTAATAAGTTTTTTAATTTGGATCTCAATATTGAATTCTTGGATCCTATTTATCCACCTACACCTCCTTCATGTTACTTTAGTCTACATAGAAACAACCTCGACTATCACATTTGGCACATAAGCAATCACTTGTGGCCCAACTAAGTATGGCTTGAATGCTTTTACTGCTTTTACTAGTGCATAGGAATGTTTCTTAGTAGCATCATATGTTAATTCAGCCCCTTGAAGTGTGTTAGGTCTCAAGAATGCTAGTTTCAAACCACAAGAGGCTGCCAATCTCTTGATACGTTTTTGAATAACGTAAAAGGAAAAATGATGAATTTGGACCTTCTTCTCTTTAGGCTTTGCCAAACCTAGGTGGGTGCACCTATGTGAATGAAGCGGATTTTGATTTGTGTGTTTATTCCCTAAGAATTCTATCCACAATGGCAATTGGGAGTGGATAAATTTTTTCCTCTTTCGGTATAGATTGTATAAGCAATACCAAGGTAAAACCTAATATGTTTAGTTAACATATGTAAAAATAAAATGGATGAAAATAAGTGATGAACTATATGAGACTAGTGCTTTATTGGGTAAAATTGAGTCAAATAAAAGTATGAGATGAGTGACTTCTACCTAGCATAAATTCTAATTGCTTGGCACATAAATTTTTTTTTACAACTTGTATGAACATGGAAAAATGTAATTACCAAGCTCTTCTTAATGATCCAAATGATACTTCTAAATTACTATGATTGACTTGAAGGATTTAATCTTTACTTGAAAGAACCAACCAATCGTACCAAACAAATATAGTAAATATGCATTAATAAACTGAATATATGCTTGATATATCAATTTAAGTAACATAGAACTATCAACCTTGGAGATAACTTAGTAATATTTTCAATTAATCCAACAAACAATTAACACCATAAATATGCCACAAAATCACATGACTTCCATTGATTCCTCCATAGTTTTATACATCCATCATAGTCTCTTAACTGTAAACATCATTGAAAATTATCTACTGTAGACTTTCTCCTATTCACCTATATCTATTTTGTCACTATAAAATAGATATATACATCAAAATTTTGAAGGGACATGTCCCTTCAAAAATGCTTTTAGCCAATAATAATAAACAATAATTAAAACATGAAATTAGGATTTGTTTAGCTACAAATGAAATTTTGAAAGATGGTCCAAGTAATCATGTGGCTCATGAGCGTTGGCATCTGCTAGTGCATTCTGAATTAATATCTCCATTTTCACCATCTTCTCATTTAGTTCGCAAGCCTCATCCAATATTAAGTCCTTTCCTATAGGAATTTCCAAAATATCTCGTAGCATTGACCAACATTTTTCAACCCATTTGGTATTTTATTTCATTTCTCCCCCATCTTCAAATAATGCTGGTAATCCCTTTTTTCTAGCATCGATTAGTCCTTGTGCATCCCCTTGCAATTCCTCTTGGAAACTTGTCTCTATGTTTTCTCATGATGTGGTTAGCAGTATCAATAGCCACATTATCAGGAACATCCATCTTATTTATTTCTTGGTACTTTTCTTGGATTATATTATCAATTCTCTTATGCTCTTGCTTTGTGATATAACTCTTTGAATGTGTTCCCCAAAGCTTGTTCAACCAAGTCATCAAGCTGGTTTTCCTCTTTCTGATCACTGCAACAAGTGTATCATATTTACCCTAAAATTATGCATTTGATCCCTCCCATTGGTCTTTTTTTGGAGAGATCTCACCATGAGTCAGCTACTTAGTGGATCTTAGTGTAATTCCCATCATATCTTTCAAGCGATCATTTTCTCTAAGTATTCTTTCATTATTCATCTTATACATTTCCTTCTCCTTAATTAACATTTGGATTTGGGCCTTATTCAACTTAGCAACATTAATGCCAATCTCTTTTTTAGCCATGGGATCAACTTCTCTGACCTTTAATGTCATGACATTCCCAAAAGCTTTTTCATTATCAATAATAACATATTTTTTGTGTGGAAAATGCATGGCCCATATCATAAGTGATCCTTCATCTGGATTATTTTTGGATCCGACATATATCTCTATTACCCCTTCAGGGCTAATCTTATGTATTGCATTATTATTTCTTAATAAACTATCAAAAACCAAACTAGAATTCAGAACTAACCCTAGGAAAATCATAACACCTACATTTTCCAATAGTTTTCTTCCCTTCTCAAGGGTCATGTCTTTCATTTCTCTCTCCACACTTGACTTTAAATTGTTCAATAATTGTCCTTCATTGGTTGGTGTTATATTTTAAATTGAATCCCTTATTGATTTTCCCTTTTGTTCATATAAGAAAGCCTTGAATTCTGGAGACTTAAAAAATTCATCGTCAGCCACAAATGATCTATATGCCATTTGTCATGTATTTGCATCTGACCTTTCTTCAGCATCTAGTTCTCTAGGAGGACACTTGTAATCCTGAATTCTTAGTCTAGAGATTTTGTTAGCTGGGATTTGAGGCCTATCATCACTATATGTCTCTTCTCCAGAAGAAAAAAATTCTACACCTTGCAGTCCCTTGTTGTATTCATCATCTACCCTTTCTACTTCTTCCTCCAAATTTTTGATTAAGTCATCATATTGAGAGGGTATATGATCATACACACCTAAATTTATGTTTTTCCTACCAGAATGAATGTACCCCTCTAGATCAAAACCCTTTCGTGGTGGACCTCTCTTCATATTATATTGCAAAAAATTATCAAGAATGATATCATACCCCTCTTTTGATAGCACAGTGAAATCACCAAAGTACAGTGTACTAGGCATGAATGCTTTTTTTCCAAAAGAACTTAAATTCATGACACTTGAATAATACATCTGCCTAACAATCTCCAAGTAAGTAATTATGTTAGGCATCATTTTAGGTGGGATAAAAGGTGTATCTTTGAAACCATATAATCTAATCATAGTTGCATCTTCTAAACAATACCAATCGCCCCAATTGTGGCTAATAGGACCATTGAAATTCTTGGGTCTGAGAAATATTTTTATCTTGTTAGATAAGGAATACTCACAAGGATGATTATAAAATCTATATAGTGGTTTCACAAAGTGCTCCTCAAAATGTACAAAACAAGAGCTAGCAAACCTGCTATCCTAGATAGCAGTCCATAGCTGAATTGCTAATAACTTACCTTCCCTGTCAACCTGTGAAACCCTTTACTTTTCAGGCCACATCCTCAATTCTTGTCCACAATATAGTATCATGTGCATAAAGACTGGATAGGGCTAGAAATGTAAAACAGGAGATCCAAATTTTATTGCCATCAATCCTGAATCAAGCCCTTTGAAGATATATGAGGCATAATCAAGAGGTCTAAAATTATGACACTAAACATCCATTGCAATCACCATTGGCACAATTGAAATGTACTCAGGAACCTCCATCCCTAACACTTGGCATGTTGAAAAATATGTATATTTTAGGTAAGGCTCAAACTAGTCAATGTGAAATGGGGGTCCATCACTGTTTTCTAGTGGAATTGAATTTCCATCCCTCTTAAGTCTATGCAATGGTAGCCTCCAACCCTTATATATGGTTTCCATCCTCCAAAACTCTCTCTAACTCTTCATGGACAATTTTTTCATTACATGCCCCTTCCAGGTTAAAAAATTCACATATTGTGGCCTCCAATATAGTTATGAATGGCTTTCCTGAGGGATCACAAATGGCTTTGAGATTTGGGTTATAGTAGGCAGCTAACAGTTTCACCAATTCTACATCCACAAACACATTTGGGTAGACTAATTTTCCAAGGTTAAAATTCCAAGGATTACATACTAGCTCAAATCAATTCCTTCTATGGTAGTGAAAAATGAACAACTCGTATCCCCTTATTGAGGTCTATATATCTCCTATGTGCTTACACTTATCCTCCATTTTCTCTACCTCTTCCCTAAGCTATGTAGGGAACTTGGATTTAGGTCTTGAGTTGAGCAACTTATCAATAAGGTCTTGATTTAGTTTCCTCTTAGCTACCTCTGGCTCATTCTCAGTTTCAATTTTTTTTTTACCTTTAGGATGACTAGTTTCACCCTACCTCCTACCTTTTGATTTTCTTGAGCTGGTACTTTCCATTTTACTTTCTTAATATTATAGAACTAAAAATATAATTGTAGAGAACTTACAAGTTATATTTGAAGATATTTGGCTACAAAATATTTTGGCCCTTCGTTTGCTCTCTTGTTTCTCCTGCTACCAATTCTGCAAAATCACCTTCAATTATTCCTCTTTAATTCAGGGAATTATTTATGCATTGGGTGTTCGTGCCACCATTAATGTCTTAGCTTTGAGAATGAGTATAGCATATTTTTTTAATTTTCCACTATCATATCAAATGATTTTTTTGGCAAGACAATTTGAAACTCTGGGCGATCCTTTTTATTTGGGTTAAGCCAACATTCACTGAACACCTTGTTGGTCGAGCAGACATCATATCATTCCCACTGATATCACATAGTTAATCCTTCTAATCCATACCACCTTCAAAATGTCATAGATATCACCAAGTATCACCTTGATGAACCTTTTGATCTATTTGTATCTTTATCGGCAAGAGAACAAGTGTCACAGAGATATTTAAAAGTTTTCCTGACATTATAAGTCTCCCCAATGTACATTTCCTTCATTTCAAGTAAGTTGGAAAGACTCTTACTATTGTAACTTCCATCGGCATGACATAGAAAGTTGAGAATACATTTCAAACTTACTCCAATAAATTTTTTCTTACCGATATATTTTTTTTGCTTCAGTGAGACAGGATGGGTATCTTGCCAATGGTATTTCATCGGCAAGACATGTATGCTCGGGCTTACTTATATATCTCAACCTGATAGTTTTTGTCTTGCCAATGAATTTCTTCATTAGTGAGACCATGAGCTATATCTTCCCAATATGTATCCTCCCAGGTAATTTGATCAATGTGACAATCTTGAACTCTCACCAATATGCCTAAAACACCTGCATTGGAATGTAATAGCTTATGGATCAGAGAGACCTAGAACTACTCATGCCGATATGAATTATTCATTCAAATGGTTTTTTTTAGAGGGACTTCAAGATATCAAATGGTAAAAACTGATGTGGTCACTAGTAATTATGATATGCAGAGGAGATTATATCAATTTTACACTCAAGATGTAGCTTTCTTTGGGAAATATATAAGTGCAAACTACTATAAAATTTTGAAATTTTTATATTTCCAACAGTGGCTCCATCTGGGGATGAATGATTGTGAGATCATTGCAAGGATTTAGATCTCTAGAAGAGTAGACGATACTTTTAGGGGTTATGAAAATGGATTTCTGGTGAAGATGAAATGGAAATGGATATGGAGGTGGAAAATGGTACGAATGGAAAAGATCCTACACTAGTACACATGGAAATAATTTTTTGTTTTTTAAATGAAGGAATTCTAGGATTGTTCATGAATTGGAAATTCCTATTCCTTTTGATTTCCTAAACTACTGTGCATGAAAAAAATATATTTTAAGAGGTTTTTAGAAAGTTTTCCATGCACTAGCAACCCTTAATCCTCTATGTTTCTCAAGAGAAGAAATTCTTCAGGAACTACCCATGTACATGAAACTCTTGTTCCTCACTAGACATGTTCTGCAAGTAATATGAATCTTCTCCTCCCTTGCTAGTGATAATGAAGGGCCCTAACCATGAGCTTTCAAACTTTCCATGCTTTTCCTTCTCATGACATCTAGCATTCCCCATTAGTACCATTTCATTCTCCTCAAATTTTCTATCTTTAGCTTTCCTATCAAATAGATATTTCATCTGTGACTACAATTTCACATTTTGGTTTTGAGTTGCTCTCCTTATTTCATCAAGTTTTGCAAGCTACTCCATTCTTTCCTCCATTGGCTCTGGAATGTCTATATCTTCCTAAAGGATAAAATTGTAAATTGGTAACAAGTTTTGCAATGGCATCCTGGCTTGTGTTCCATATACTAGTTCAAATGGTGACTTTCCAATTTCCTTATTCATAGTGATCTTATCTACCCACACCGCCATTCTTAGCTTTGAGTCCCATGCCTTCTTGTTCCCATCTAACATCCTCCTTATAATCTTCAGAAGATTTTTATTTCTGGACTCTGGCTGACCATTTTCTTGTGGGTGGTAAGGGGATGCATAAGAGATAGTAATTCCATATGTACTACAAAAATCTTTAAATTCATCAGACCTAAAACACATCCCATTGTCTGTGATTAATCTCACTAGAGTTCCAAATCTAGTTATGATATTATCCATTAGGAAATTTATTACCACCTTACTTGTTGCTTGCTTTGTTGGGATGGCCTCTACCCATTTAGTGAAGTAGTCAATTTCAACCAATATCCACTTATGTCCCCCACTTGACTTCTCTTGTATTTCTCCAATAAAATAAATTCCCCATTGATGGAAAGGGGCTTCTACTTGTAAAGGTCTGAGTGATAGGGCTACCTGATATTTCATCTTTCCTAAGAACTTATAGAAAGCTTCACACCTTCTTACATATGAAAAGGAATCATTTAATATCTTAGGCCAATAATATCCTACTCTTAGAATCTTGTGTGCAGTTGTTTTGGTAGAATAGTGACCTCTACACACTCCATGCATCTCCCTTAAGAAACTTCTAGCCTATGATTCATCTAGACACAATAATAACATTCCATCCTTGTTTTTCCAAAACAAATCACCCTCTATGAATACATACTTAGATGCTTGTAGCTTCAAAGTTCTCCTCTGGTTATCATTCAATCCTTCAAGGCACTTCATTTTTCTGAGGTAATACAAAATATTTGTGTACCAAGAAGTATGTTCAATGCTTGCAACTGTACTTTCTTCACTTTCTACATTGCAGATTTGATTTGCTTCAATGTTTGTCTCTGCCATCAATTTGGCCAAATCTTGTCCCCTCAATAACCTAGTAATTTGAATCTCCATATTGAATTCTTTTATTTTATTAATCCATCTGCATCTCTTCCCTATTACCTCTGTCTGTACTGGAATATCTTTCACAACTGCATGTGGGACATAGGCAATTACTTTGGCTCCAACAAGATATGGTCTAAAAGCATTTGTTGCTTTGACCAATGAAAAAGCTTGCTTTTCCATAATGTCATACTTCAACTTTGACCCCTGTAGTGACTTGTTGAAAAAGGAGATGGGTGGCTCATGACCCTCATCATTCTTTTGTAACATGACAACTGCTATAGTATGTAATGAGGCAAATGAAAATATTTGAAAAGGTTTGGAGAAATTGAGAGACTTTAGGATAGGGGATTCTTTGATGGATTTTTTGATAGATGTAAAAGCTTCTAATGCTTCTGCAGTCCAATCCATCTTTTCTCCCTTTTTCAACATTTTGGATATGGGTTTAACAATCTCAGGAAAGTTGGGCACAAATCTCATAACAAAGTTAATCTGCCCAAAAAATGATTGAATGGCCTTGACAGTCTTAGGAATGGGGATTTTATCTATGGCTTCTACCCTTTTAGGGTCTATTCTAATTCCTTCTTTTGACACAATATGCCCTAAAAGTTTACCCTCTATAACAACAAAGTGGCATTTTTTAGGATTTATACTAGTACCATATTCCAAAGCCTTGATGAATATCTTCTCTAAGTGTTCCACATGATCTTCAGCCTTTTTGGAATAAGAAGTAAGGTCATCTTGATATACTACCATTATAGCATTGATCAGATCTGCAAATGCCACGCCCATGGCCCTTTGGAAATTTTCCCTTGCATTTGTGAGACCGAATGGCATTCTCACATAAACATATGTTCCCCATGGGGTGGTAAAAGTTGTCTTGTATTGCTCATATTCCTTAACTTTAACTTGATTGTAGCCAAAAAATCCATCCATCATTGACAATAACTCACATCTTGTTACTTTATGTAATATAGCTTCCATGTTAGGGAGAGGGTAATTATCTTTGAGGGAAGCAACATTTAAATTCCTAAAGTCCACACATAGTCTAATATCCCCATTTTTATCTCTTATTGGAACCAAGTTTGAGACCCATGTTGAATGTCTAATGGGATTAATAATGCCCCCATCTCTAAGTTTCACCAGTTCCTCTTGCATTTTTGGTTCCAGAGTTGGGTTGATGGGCCTCTGCTTTTGTTTGAATCATTTTGTGTTTGGTTTCATTGGGATCTCATGTTGAAACAAATCCTCCCTATACACCTTGATATCCTCATAGGACCATGAAAACACATGCTTGTATTTTCTCAACAACACAATCAACATTCTCCTGACTGTTGGACTTATTTTCTTTCCTATATATACCTTTTCTGGTGCTAACTTTGTCCCTAGATTGATTTCTTCAATATCCTCCCTTTTTACTAGTGTTTTCTTCATGAGGGATTGATCATTTCCATCATATATTCTTTCCAATGCCACAAGCCCTTTGTGAAGCTTGTTAGTTTTAAGCTACAAGACCTCTTTCCTGAGTATAGTCTATTTTCCATTTACTTCCTCCACAAAAGCATTGAAGTCAATCTCTTGAGCCTCATATTGATCTATGCAATGAAGAAACTTTAGGAGGTAAGTATCATCATTGAAAACTTGCTAGCTATATATATTGTCAGGGATAGTAGGTCTTGTTTTAAATTCCACTTGTGATACTCCAGCCAATGTAACATCATCTCTTCTCAGGGCTACATTAGCTAAAAAATCTACCGGTATGTTTTTTTTACCTGTCTATCCACTCAATGGAGAAAGCATCAAATAATTCAATTGTATCCCATACAAAAATTCTATATTGCTTCAATATTTTGTGTTTTGCAGCATATTTTGACTTGACTTGTAAAACAACTAGCTCAGAATCTCCTAGAATAGTTAGCAATTTGATCTTATGTTTAACAACCACATTTAAACCAATTAGCAAGGCTTCATACTCTGATATATTTTTTGTACATTCAAATGCTAGCAAAAATGAATATTTGAATGTAGTCCCTTCAGGTGAAATAAATACTATCCCTACTCCATTTCCCTCTTGGCTACATGCTCCATCAAAATACATCTTCCACACACCATCATGATTCTTGGAAACATGTTTTTCAACTGGATCGGTATTGACTAGTTCGAGCTAAGAAGGCTCTATTCTGATGCTCCCTAGATCCACATCACAAAAGAAGTTTAACTGATCTTGAGGAACAAAATCTACTATTTGGTTCATCCTTGGTTCTCTATATAATTTGACCTCTTCACTGTTTACTTGTATTGTTGCATAAGATAGGTCAAATTGCACATTCCATCCAACTACTACCATCCACTACCTTGAAAAAAGCATCCCAAAATGAGGAGTATCAATCACAGTTATGTCTATATTATAGGTTACTTGTGGATAAACAACCAATTTCACTTCAACATCTTTCATTACTCCCACCACTGGGACATGCCTACTATCCATAGCATAACATTTTCCACCATTGGTATCCACCCACATTCCAAGTTGTTTCATAACACCTATTGGCATGATGTTGATTGCGGAACCAAAATATATCATCTAATTCCTCACTAGTTTGTTATTTATAAGCAATGTAGTGAAGAATGGTTCAAATTGTGGAAGATTTATGAATGTGTCTCCTAGACATACCTCAGGAATTTTCACCTTTTCTTGCTTATTGCTGGCCTTATTAGTCCCTTTATTTTCAGCACTTGTGTTTTTGTCATTCCCACTAGATATCAATTGAATGGCACTATCCCTATATTCCTTAATTTTCATCATTTCAAGTAATGGGACATAAATTTTTACTTGGGATAAAGATTTTGTAAAGTCAAAGGAGGTACCTTCTGATTTGATCATCTTCTTTTGCTCCTAATGACTCTCCTTTGCTTTCCTCTTTTTCTCTTTTATTTGTATCATTAGGCTTTTGTTTATTTTTATGCAATTCTTTGCTTTCCTCCTTTTGAACATGCTTCTACATATTTTTGTCAGGTTGCTTATTTTCTATTTTCTTTGGTGCTCTTTGTGTTTTGTCTTTCATAAATATCCCTCTTGGAACACACTCATTTTCATTCACTATTTTGTTTCTCAACCAATATTTTCTTTTAGCTTGTTCTACTGTAGCAATAGTCAATTTCCTAGTCTCTTCCTCATTTGGTCTCCTTATATTGCATTTTCCTAAATGATATGGTGCACTAGGAGGGCATTGTTCACCATTTATTTCTTCATGATCAAAAATACTTGTTGTTCTGCCATGTGAATGTTGTATTTTTTATGATCAACATCATACTCATAACCTTCTTTCAAAGATGAATATCTCTCCTCAACAGGATAAAGGGTGTTGGAAGTTAAATATATCGTATGATCTTCTCGATCATTATCTACTAGTAATTCTTGTTCTTGTATCCTTTGAGCTACAATATGGTAATCAAGGGAATGTGGCACGTCACAAATTTCACACCAAGGACTATTATTGACCATATACGCTCCTTTCTTCTTTAAAGGATCAGGAGTCTCTTTGCTTCTAGGTTTATCTATCATAGGATTTCCATCCTTCAAATTTTTATTGTAAGGAATGTCATGTAACCTCGGCCTCTCATTTCTGTGTATATTTTCTTGTTTATGCAGAGGATTGCAAAACTATTGAGGAACCCTAGGATTATCTCTTTTAGAAACCATTCCTGTTGCTTTCCTATTGTTTTCAATAGTTAATGCTACTTTATGAGCTTTAGCTAAATTTCTAGGGCTCCTATTTCTAAGCTCATATCTTGTTTTTGGATCAAAATTTTTCAAATAAATACTCATTTTGATATTTTTGGATAGTTACTAATTCATGAAAGGAAATGTATGGTGCACACTGGTTCCCATATTGTTTAAGTAAGTGATCCTAAAACTCTTGAATGGAATCAATTGAAGTTGTGGTAAAACTATTAAACTAATCTCTAGCTTCTTCAGTTAGTGACATCATAAATAGCCTCATCTACATATCTTCATACTACATATCTAGATCTTGAATAAAAGCATTAAAACTTCTTAAGTGTTCCTCAGCAACAATTGCACTACTTCCTATAAATTTTGGGAGAAGGCCTCTCCAACAGTTATCAATAGGGTAATGATACAGTTGAAATCATGCTAGGTAAAATTGTTTGATCATGGTTGTGTATTGTTGAGGGGGTGGGTTGTGAGGATGATGATATTGGTACAATGGATTTTTCTATTGTGCATGAGGAGGTGGCATATATTGTTGGATATGAGGTGGTTTTGCATTCAGATGATGTGATACATTTTTTGGTGGAACCTTTGGTTGTATGTATTGATTCCTTGTTTGATATTGTTGTGCTTTTTTTGGATTTGGAGGTCCTATATTATTATTCCATTTCCTATGAGGTGGTACATACATAGAGAGGCTAGCCATCTGAGCATTAATTTGAGATTTATGCAAGTTGAAGTCTTGGAGCTCTTTCATTATTTGAAGCCTCATTTTTTCAAGTTTTTCTTTTTCTCTTTCTACTTCTTGTCTTTCATACTCTAGGTGTGCATCTAGTTCCTACTTATTCATGAATTCATAATCTCCTTCAGGGGCTACATTATTAATAGGCTCATTCTAATTTCCTTCCATTCTATAATCGTACTCCTGCCAATTCTTGACTCTTTTAGCCACCAATTCTGCATTGAATTCCTCTTGTTTCTAAGGATATAAATTATAAAAGGGATTCCTTTTTTCTTCAAGAGTGTGAGGTTCTCTAGCTAAACTATTTTTCCATGTATCATAACAATCATATGTCTCACGGTGTGGTTTTGATGTTTTATCCTTATTTTTCATGCACATTTCATCAGATACCTTCTTACCCTTATCATCCTTATGTGGCCATTTACTGTTGCCAGTGGGATCTCCTTTGTATTGGGACCTTCTACCATTCATGTTGAGTTGATGTGATGTTCTAATATGTACTTTGTTTTATCAGAGTCACCACTCACTTTCTTAAAAGTGAGAAAATGTTATAACTTCTTATTCCCAATGGATTCTATATAATATTTTTTAGTCTATGACAAAGGTTGTGACTCTGAGTTGACTCCCCAGTAGAGTTTCCAAACTGTTAGATGCGTGACTCGAATGGGGAGTGCAGATGAGACAATTATAAACCTCTAGTTGAAGACCAATTTTGAAATTTTATTGACTCTATAAATGGATACATTGGAACTAGTTTTTCCTGAATCTTCCTTAGTAGAGTCACCAAATTGTTAGGTCTTGAAAATACTAGTTTGAAACCACAAGAGGCTACCGATCTCTTGATATGTTTTTGGCTAACGTACAAGGCCAAATGATGAATTTGGACCTTCTTCTCTTTAGGCTCTGCTAGACCTAGGCAGGTGCACCTATGTGAATGAAGCAGATTTTGATTTCTATGTTTATTCCCTGACCAATCTATCCACAATGGTAATTGGGAGTGGATAAAAGAATTCCTCTTTTGGTATAGATTGTATAAGCAATATCAAGGTAAAACCTAATATGTTCAATTAACAAATGTAAAAATAAAATGGATGAAAATAAGTGATGAACTATATGAGACCAGTGCTTTATTGGGTAAAATGGAGTCAAATGAAAGTATGAGATGAGTGACTTCTACCTGGGATAAATTCTAATTTCTTGGCATATAAATATTTGTTTACAACTTGTATAAACATGCAAAAATGTAATTACCAAGTTCTTAATGATCCGAATGATACTTCTAAATTACTATGACTGAATTGAAGGATTTAATATTTACTTGAAAGAAACAACCAATCATACAACACAAATGCAGTAAATATGCATTGATAAATTGAATATGTGCTTGATATACCAGTTTAAGTAATAGAGAACTATCAACCTTGGAGACAACTTAGTAATGTTTTCAATTAATCCAACAAACAATTGAGACTAGAAATACGCCACAAAATCAGATGACTTCCATTGATTCCTCTATATTTTTATACATCCATCATAGTCTCTTAACTGTAAACATCATTGAAAATTATCTACTATATACTTTTTCCTATTTGCCTATATCTATTTTGTCAGTATAAAACAAATATATATACATCAAAATTGTGAAGGGACATGTCCCTTCAGAAATGTTTGTTGCTAATAATAACAAACAATAATTAAAGCATGCAATTAGGATTTATTTAGCCACAAATGAAATTTTGAAAAATGGTCCAAATAATCTTTTTTCTCATGAGTGTTAGCATCCCCTAGTGCATTCTGGATCGATATCTTCATTTTCACCATCTTCTCGTTTAGTTCGTAGGCCTCATCCAATGTTGAGTCCTTTCCTATAGTCGTTTCCACAATCTCTCATAGCACTGACCCACATTCTTCAACCCATTTGGGATTTTCTTTCATTTCTCCTCCATCTTCAAATAATGTTGGTAATCCCTTTTTCATGGCATCGATTAGTCCTTGTGCATACCCTTTCATTTCCTCCTATCAGTCTTTGTGTTTCCTCATGATGTGGTTAGCAGTATCAATAGCCACATTATCAGGAACATCCCTCTTATTTATTTCTTAGTACTTTTCTTGGATTCTACTATCAATTCTCTTATGCTCTTGCTTTGTAATATAAATCTTTGAATGTGTTCCACAAAGCTTGTTTAACCTGGTCATCAAGATGGTTTGCCTCTTTCTGATTACTGCAGCAAGTATATCATATTTACCCTGAAAAAATATGGATTTGATCCCTCCCATTGGTCTTTTGTTTGAGAGCTCTCACCATGAGTCAACTGCTTAGTGGATCCTAGTGTGATTCCCAATCATATCTTTCAAGCAATCATTTTCTCTAAGTATTCTTTCATTATTCATCTTATACATTTCCTTCTCCTTAATAAACATTTGGATTTGGGCCTTATTCAACTTAGCAACATTAATGCCAATCTCTGTTGTAGCCATGGGATCAACTTCCCCAACCTTTAATGTCATGACATGCCCAAAAGCTTTTTCATTATCAATAATAACATATTTTTTGTGTGGTGAATACAAGGCCCGTATCATAAGTGATCTTTCATTTGGATTATATTTGGATTCTACATATATCTTTGTTACCCCTTCAGGACTAAGCTTATGTGTGGCATTATTATTTTTCAAGAAACTATCAAAAACCAAAGCAGAATTCAGATCTAATCCTGGGAAAATCATAACACCCACATTTTCCAATAGTTTTCTTCCCTTCTCAGGGGTCATGTCTTCCATTTCTCTCTCCACACTTGACTTTATATTGTTCAATAATTGTCCTTCATTGCTTGGTGTTATATTTTCAACTAACTCCCTTATTGATTTTCCCTTTTTCTTGTATAAGAAATCCTTGAATTCTGGAGACTTCATAAATTGATCATTAGCCACAAATGATCTATATTCCATTTGCCTTGTATCTGCATCGAACTTTATTAAGCATATAGTTCTCTAGTAGGACACTTGTAATTTTGAATTCTTAGTTTGAAGATTTTGTTAGCCAGGTTCTGAGGCCTATCATCACTAGATGTATCTTCTCAAGAAGATAAAAATTCTACATCTTGCATTCCCCTGTTGTATTCATCAACTACCCTTTTTGCTTCTTCCTCCAAATTTTTGATTAAATCATCATATTGATAGGGTATATTATCATACCTTCCTAAATTCATTTTTCACCTAGTAGAATGAATGTACCCCTCTGGATCAAAACCATTTTGTGGTGGACCTCTCTTCATATTATATTGCAAAAATTTATCAAGAATCATATCATACCCTGCTTTTGATAACACATTGAAATCACCAAAGCACAGTGTGCTAGGCATGAATGCTTGTTTTCCAAAAGAACTTAAATTCATGACACTTGAATAATCCATCATCCTAACAATTTCCAAGTAAGAAATTCTATCAAGCACCATTTTAGACAAGATAAAGGGTGTATCTTTGAAACCATATACTCTAATCATAGTTGCATCTTCTAAAAAATACCAATCCCCCCAACTGTGGCTAATAGGCCCATTGAAATCCTTGGGTCTGATAAATATTTTAATCTCGTCAAATAAGGAATACTCATAGAAATGATCTCTCCCATTTCTCCTACTGCCAATTCTACAAAATTGCCTTCAGTTATTCCTCTTTGATTCAGGGAATTATCTATGCATTAGGTGTTCATGCCGCCATTAATGACTTAGCTTTGAGCATGAGTGTAGAATATTTTTTGAATTTCCCACTGTCACATCAAATGATTTTATCGGTAAGATAATTTGAAACTCTAGGCGATCCTTTTTATTTGGGTTAATCCAACATTCACTAAACACCATGTTGGTCAGGGAGACATCATATCATTCCCACTGATATCACATAGTTAATCCTTCTGATCCATACATCCTTCAAAATTCCATAGATATTGCCAAGTATCACCCTGATGAACCTTTTGATCTATTTGTATCTTTATCGGCAAGAGAACAAGTGTCATAGAGATATTTAAAAGTTTCCCTGACATGATAAGTCTCCCCAATGTACATTTCTTTCATTTTGATTAACTCGGCAAGACTATCGCCAATGTAACTTCCATTGACATGACATAGAGAATCAGGAAGACATTTCAAACTTACTCTCATAGCATTTTTCTTGCTGATATATTTCCCTATTGTTTGTCGGTGAGACAAGATGGGTATCTTATTGATGGTATTTCATTGACGAGACATGTATGCTCAGGCTGACTTATAGATCTCACCCTGATAATTTTTTTCTTGCCAATGAATTTATTCATCGGTGAGACCATGAGTTGTATCTTCCTGATATGTATCCTTCCAGGTAATCTAATCAGTGTGACAATCCTGACCTCTCACTAATATGCCTAAAACACCTGCATTGGAATGTAATAAATAGCTTATGGATTGGAGAGACCTGCACCTACTCATGCCAATATGAATTATTCATTCAAATGCTTTTTCTTAGAGGGACTTCAAGATATTAAATGTTCAAAACTGATGTGGTCACTGGTAATTATGATATGCAGAGGAGATTATATCAATTTTACACTCAAGATGTAGCTTTCTTTGGGAAATTTATAAGTGCAAATTACTATATTGAAAATTTTATAGTTCCAACAAAGTGACTTGCTAAAAAATGAGACCGGTTGTTCATACCCTTCTTCATTCTTTTACAACATGACAACAATAATAGTATGGTAAAATGCAAAAAAAAAGATTTGGAGGGGCTTGCTGAAGTTTGGAGACTTTAATAAAAGAGCCTCTTTGATGGCATTCTTTATTGATAGAAATGCATCGATAACTTCTACTTTTCATTCAACATTTGACCTCTTTTTTGACATGTGCGAGATGGTATTTACAATTTTAGAAAAGATTAAGATGAATCTCCAAAAAAATTTAATTGGTTCAAAGAAGGATTGGAAATATTTTTGGTAAGATAAATGGGGTTTTTTTTAAACCATACACCCAAATCTTAGTGCAATCATTAAAAGAATACCATTCTCCCCAGCTATGGTTGACTTTTTCTCTTTGATCCTTGTCCTTAGGTCAGAGAAAATTATGTATTTCTTATGATAAATTATAGTCAAAAGGATGATCAAGAAGCTTGTAAATTGGTCTTACAAAATATTCTTCGAAGTATAAATAATATGATCTAACACATCTATTGTCCTATATCACAATCTACATTTGTACAGGCCCAATCTTTCCATTATCATCCATATCTTTTATCCTCAAATGTTTACTCCATATTCACATGGTTTTCCCTTCATGTAGGATGAGATGAATGAACAATGAATAATGTGGGAAATGGATGCATCCATTGCTATTTTTGATAGAGGTGATGCCATTATTTATTTCTTTTTCCAAATATTCAAAATAATCAAATGGTCTAGCATCTTGAGTTTGTATACCAGCTGTGAAAACCATTGGAGCCATGGAAATCAATACAAGAGCATCGAAACCCAGAAGTTGACAAACAAAGTAGTAAGTATAGTGAAAATATTCTTTGAATAATTCCATAGAGAATGGAGGGCATTCATCATTTGAGAATACTTTGAGTTGATTCCCTTGAACTTGTGGTCTATGCAAAGGAAAGTTCCATCTCTTATAATTAGTATCCATATTTGATACTCTTCTAAAAGGTCTTTAATCCTAAATCTCATATTTGTGCTTAAGTACAATTGAAAAACTATGGAAATATAGTTCTTTGTAATAGGAAAAAAGGAAGACCCATTTGTGCAATAAACCATATGTATATTTGGGTCATACCTTTTTGCATGTACCCTAATCAATTCTACATTAACAAATACATTGGGTACTACTAATCTCCCCAAATATAGTCTCCATGGGTTGGATATATGTTGGTTCCTATACATTTTTCTGTAATGATATATAAACATATCATAACCCCTCATTGGAGTCCATGTGTCACCCACACTCTTCTATTTATCTTCTAATTTTTCAGCTCTAGGGTTCAAATGTGCACTTTTTTAGACCAAGGTCTAGAGCCAAGGAATTGATCAATCAAATATTAATTTAAATGATGAGCTTCTATTTTATGTCTTTTAGCCTTAGGTGTTTCAGATGTGCTTTCTATAGTATCAATTTGTGGAATGAACCAAACCCTAATTCTTACTTGCAATTTTAACTAGTTTGGATACTAGTAAAACTCAATTCAAGTTTTGGCACTTACTTGAACCGACAATTTCTTCTTAGCTTCCTTCATCACCAACCACTGCTACATTCCCCATCTCTTCTATTTTTTGACGCTCAAGGATTTTCAAGACTAGATATAACCAAGATTTAGTTTATAACTCATTCAGCTCTAATTCATAAATGTCATTCGATGCCAAATTTTATGTCAACAAAAGTATCATTAATGCTTTTGAGTATCAACCATTCATTAATTGGTCATCGTTGTCAATTCTCTCCTCAAAATATTGTTGTCATAATAATAATTTTGGGAGGTTCTTTTATTGTGTCGAAGGGACCAACATTTTTTTCTACCAATATTTATCTTTCTCCCCAATAAATTCCTTAAGTCAATTGTATGCCCTTTCTATTTTTGTTACATCAAAGGGCCTTAACTACTCAATCTGATATGTACAAGTCCCTAAGATTTTTCCATCAAAGAAGTCTCAAAACTATCTCTTCAAATTTCCATTGTTACTGTTAGGGATCCAAATATGCACCCTAATGCCAAGTTGTGAATGAACTTAGTAGATGTAACATGCGACTGCTTTCAGGTTGTGGGTTTCCTATTCGAAAGCAGACCTCTAGATTATGGGTTGGCTTCCCCTTTTAATGCCACCTAACTACTAATTTATGAGATAAAGGGTAAGAATTGCATGAAAAATGAACCTAATACTAAAAATATCTAAGGTGATACACTAAAAAACAACTAGGACTTGATAACAACCTATCACATTCAAATCAATATCATAAAGCTTGATTTACAATACTCATTTTCAAATGCAATTTACATAAGTAATTTATAAGGAGGTCTCTAATCAGGGATTTTAGAAGGAAAATAGAAGTTTTACAACTAACAACACTATTAAATAACATAACTTATAACCTATCAACATACATTTTCTACTAAATAGATGCATAAGCATGAGACAAGTTTGCAAGGAAAGATAAATTTTCACAAGAAAAACTAATCAATCATTAATTACATAGCATGAAACATGAAATGAGAAGGTAAAATGATCTATTTTATTAATTCAAAGTGCTTACTGTATCACAAGTCCATCTGAGTTGCAATACTGCTCCATCAAAAATAGCTCCAAAACAGGCTATCCTACTGGTGGAAAGAAAGAACAACCTCCAAAAAATCCCACAATGAACATACTTAAGCAAAAATATCACACAACTCTCATGCTTTCCCATCCAGAAGGTTCTGGTCAGATGATGCACAAGAGCCAAAAAGGAACCTTCCAAAATCACTCCAAAAGGCCTCCAATATGGTGAATAGTCAAGCTCAAACTCAATTCATGCTAAAAGTGTGACAAAACTTACTCCAAAGTAGCACATGTTTCTCCAAAATTGTCAAATACTTCACCCACCACACTCTCCTCATGTCTGCAATTCAATCATTTTGTCTCCTAGCTTTGAATCATGCAATATGTGTGTTTTGGAAACAAAAGACTCCAAAAAGGCATTAAAGATAATAACTTGATTAGGTGATTCATAATACATCACTTAATCAAGTTATTTTACATTTCAAAGAAAAATATAAGAGGGCCCACTATCAATATGAATTACATTACATTTGCAAGTGAAAAATATCAAAGTGATTAGAAAATCACTTAAATGATATTTTTATATTTTGAAACAAATGCAAAACAATAATGAAGTGTCATAATTCTTTCAAAATCATTAACAAGATCACAATTCCTCCCAAGGAATTTAATTATTTTACTTTTCTCATTCTGCACTCCAAGGCCACATGTGGTCAACATTCTAATTTTCAAAGGTAGCAATAAAGGTTCAAATTTGGCCTATATGGCCAACCTCCACACTTCTTGGAAGCCATATTCTATGTCTTCAAGGAATTAAGGCATTGATGACCAAAAGGTCAAAGGCATGACCTATGATTTGGTAGACTCCATATGTTTCATGTTTTAAACACTTAGCAATATTTGAAACAAGGCATTAGACTTAAGGCATAAAATGCCTAAGTCATGAACTTACCATTCGGCCACCATTATGCATTAACATGAGCTTCATTTTTTAAAACATGGGATAAAAATCCGATCCGCATCTAGAACGGTCAAACCCTAATCATCAAAAGATAAAAAATGTGGAAAAAACACCATCATTTTGTCATCGATCACTTGGTAAAGACATGCTGCCACCATGGGGTTTGGAGTTGACAATGGAAATGGTGTTTGACACTGGTTTTTCATGGCATTTTTTGATGGAAAGTGCATAGAAACATAGGTAAATGCATTTATTTGATATAAATCTGCATCTTTTTTACTTCTTTGGAGCTCATCCATTAATTTTAGGCTGCGACCTGTAGCATTCTCTAATCATGTGTTTCATTTTGTTCTTTCTATTGTTACTTCTTTTCACTAAACAACCACCATGAGGGGCTATGAAGCTCGAACCAAGGCCATTTCATACAACCAAAATGCTTTCAAGTTGAAGAAAAAAAAGTAAAAAGCTCTGGTAAGCTTTAAGTTGACTCCATTCCTCATATTTTGAGCAAAAGAAAGATATTTTGAGCCCTCCATCTTGAGAATATAACAAGAATGTTTATTTCCTTCTTTGCATTTGGATTCAAATGAAGAAACCCCAATCTCTTTGTTATTTCATGAAGAAGTGTTGTTCCTTTGGCCATGACCATGAAAAGAGTAGGGTTTTTCTTGTTGGTAATTTCTTAAAATTTCATGATGGCTTATGAATGACACTGCATTTGCAATTTATAGTAAACAGAACAAAGTGGATTTCTTGTTATATCTTCATTTTCCTGTTTTATGCATTTTAAATAAAAAACCCCAAATGGGTTTCATGATTTTGAAGAAAACTTAGATTTTTTTGCAAAAACACAAGTGGGTTTCTGTTCATTTGTAGAAATTTCTGATTCTTGTGAAAAAAGATCAAGTGGGTTACCTTCAATTTGTAGAAAGATTGCTTTTATGTAAAGAACGCAAGTGGGTTTTGGATTTTTGAACGAAAAATCCTAGATCCTGGGTTATGGCTATAGTTGCAATTTTGAATTAGTCACAACCATACATTTTGTATTTCAGATTCAAGGCCATTCCACTTTGTTCTTGTCACTTTTGATAAACCCCAGATGGATTTTCTATATTATGAGGAAAACCATTCCATATTTCTTGTCTTTTGATGTCATAAAAATGGCAACCAGTATTGGGCAATCACCCATATTATAATATGAATGATATTTCCTGAGAGAGCTATGAGTTAAAAATAGAGCTACCTCTGTCACTGTTCCACAAGAAAACATTTTTTTGTTAAAAATATATAACTTGCAAAAATGACTCAATTCCATTGCACAACATGGGTATAATCCACATGCTCTATGCATCCTTTCTAGTTTTCTGCATTTCATCATGTTCACCTTTTTTTGGCTATGAACTTCCCTCTTCATTTTCAATCACAACTCTAGGAAATATTCCTTGTAGTAGCTATGATGTTTGGGGCTGCTCCATTGAGTACACCATATTGTCCTTTTAATGATAACTCTTCATGTTGCTAAATAATCATTTGTAGCCCCTTAGTAGGCCTCAAATTCTTTGACAAAACACTATGATATGAAACTTTGGCACCATGATCAACATAATGGACTACCTTTTTAAGCTTATTTGCTCATAAAAGTTTCCAAGTAATGACATTTTGTCATACTTGTCCAGGTTAATTATAGACTTGTCATGAAGTCTCATCCTTGCACTATGATTTGCAACTACCACTGCCCTCTCATGACTATCATGCCATCTTTAAATATGCATTGCTTTCTGGAATTCATGTCAATGTTGATGTTCTATAGCTACAATTCTCTTGATGTCCTCCTTGTCATTGGGACTCTTCTTGATGATAAATGGCATTGTTGAGTTGATTCTATGCTCTGGCACTGTTCCTTTGTTATTTTATTCTATTCCCTGTAGTATTAGTCATTTACTACTATCTATGCAAATTCTACACCTTGGATTTATGGCTTTATTTAGGGAGATGCCTTCTTCCTTTCCATCTGCAACATATTTATCTCTGAAGGGTGTTTTGAATCATTTTGAATAGCACTAGAAAGGCATTCCAAGTCCTTGGAGAGATAAAAGATAAATATACATTCCAATTGTTGAGGAGTTGATATAATCATAGTGAAGTATGCTTTCATCTTCCATTCTCAAAGATTGTCATACAATGGCACTTGATTAATAATGGGGAATAACATATTCATCCTTGCTACTCTTGAGAGTAACCTCAACACAAGATCTTGTGACCCTATTTGTGCTATACTGATTGTTTGGCTGAGAACTAAAGGACTTATCAATTAATTCTATCTTAATGAGTACCTTACAAAATTGGTTTTACATGTCTTTCGTCACTTGTGATGTGTGCAAAGAGAAATTTCTACCAACAAAACATCTATCCATGACCATTTGTGAGCAATTCCTACAACTTTCATAAGCTCTTTTTTTACAAGTTGAAACCTTAAATAGTTAAAGATCTTTTTTGAAATTCAAGATAATTTCTTGTTGTCCTTGAGACTACCTTTTATCTATGATTATTATCAATGATCAAAATATTTCCCTTTGTTAATGGATGCCTTTTGAAAATCTGCACTATCACTATAAACTCTTGTTTGAAGCCATGAATTTGGCGGTCCTTATTAATGTGTTTCATGATCAGCTCCTTGTATATAGTTTTTTATGCATATATTGTTCATCATGATTATAAATCCACATTTCTCTTTCCATTGTTATTAAATTTGTATCATTTTCATTGTCTCAAAACAATAGATTGTGCAACCTGTTAGAAACCAAGATCAGATTTGCAAACCAAAAAGACCTTGCACAAAAGAGAAAATCATAAAAAGAAAAGAGGTTGCAAAAGGATGTGCAACATAATATTATTCGAGAATTCATTAATTACAAGATAATGATTTGCTTTATAAAAGCAAAGATGCATAACCCTAATCTTATCTTGAGCAACAAGATAGCTCAATAAGATAATGATGAGAATAATTAACCTAGGAATGTAATGCCTAAGTAACGTTATGCAAGTGTAATTAAATATTAATTACACCAACAGCGCCCCATAAGTGCAACTTAGGGAGAAGAAAATTATTAGGCAAAGATGAGTCCCGACAACAAGTCCTGATCAGGTACTCATTTACAAATGCAATGATGAGGTAGAGAAGGAAAACCCAGTGGGACAAAACCCCCCTACAATGAGATGACTGCTGCAAAGAAGCACTAGAAGAACACTATGGAGTAACATTGGAACCACAATCCAACAAGAGACCAAAACTAGAATCATAATAATGTGATAGCAGACCCGATGCCACGGAACACTCGAAAACTCACAAACTGTAACAACCCTAGAATCTATGAAGCAACAGTAGATGAGATGATGATAGAATCTATAAATTTTGTATCTTGATGCTGATGCCAAACTTTGACTGAAATATTCCATGGGAAGGAGTACCAAAAATAGACTCTAGAACATTAACCATAAAAACATGGCCCTCAAACTGAGAAGAATCTGAACCAATGCGGATCAAGAAACATAATCTCTCAACTGAAGTGTGAACCGATGAATCCAACATGTGTCAAGCTATAGAAAAAATGTGGGCAAAATACCATGTTAGAAACCAAGATCAGATTTGCAAACCGAAAAGACCTTCCACAGAAGAGAAAACCATAAAAAGCAGAGAGGTTGCAAAAGGATGTGCAACATAATATTATTTGAGAATTCATTAATTACAAGATAATGATTTGCTTTATAAAAGAAAAGATGCATAACCCTAATATTATCTTGAGCAACAAGATAGCTCAATAAGATAATGATGAGAATAATTAACCTAGGAATATAATGCCTAAGTAAAGTTATGCAAGTGTAATTAAATATTAATTACACCAACACAACCAGTTGTGGAAAATATTTCATGCCCATTAAAAGTTACACAATGTATGTTGTGAAACTCGATTTCTTACCCATCTCTATCAATAAATTTATTGTCAACTATATATCACTTGTGGAGGTAATCCTTGAGTCTGATCAACTCAAGAAAATATAGATGAAAGTTGATCATTATGTGACACCGAATAGGGCAGTTGAAATGTATTACTACCCTTCCTTTCTTCTTCATCTGTAATGTAATCTCTTGTGACCATTTCTTGTTTTCCTTCAGTAAAGTCAAAATACATTTTTCTTTGTTGTTGTCCTGCATGACATGAGAATACATTTTGCACCTATGGACTGCCTTGATTTCTTCTTCATTATTTAAGAGGTGCATAATTGAACTTTATGCATCTATTATTGGACTTGATGCATCTCAAAATCACTTAATTATTTTTACAAAATGGATCATGGATCCACTTAAGAAGATTGAATGACATATCTAGTAAAACGTGTTGCATCTTTTGAATCTACTAATGAAAGTTGATCAACTAGTGTGATTCCATATTGATTTAATGCATTGATAACATGTATATCTTTTATCAAGTTTCTCAATTTCCTATTTTTGTCAAATCATGTTGAACTCTACCCTCGTGGGAGCCACATTTACCCCACATGATGCATTTAACTGAATTAGAACAATAACAAGACTTGTCCTAAATCTACACATGAAGCAAACAAGTTAGAAAAATAGATGCATATTTTGGATGTGTTTGATGACTTCACTAGTTTCCAAGATATCCAAGGTTTGCATGCTTATTTAATGCACTTAGGGATCAATTTATACATGCATAGGTATGTTTTCATGTAAGGTTTGATATCTTTCCTTGGTTAGAGCATTGCTCTAATGCCATTTTTTTTCCAAATGCAAGAGCTAGGAGCACTACGGAGTTGGGAAGGACACAAACAACTCAGGGGAAGTAGTAGAACAAGAGGACACCTTCAAAACTAGTCATTCTCAGGAAATGAATGGTCTCTATCCTTATATGCACATTTATTTATTTACTTATTCACGTATAAATTGTTTCTTGGCTTGTGAGGGGCATGTACACTTCATGATTATCAATTGTGACCTTCCATGGATGATATTTGATTATTAGGATGATATAAAAACATAATTAAATTGATTGCCCCATTTTTTGGCATTCACTTGCAAGTTTTATGATAGGATTTCACGTTATGGGATTCAGATTTTAAAAAAAAAATGTGTTTTAGCACATACGAGGTTTCTTTTAGCACATACAGGGTTTTTAACAACGATTTTGTAGGTTTTTTTGTGCATCTAGGAACTATTTCAGCACATATAGAGAACATAACAATGCATCTCAGGAAAAAAATGATGCTTACAGGGAACAAAATGGTGCATACACTCGGTCTATTTTATTAAAATTTTGTAAAAGAAAAATTTTGTTGCATTTTCTTTTAGTGCATCTAGGAGTTCTTTAAGCACATCTAGGATTTTTTGCAGCACTTATAGGATCTGTTTCAGCACATTTACTTATTTTTGTGGTGCATAAATATGATCTTATAGCACATATAGGGTGTAACTAAACAAGGTTATGAGTCTGATGCCTTCCACAGACCAAACATTTTTCTAGCTTAAAAGGAACCAATCTAGGATAGTCACATCTGGTTTTTTAAAAAGAAGTAACTCTAGGGTAGACATAGATTTAAAATGAAGCAATCTAGGGTAATCACCACAATGATTTTTGTTGTTAAAATTGAACAAATTGTTTTCGTGAAGGAACATCTTCGCGTAGTTTAGATCATTATGATTTGGGCTCTAAAAAGAACACTGTCTACTGTGTTTGTGGAAATAGGTCTATGCTCTCTCCTTAATTGGGTGATCAGAATACCAGACTTTCCTTTTACATTTCTACAATTTCTAATGCTTTATTACATCCTATAGAGGGCCTGATCTTGTGGGAAAAAGTACTCACCTAAGAGGAATGACTCAAGTATGTTCAAGCCAAAGCCAGGGTATTCCACCCCACTATAAAATTTAAAGTGAATTTGGGGAAACCCAGTTTTTTCAGTAGTGTGTAAGAAAACCATCCCCAAATCCTTTGTTCTAAAGGTTGGGAGGTCTCCTAAGGGAGTTTATTATTTCCGCACCAAATGGAAACCCTTACTAAGAACCTAGTGTAGTAGCTAGCCAAAGTCAGTTTCTGAACATCCTAATAATCACAGTGCAAGGGGAGGGAAGAATCTACCCCCAAGACGCTCACCATATAACTGCCAAGGACCATTTGCTTAGGGGATCCAGTATCCACTTCCATCACTTTGAGTACATTCCTGGAAAAGAAAAAAAATGGGTGCCCCTTCAAGGGTGACATGGCTATGTGAGTCGACGTAGTTCTAAGATGTGGGCTATGGTTATTATGATGACCTACTTGAGTACTAAGAGTGAGTCTGCCTAAATTTTCTGTTATGTGTGAAACCTGTGAAAACACTTTTTGAAAAAAAAATTTGAACATACACTTGATGTTTAGCATAGGGCTTAAAAACAACTATTTTTAGAGTGTTTTTTGTGTCTTCAATCACATTAATTTAGACAAAGGATCATCCAAAATGAACATGCAAAATTTCAACAGAAAATTGTTCAAAACTATTTGAAAAACTACTTTGGAAAACTATTTTAGCACATATAGGACACAGAGTAGTGCATATAGGGTCTGTTCTAACACATTCACTGGCTAGTTCAGTGCTTTTAGAGCCTATTTTAGCGCATAGGCTGAATATTCTTTAACCAGTTTGTGTCACTATCAATTTTATTTTTTTTGCAGTGCATATAGGACATAGAGTAGCGCATCTAAGGTTTTTTGTAGTGCATTTGACTATTTCTTTGGCACATATACATGTTTCTGCAGTGCATATAAGGTATAGAGTAGCGCATCTGTCACTTTTCCATAATTGTTCCTTTTGATAGATCTAAGTTTATCACATCTTTGGTCTAGTAAAATCTTGACATTTACCCCATGCTTAGAGAGTGGAAATCAACCAAATTTGTCAAGAAGTCGATTGCCAATAGGATCAAGAAGCCTAAGAAACATTTAGGTTACAATAAAACCTTGCAACGTAGAAAGTTTTTGTATAAGATTCGAAATGTCTTGCTCCATTATCATAAGTTTCTCCATAGATACCAAGATTTTTCTAGGGGGTTTACTATCGAGTACGCTGTAGAACCTTTATATTCATGATCATATTTCTAGAGAAGAGCTCTATCTCAACAACACAATCACAATCAACCTCTTGAGTTTGATTATCTACCACAAACCTTCTATCAAATATTCAACACATCCAAGTCAAATCCTTCAGTGATCTTAATTAGGCTATTTTGATATACATATCATTCTTCGAAAACAAGGATCAAATCTTAAAAGTGCAAATTTTTTATTTTGTGATTCAACTTCCCCAACAAAACTCTGATATCCTTTATCATTGGAAACCACAATCAAGAATTAGGAACATATTTTGGTCATATCATAATATTTTCATCTTATTAGATCAAAACATCATCATTTGTGCATTTCTCAAATTATGATCTAAGTCTCGAAGAACATTTCAAAATAATATGCCTATTTTTACAAGATCCCAATACAATAAGCTGAAAGTAGATATTCAACAAGAAGATCATACCCAAAGAACTCAAGAATAAGGTGAGAATAGTAATCCGCTTTATAGTATGAGTCAAAATGCCCTCTTTAACAAAAACATAGCTGAAAAAGAAGAAAATCCATTCCATAAATACAAGGATATGAGAAAAACTCCTATAGATAGTGATGATGAATGGGATGAAGAATGTCTTAGAGAG
This sequence comes from Sequoia sempervirens, assembly GCA_007258455.2. NCBI lineage: Eukaryota > Viridiplantae > Streptophyta > Pinopsida > Cupressales > Cupressaceae > Sequoia > Sequoia sempervirens. The sequence continues at coordinate 406,451,802 of VDFB02281492.1, read as the reverse complement.
GCTGAGCAAGATCCAAAATTTCACAAAGCCTTAGAAAATATTTTGGAGCCCAATAAAGAAAAATATTTCTTGTATCTAGCTGACAAAGGAGCTAAATTGCCTCATGATTTTGATATTGAGAATATAAAGAGTAATCTTGAAGAAACACCCTTGTTTGATCTTAGTACCTTGACTCAACAAGTTAAAGCACTACAAGGAAAAATTAAATATCTACAAGGGGGAGCCACAACAAAGACATATGCTCTTGATGACATCTATCCTTATCCTTTTGACCGATGTCTCAACATGATCCCATTTACCAAACATTGTGAAATCCCAAAGTTTGATTGTTACAATGAGAAATCAGATCCAATTGATCATATTAGGGACTTTTGAAATATGACTTTAGAGTTTTCTCATGAGGACACATACTTGATGTGTTTGTTTCCTAGAAGTCTTGGAGGCCAATCTATGGAATGGCTATCAAAAATTGTACTACCTATCAAGACATTTGAGGAATTGATTAATGATTTCATATCACAGTATTCCTACAACATACAACATCAAATAACCATGATCGATCTCTGCAAAGCTAAACAAAAACCTGGTGAACCATTCATTACATTTCTTCAGAGATGGAGAAGATTGTTTGCTAGATATCCATGCCACATTCTTGAAAAGGAAAAGATCACCACTTTCATAAAAAACTTAGATCAAGAGATGAGCTATCATCTTAATATTCATTTTCCTCCCTCTTTTCATAAATTTATTGAAAATTCCATCACCATTGAAAGTGCCTTGGTCTAGAGAGGGATAATAAAACTTGATAAGGACAATCCTAGCTCATCAAATCACCACAATGACAAATCTAAGTTTTGGACTCGTAAAAAAAATGTGGTGAATGATGGTGTTGTAGATACAAATCATGTCTTGAATAAGCCATTTGTTCTTAGTTCTCCTCACAACAATAACTATAGCAATGTCAACTTGGTCACAAACTAGGGAAACAATCCTCCTCCTCTGAGGAATAACATGAATCAAACTTCTACTCCCAATCAAGGGAATATCACCAATCAAGGTTACCGTGGAAATGATAACAACAAAAATTCCTTAAGCAATACCTCAAACACAAATCCACAATGATCTCCATTCTTCTCTAACGGAAGAACATTTACTCCACTGGTTCAATCCTTAGAATCTGCATTCAAAGAATTGATGGCTAAGAATGCTCTTATTTTTCCACCTCAACGCAAATTTGAACCCAGTGTGAAGCCTCCATCATGGAATGATGCATAGTATTGTGATTATAAGAGGTGTAAGGGCCATTGCACAAATAATTGTCAAGCCTTGAAAAATAAATTCCAAGACTTAATCGAAAATAGCACCATCACAATAGAAGGACACCAACAATCAAATGAAGACCACCAAACATTTCACAACCCTTTTCCCAACTATCAAAAGGGTGATTCTTTAGGAAAAAGTGTGAATCATAGCAATGATCATATAATCAATCATATCTACACTAATGATGAGCGGGTCAATGTTATTAAAGTTAAAGAAAAGATGGAATATAGAGAAGTCAACGTAGCAAAAAGAGCACAAGCTAAAGTTGCCTTAAAGGGAACTTCTTCAAAAACCACTATGCCCCTACCTCAACATCAATATGACTTTGTCAATCAACTTGGAAAAACTCTTGCTCAAATTTCTATCTTAGAACTTCTGAAGATTTCCCCAGCACATAAGGAAATTCTAGAAAAGGCCCCTATTGAAACAGCTGTATCCACCGATCTGGATGTGGACCAATTTCAAGCCATGGTAGGAAAATTATCCTCACCCACATGTCTTTCATTCTCCAAAAAAAATGTTGTCTCCATGACACATCCCCGTAATTCATCTGTATACTTAGATGTCATGATCCACAAGTTTCGTGTCAAACACGTCCTAATAGATGGAGGTGTTGGTTTGAATATATGTACTATGAAGTTAGTTCAGGCTTTAGGATTTTCTGAAGACTCCATTGATCCCAGAAGAAAGATTACTATTAAATCCTATGATGATGAGGAAAGAGCATCCAAGGGTTTAATCATGCTACCAATCAGAGTGGGACCTGTTATCAAAAATACTTTTTTTCAAGTGTTAGATCGTGATCTCGCATACAACATCTTGTTGGGTCATCCTTGGATCCACAAAATGCAAGTTGTCCTATCCACATATCATCAATGTCTTAAGTTTCCTTATGAAGGACAAGAGATCACAATACCAGCTGATAATTCGAACAGTTAAACTTGTGCCAACATCAAAGCTAGTCAAGATACTTTGGTTCCCAAGAATTGAGAAGCTCCTGTTGATACTTCTCTCAAAGTTGATACACAAATCAGTCAATTAGCCAAAAGCTTTGACAAGCAACTACGGTTCAAAGACAATGGAGTAGGGGAATACTCTCTCTTTCTTGCTAATCTACCTATATTACCTCAGTCACATGGACAACCCTCTATCGCACAACAATAGATATATGTAGCATCCACATCAACACAACCACCAACAAAATCAAATACAAAGTTTAATGGATGATTTATCGAAGAAAAATTCCCCATGGAAGATTATGAGGATAGAGAAGTTTTAAGTTGGCTCTATAAACATGAATATGAAATAGTCCTTAATATCAAACTACCAACTGATCAATATGGTAAAGGATATTCAATCATGCAAAAGATGGGTTATGATGGTAATGGCCCTATTGGAAAGAGAAAAGGAGTAGTTGAGCCTATTCACCTTTGAGGACTTGCTGAAAAAGATAAAATAGGACTAGGCTATGATACTAACTCAAATGAAAGACCATCTAAGCAGTTGCATGATATTTTTCTCACATTGCAAGAAGGGTCTGTTGCACGGGCAGTCTATTTGACAGTAATTAAGAATTTCATGGATAATAACTCTAACACAGATTCTAGTGAATATGAATGGGACACCATCCACAATAGTGAGTTCTAGAGGGAAAAAAAGGTTGATTTGGTACACAATTACACCCCAACTCTAATCGAAGGTGAAGGGTTAGGGTCCCAACTGCAAGAATTTGAACTACAAGGTGACTATGATTCTACTGATACCGAGTTAGATTTAATTGACAAAGATTATCATGATAACAGTACCATCATTAATTTTCCTCATACCTCAGATCCTATAGACAATTCCATTATGACCTTAACCATAGCCAATCTCATGCAACCCAATAAATCGCTACCACTGATCCATCTCGATCTCCTTGATTGGGATTCATCCGGACCTATCAATCTACCTATGTTCTCAAGTGACGAATCTATTGTGAACTTCCTTTCCATAGATGATAAAAATTATTTTTCTACTAGTTATTTTTGGCATAGATTCTTTAATCAGGAGAGTGCCAAGTCTCCTAGATGCAAAAATAAAAATAAAAAAGAAATATCTAATGGTGAAAACTAGAATCTGGCAGTGTTAGATCAAACAAAAGATAAAACAAAGAGTGTATTGGATTGTGAATTTTTTTTAAGGCACCTGATGATGGGATACTTGACACTCTCCTGGAGCATTATCATGAGTAATCGGCCATCTTGATTGAGCCTAAAAAAGCATTTAATCTTGAAACTATAGAAAAACCACGGATCCTACAATTAGTTGCATCAATGACAGATAAAGAAGTACTTGAGTTCATGGAATTTCTCAGAGCGAATCAAGTCAACTTTGCTTGGTCTTATGCAGACATGCTAGGTCTTGACCCTGATCTTATAATGCATCACTTGTCCATCAAACTAGGAGTTAAATCGATGAAACCAAAACTTAGAAAGATGCATCCTCATGTTGCACTACTTGTTAAAGAAGAATTCAGAAAACTCCTTGATGTGGGATTTATAAGATCGATTGACTATGCATAATGGATCTCCAACATCGTTTTTGTGTCCAAGCCTAAAAAAGGTGTCAGAGGGTGCATAGATTTCAAATATCTTAATAAGGCATGTCCTAAAGATGACTTCCCACTTCCAAGCATTGATACTATAGTTGATCTCATAGGTGGCCATGCCATGTATTCACTAATGCATGGTTTTTCTAGTTACAACCAAATCAAGATTTCACCTGAAGACCAAGATAAAACAAAATTTACATGTCCATGGGGAACTTACTGTTGGAATGTCATGCCTTTCGATCTAAAGAATGTCGGGGCTACTTACTAAAGAGCTATGACTACAAATTTTCATTACATGATGCACACATTCATGGAAGATTATGTAGATGACATATTGGAAAATTCATACACAAGAGAAGGATATCTCTAAGTGTTATCCAAAATCTTTGCAAGATTGGAAAAGTTCAAAGTTTGCCTCAACCCTAAGAAATGTGTTTTTGGGGTCACATCTGGGAAGCTTTTAGGATACATAGTATTAGCAAAAGGAATCGAAGTAGATCCTACCAAGGTGCAAGCAATCATGGAAATGCCTCCACCAAGGAATATTAGTCAGTTGAGGTCATTACAAGGATGACTTCAATCTATACAAAGGTTCATTGCACAGCTGGTAGATAAAATCCTAACTTTTACACATCTATTGCATAAAAATGTTCCTTTCAAGTGGGATGACAAGTGTGAAATGGCCTTTCAATAGATCAAACAGTACCTAATGAACCCACCAGTTCTAGTACCACCAAATCTAGAAAAACCTCTAATATTATATATTTCCACAATGAAGACATCTTTGGGGGCATTATTAGCACAAGAGGACTCTACAGGAAAGGAATGTGCCATTTATTACATCATTCAAATGCTAACAGGTCATGAACTCAACTACACTTTCATCGAGAAGGATTTTCTTGCAGTAGTCTTTGCATCATAGAAGTTTTGACACTACATGTTAACTCATACAATCAATCTTGTTGCAAAGATTGATCTGCTCAAGTATCTGTTAAGCAAAGCTACATTGACAGGAAGGCTAGCAAAATGGGTTATGATCCTAAGTGAGTTTGACATTCATTATGTTGATCACAAAGCAATTAAAGGACAAGTTATCACTGATCAACTAGTTGAAGCACCACTACAAGTAGAGCATCCCATGCACACTGACTTTCCAGACGCCGATGTCTTCATGACAGAATCAAATCAACCTTGTTCATTATACTTTGATGGTTCTTTCACTCAACATAGATTGAGGGTAGGCATACTCTTTGTCACCCCTCAAGGAAATACCATTCCTCGGTCATATAGGCTAATTTTTCCATGCACTAACAACATAGCCAAATATGAAGATTTAATCACTAGACTCAAGATAGCATTGGATTAGAGGATCATAGAACTACAAGTTTATGGTGACTCATAGTTAATCATTAATCAGATCAATGATGATTATCAAACCAAAGATGACAAATTGTTGCCATATAAGAAAATGGTTGACGATTTCAACAATTACTTTGTAGATATCAAGTTCATACAAATTCCAAGACTTGATAACAAAGCAAATGACACTATGGCCATGATTGCATCATTGCTACAACTCCCAGAATATCAAGCTTGCTATGAATTTCTGGTGGAACAATCATTTGCACCCGCCTATGACACACCTGAAAGCCAAATCATTTGCCACTTAGTAAGATCCAATTCACATTGGTATGGAAAGATCTATGCCTACCTAAAAGATGACATCTTATCACCTGACTTATCCCATTACCAAAAGAACAATTTCATTTACCAATCCTCTCGCTATACTCTTATCGCTGACACCCTTTATCGCTGCAGTCTTGATGGTACTTTACTTTGATGTCTTGAACATGATGAATCTGACAAGGCTTTACAAGAAGTTCATGGTGGAATTTTTGGTACTCATTCGAGTGGACTAACCTTATCCAAGAAATTGATTAGAATGGGTTACTACTGGCTGACTATGGAGAGGGAATCATTCACTTTCATGAAAAAGTGCTCCAAATGTTAGATTCATGGGAATCTCATTCATGATCCTACACAAAAACTTCAACCGTTCATGCCAACTTGGCCATTCTCTCAATGGGTGTTATATCTAGTTGGCAAGATTCATCCTTCATCATCAAATAGACACAAATTCATCATCATAGCGACAAAGTATTTTACCAAATGGATTGAGACAGTACCTCTCACTAAGGTCACCAACAAAAAAATCTCATTGTTCATCCTCAACTATCTCATTTTTTGATATGGAATTCCCAACTCCATCATCACAAATAATGGACGACCATTCAAGAATCGGGATGTGGATGAACTTTGTGAGCAATTCCATATTCAACATAGATATTGAACACCTTATTATCCACAAGGGAATGGCCAAGCAAAGGCCTCAAACAAAACAATACTAAAAATAGTGAAAAAGACTGTGAATGATGTAGGAAAGGATTGGCACATTCAACTTATTCCTGCATTATGGGCCTACAAAACTAGCATCCGAACGCCAACATGAGCAACACCATTTGATATTGTCTATGTAGCAAAAGCCATTTTTCCACTCGAGGTTGAGATTCCATCACTAAGGGTATCCTTAAAAGGTCTCACAATAGATGATGACTACAGAGTTTCCCGACTACAACAAATGAAACTCCTTGATGAGAAGAGACAACGAGCAGTTGATCATTTGAAAGAATATCAACAGATGATGTCTCACAACTATAATCACAGAGTCAAGCCATGTATCTTTCAGGTTGGTGATCTTGTTCTGAAGGAGAACCCATGCAATCAGCAATACAAAGAGAAGAAAGGTAAGTTTGAACCAAATTGGCTGGGTCCTTATGTGATCATTGATGTATACGGTTTAGGAGCATAGAAGCTATCAATTCTAGAAGGGGACCTTTTTGAGAAACCTATCAACAACATGCACTTGAAAAATTATTATGTCTAAAGCAGTCATCATCGTCTGAAAAAATCCTGAAAAAATCACAAAAACAACATAAATAGTCCTGAAAAAAAAATCACAAAAACAACAGAAATAGTCCTGAAGAAACATAAAAACAACATAAAAATTTCTAAAGAAACACAAAATAGTAGAAAATGTCCTGAAAAAAAAAAGAAAATCAAAAAATTAGAAAAATACAATAAAAAAAATAGTGAAAATCTGGAAAATAGACGCTATTTGTAACTCTCCATCTATTAGTTCATGTTTTGCACTTAACTTCTTAGCCTTCATTTCATGCATATTTCTCTCATCTTAGGGCCATACCAGCATCATACTGCCATCATTTTCCTAGAGTGATAATGTCTTACCATGGCTTGATCATTGTACATATTCATTTCAACAAGTTGTGTCAATACTGGGGGCAAACATTGACAATACTAGGGGCAATCAACTTTCAGGTTCTACTGAAATAGCTAGACAATGACATAGAATCCAATCATGCAAACAAAAAATAAAATCCTATGAACAACTATCCAATCATTGATCCATAGCACATTTTTTAGCTAGGTACCATGTCATGGCTCATATCTAGATGATCTAAAATCTGAATAATGTTTGGAATAGCATTATTATATTTTGAACAATGGTTGTTTGATTTTTTTGATATCATCTCTCTGGAGCACACGCGATGATGTACTAAACTAGAGTGGGGAGGAAAGAGGATGATTTTTCTTTGTTTGTTGTCTTGAGGTTAACTATCAATTTGGTGCAAATATGTCATGAGACGATTACTGCAATGTATCATTGATGACAATTCCACATTTGCATCAGAAAGTGGTTAGTCTTTGTCTGTTTATGCAAGCATTGTTGAGGTCATCTCGGTTCAATTATACCTCGATGCTTGTGTTCACTTGCTATATCAAAAATCATGAAAGTTATACTTAGGTCATCATTGGTGCTAATTTCCCCTCTGATTCTTGTACATACTTCCAACATTTTAAAACACTTTATGATGATTCAAGAAAGCTAACAAAAGGCTCAAAAAATAGTGGGTTTCATTTAGTTGCATTTCATTTAGATCAATGTACATATCTGCATACTAGATTTGCATCAGAGTTTTCAAAGGATGAACAAAAACATCAACGACTTTCATGTCTCTTTGGACTATTTGTGGAGGACATTTAGACATTTGTTTCATCATCATCTTTCATCCGCATTTCATTAATCATTATCATTTCATCTAGGTCCTGTACATATCCTCTACTTTATCATTTATCATTAATTTTCATATCATTTAAGTACTTTATCATTTAGTTATCGATCATTATGCATTATCATTTCATTTGTCATTTTTCATATCATATAGTTTCATTGCATGTCATTGATCATTCTCATATCATTCATTTTCATGTCATTTAGATCCTTTCATTTATCATTCATTTCTCCATTTCATATCATTTCCATTTTCATCTTATTTATTATCTTCATATCATTAACTTTTATCATTTCACTTCATTTTGGCATTTCGTTTCATTATCATTATCATTTCATCATCATTTCATCATCATTTTGTCAGGATTTCATTGCATTATCATTATCATTTCATTATCATTTCATCATCAATTTTTCATTATCATTTCATTACACTATCATTTCATTACATTATCATTTCATTATGCTATCATTTCATTACATTATCATTTCATTATGCTATCATTTCATTATGTTTATCATTTCATTACACTATCATTTCATTGCATTATCATTATCATTTCATTATTATTTCATCATCAGTTTTTCATTATCATTTCATTGCACTATCATTTCATTACATTATCATTTCATTACGCTATCATTTCATTACATTATCATTTCATTACATTATCATTTTATTATGCTATCATTTCATTATATTATCATTTCATTTCATTTTTATCACTTCATTTTATCATATCATTTTGTTTTATTGTATCATTTCATTATCATTTTATCTCAATTCATATCATTATCATTTATCATTTATCATTTCATCATCATTACAGTTATCATTTCATTTTCATAACATTTCATTATCCTTTTATCATCATTATCATTTCATCTCCTTATCATTATTATTTTATCACCATGTCATTACATTTCATTACATCATACATTTCATCCCATTATTGTACTCATCTATCATTTTTTTATCATTTGTTTATCATGATATTTTTCCCATAAAAATTTGACTCATTTCACATATCATTTATTTTCCTAAATCATATACATACTACAAATTCATTATACATTTCATAGACTCAACATTCATTCTCCATCACATCATCATTATTTATTACATTTGAAAAATACAAAAACAAAAATTTCATACATACATTACATTACCACATCATTTTCCAACACATTACAAGCATTTCCAATATCCCATTGCATATTTGAATTAATCACATCGTAGGTCATCCACCTGCATGACATCATTAGTACGTATCATAAATCATCCTACATATCATGTTAGTCATCAAATCATTGAAATGCATATCAAAATCTATCTCATCACACATACATATCCATATCATCACAACATCAAAGAAATACATCATCAAAAAATCATCACCACTGCATATCGCTCATCAAACCTAAATACAAATGTCCAAATGTCTAATGAAACTAAACGGTATAGAAAGATAGATGAGATATGATAAAAAACAATACACATGTCCCCACAAAATTGAATACATCAAAAATCCTATATCAATAGCTCAAGGATGGCTAGTGGACCCCCATGATGGAGCTGGTCTCGAGGATGATGGCCTACCACTTGTACCTGCATTAGGATCTTGTTGAGGCCTTGTAAACTCTCTTCTCTATATAGTTTTCCGTGATCTGCTCCTGGTCCTACTGTGAGACCGAGGGTAAGGCTCTCTGTGGTCAGGAGGAAACAACTCCTCATACCTCACCTAGTAATACTCAGCCTCCCTAGCCATCTCAAACCCCTCTACAATGGCCTCTCGTAATGATGCACTATCAATAGTGCCTGTAGGTCTTTGTGCCACATCCTCTACCTCCACTGCCCGCCATCTAAAAGAATCCCTCTCTGTTATCAACTAGGATATCTATGGGTCCAGGGTAGGAGGAGATACCTATATCTATGCCTATACCAGAGCTTGTGTCTGTTCCTGTGCTAGATAACTACACTGTCAAACTCTGAGCCTGAGCCAAATGGCTATGCAACTGCACCTGTTACCCCTGAAGTGTCTACACTTGGGCCTACAGAGTATCTATCTATGCCTGCTATGATGTGGAGGCAACCTTGAACACTTTCCTCCATCCAATATCAGTCCTAGGCCTCCACATAATTTGGACATTGCCCAAAAATATTGGCCTTGGTCTCACTGGCTTCACTCTCACTGGCCTCTGCTCCCCACCTCTACCATCTCCACCGTCATCCCCATCATCATCATCTAAAATATCCTCATCCCACTCTCCCCTTCATCCCCACTATCCTCCTCTCCTCAACCCACTACCTGCTCACCACCTGTTACATCCTCTTATCTCCCAACCCCTAGCTGAGGTACCACCAAAATGGGTGTCAGCTCATCTGGACATGTGAACCGTGGAAATGGATGTGTATGATAGTAAACCGAGTACTCCTTAGACATGCCAACATCAAGAATATCAGGTCTGGCATCCCATACCTCAAGTTGTAATGTAGTATACTCAGTATATGCCACTTGGTAAGAAATGGAAGGACCCCATCTAGGCTCATCCTTGCACTATCCATAGTGTGCAAAGCCTTGAAGCATACCCTGTGTAAAACCAAACTATCTTTGTACTCACAAAGCCAAAAATCTCTCTATAATGAATGGTGTGTAGCCTATAAGGAACTGAGGTATACCTACAAATGGCATCTCTAAGGGATTTGTGTCCCATACATCACAATCCATATAGGGTCTCCATATCACATGTACGAAAAGCCACATTTGATTTTTATCGTACCGCATCGAATGCATCGCAATGCATTCGAAGGATAAAACAACACAATCACTCTAAGGTGTTGCATACACAGTATGAAATGCCCCATTCAACATAAACGAGCCACATCTTCCTGTAAGACCGAGATGCATTCACTCTGTTGTAATGCATTTACCTGGTAAAGTTGTTTCTTCCTCTTACATTCTGGTTTTTTTGTTTTATGTCATTCTCTATTTTGCATTCTATTTTTTTTTGTTTTCTGTTCTTTTCTGTTTGACATTCTAGTTTTCTTTTCTAGCATAGGGTTTTTTTGTTACTAATTTTTGTTTGTAGCATGTGGCAGTTATATTTTGTGAGTCCAAGATGATTTAAGAAAACTACTAACTTGTCGTTTTGCAAGTTTGAGTGTCAAAGACTCAATTCTAAAAATTGTGCTTGTTATTTTTAGATTACAACACATTTCTTTTTGGTGCACTTAAAATAAACATGTCTTCTATTTTGTCTGATCGTGTTTGAAAGTGGTAGGCGATTATGCTCTCACCCTATGCAAACTAGGTGATCAAAAAGCCAGACCCATTTTATCCTTGTGTAACCGTGATGCAATAATCGAAGTATCCTCTCCCCTTGCGCAGTAATGCAATCCTAGGTGTAAGAGAAATGATTATTTCCTCTAGAAATTGGGCCTACCTAGGGATTTCATCACCCCAACACAACTCAAACCAGAAATGGAGCTAAAGCCAATCTACCCTCGACCAATACATAAATGTGAATCTTAAAAGAAAACCTAAGATTACGAGTGCGGATGTGTCATATGGATAGAGTTGTACTCCCATAAACCTTGTTGATCCTAACCTCTTCAGGGTAGAGTTCCACCTAATTTGAGCTTAATCTTGTGCCCCATGTATTGCCACTCGAACGAGGGTCCCAAATTAAACACCATTGTTTACTAGCCAAAAACCTTCTATTTGCTAGCACAACACCGGTTGGTGTGAAGGCATCCACATCTTCATAGTCTATAGTAGAGGTGATTAATCTATCATGGGAATTTCATGGGGGTTGGATGCTTGGTTGGCTTAAGAAGAGAGTGCACTATAAGGGGGAGCCTGTGCAACCAAGCTTTTGAATTCACACGCTACTAATAAGCAGTTGGAGAAACCCGCGTGGAACCTAGCGAATACTGTCTTGGCTTAACCATAGGATTGTACTTGTTCTCTTTTGTGTTTGATTACTTTAAAAATATCATGTTTTCCAAGAGTTTTCTAGATACTAAAATGAAACAAACAACATTCACACATCTAGAAACAAACAATCAACTTCAAACAAATTGGATTTTTTTTACCAAAACTTCAAGTCCAAACATTTTAGCCTACTATCAAACCTTTTTTTTAGAGGTCTTTGTCACAAAACTAGAATTGAAATTGCTCAAAACATTCATCACTTGCATTCACTAGCTTTCATTTTGACCATAGGTTTACAGATCTTAGTTGCATTCTCGAGGTTTGGTAATCGTCATTTCCAACATAAACTTGTCTTTAGGTCTCATCTTGGTAGACTTTGGATTAGATTAACTCACCATACTTTGCAAAACCATTGTTTCAAAACTAGGTTATCTTGGGACATAGTCATTATTCCTCTTTTCAGTCATTGTCCTTTTTGTGAGAACCTCCAACTCAATAGTCTTGTTAGGAAGGTGCACTCATCATTTTAACCTTGTCACTTAGTCCCATTAGCATGTCCTTTTGATAACCAAAATTGAAACATAACTCAATCATAGAGTGGTTAAGTAGAACCTTTCTCCAAATATTGTCCAAACTTAGTCCTCATTTTAAACTTAGACTTTGCATTATCCATCTCTAGTCATTATTTTGAACCTATAATTTGCATTAATCATTTTAGTCCTTAGTCAACATTATCATCTTAGTCCTCCTTTGGTACTTTGACCTTGACAATATTGGCACCTTTCTTTCATTATTTCCTTAGGAAAATGTCATCATCATCTTGTATTGTCATCTTTTATTCCAAAATCCAAAAAAAAAATAGTCTTCATTTTACATTCGTCATTTCCTTTAGACAACATTGTCTCATTGTCATCCCTTATTATCAAAAATCCAAAAACATAGTCTTGCATTGTCATCCTTTATCCAAAAAATCCAAAAACATTGGCTAACATCATCCTTGTGTTTAGTTATCATTGTCATCACTCTCATCTGAGAAGATTCTTATTATGGTGGAAAGTAGACTCCAAAGAAAGAGAGGACAAATGGAAAAATTTGGACAAGATTTCAATCCCAACATCGATAATAACACTTATGACAGGAACCGACATTGGAATTTTTATGACCCATTTCACAACATGAACATGCAATCTTCCATGAACATGCCATCTTCATCATGAAATCCTTCTGAACCATTCATACAAAGAGACCAAAATGGACGATTATATGCAGAAGACTTAGAAGCTGCAATGCAAAATCTTGATATAACTTCCTTTGTAGAAAAATTAGTCTTACATGACCCTCAAAGGTATCTATCCATGATTTTAGACCATGGGGATAAGTTACCTTGGGGATTGGACATAAATACTTTGGGACCTCCATCCAGCAACCCTCACTATCAAGAGTCACTTAATGAAAACCCTACCATTAATCTCCAACACACATCCAATTATTACCCTTATCCTAACCTTGACATGGGAAGCCAATTGTCCACTAGTCCATTCCAACCTCCACGTCATATTCTGGCTCTTCACCTATCAATCCCATCCAAGTCTACATTCATTATCAACCAGCTACCAACTCATGTCAATTCTCCACATCATACCATATCGATCATGTCCAAGTCTCTGCATCATATCTTAGTCAACCTTATACTAGTCCATTCCAAGTCTCCATGTCATATCCTAGTCCTTCACCAACTAGTCCAGTCCAAGTCCCCATGTCTTATCCTAGTCCTATAGACACTAATTCTTTCCAAGTCACCCCCTCACAAGCCACATCTAGTCATGAAATTTTTTCATTACTCAAAGGAACATCCCATTGTATAAACTTGAGGATACATGTTAAAATGAAATCCCCAAGCATGACCTTATAATGTCACCCTCATGTCAAGAACAAGGTAATCCATCCCATGACCCTATCTCAAATTCCATTCAAGAATTCCTTCAAAACAATCATGACATCAAAAATACACCTACCCTTGACAAATATTTCAATCCCAATTGTATCATCCATGACAACCCCATATTTGACAAAGACCCTACCATTGACCAAGAAGTACAAAACAATCCACTCCTTGAATTTTACGCCATTCATGATCAAACACTTTCCAACCCTATACAGGCCTCAACTATTGACATTTTCTAGAATGAGACACTTCCCTCCATGACACACATAGACAATATTCCTCAAGAACAAGATTCTTCCATTATGGACATATTTGCAAATGATTAGGCTATAGCTGAATTTACTGGACTCTATGACACTAACCATAATGATGGCTTTGACATTGACTTGGAAGCACCAATAGAATCATCTAAACCTGACATGTCACAAGATTAGACCAAAGATATCTGTCAGAAATATGTCCAACATGTCAGTGAACCTAAGACATCCTATCAATTAGGATCATCCACCTTTGTCAAAGCAGGATTTCTCACAGACAAAAATATTCTAAGTAACAGTGTCAACATATATCATGATGGGTTAGCATCTTGCTTTCAAAACAATAAATACCCCATCACAAAAAGAATCTATCAAAACATGCAATATCAAGGCAAAGGACTAGGCATACATGAGCAAGGAATTCAAGAACCAATACAACTCCAAGAAAATTAAAGACATCAAGGTCTTGGATATTCTCTAGTCAGCAAATCAAACGATGTCAGTGGAACCTCCTCGATACTAGGGGAAATTTTATCATATATAAATGTCAAAATGGAGTCCATGAGTGATCCTTGTCATAAGACTACTACCAACACCTCTTCCATCCATACCATAAACTTTCATTCCATCATAAATAAACCTTCCCTTTAGAACCAACAAAGACAAAAGACATACAAATCAAAAAATAAAAATCAAATTTCAAAGGCCCTTGAATCAAACAAAAAGACAAGTGGACAAATGAAATTAAAATGGATCCCAAAGACAAGTGGATCAAGCAAAGAAAATATGTCAAAATAAAAATTCAATCACAATGTGGAGCCACAAGACAAGAGGATTTCCACATATAAAAAATTTCCACCTCCTTCAAAATGGTCATCAATCAAGGCATATAAAAGTGTTGGTTGCAAAAACCATCGCAATCAAAATTCCAAGATCCGTCATCCACCATCCCAAGTTTGAAAAATAAAAAATGATTCATCCAAACATCCAAACAAATTTTCCACATCCACCATCATTTGTCATAATCCTACATCTCATCTAAAGTCCAAAGATCCCACGTCACAAATCCATCGCATCATGGCAGCAACTCTTTACCACAAGGACTCTCATGGCACTCTATTGCGATGTGCGTATTCTGATAAGACCAAATCTAGTATCAGAAAGGACCATGACAAAATCAATCAATTGTATGCAAGCACTATCATTCTGACAAGGAAACTACTTCAAAAAGGTCATTATTGGCATATCATGGCACCAATCTCTACATCAACACCATCAGTGGATTCAGAATAGTCAGTGGTCATCTAAAGCATCAAGGCTATCCGTAATATCAAAAATACAAATACAAATAAAATAAAGAATATAAAAAAATGTCACCTTGATGAAAACCTGGCAAATAGGTGTCTTGGTGACTCAAAAAAATTAAAAAAAATCAAGAAAATAGTAAAGAGAAAATTTTGTCAAATGGTGAAAACCTGGAAAATAGGCACCTTGGATAAGTACCATGATGAAAACCTGGAAAATAGGCATCATGTGTAAAATAAATCATCTATGTGCACTTTTTCACTTGGGGGCAAGTTGTCTCATTTCCCATGCATTCCTCTAAAATTGACATCCGACCGTTTAATCCATATCATTCCCACCTATCTTGGTCTTGACATAAAGCATGCACACATATATTATGCTTTGGGAGAAATCTTGACATGTCTATCGTTCGATCATATACGATTCACGAAATGTCATGTCATTACTTTCATAACCTCATTATTCTTATGCAACATAGTCCTTTGAAAGTCATATGACAATTCCCTTAGTCTCATGTCCCCCATCCTTTACCAAGGCCACCTCTTGTCTTTTCAAATCTATCACCTATCTTGGCTTTCCCTTGACAAATGGTCTACGAATACTCCATCATCCCATCTAGTCCTAACCAAATCATTCCAAATGCAATGAGTATAATCCATACAAGCACATTATCCAAAATATTACTTGACTTTTTTCTTGACTCGGCTGCAAACCTCGATACTTTCATCAGATTATCGTCATCCTCATGTTGTTTTGGGATGCGTCCTTCCCATGTCAAACAACATGGTCATCACCTGTCAATTGGTATTCAACTTGACTAGGGGCACAATCATGTTTGTCCTTGGATTCTCATGTGTAGGCATCAGTCACATGCATTTTTCATGATCTTCTTAAACCATTCAAAAAGACAAAAACATCATAAAAAATTTCCTAAAAAAAAAGACAAAAATATCATAAAATGTCCTGAAAAAAGACAAAAACATTATAAAATGTCCTAAAAAAAGACCTAAAAAAAAAAATTGTCCTAAAGAAATCCAAAAAAATCAAAATACGGAAAAAACACAAAAACATCCAAATAAATGGAAAATACCAAAAACAAAGTCAAATTTTGTCAAGTCAATCGTATTATTCTTTGTCACTTGTCAAACTACGAGGTCTCTAAGTGAATGACATAGGCAAGGCCATCTGTCAATGAGCCCTCGAGACCGCACTAGGTCAATCCATTAGGGTTCATGGCACTACACTAACACACACATCAAAATGTCTTCAAGGAAAACAAGTCATTTCAAAACAAGCAAAACTCTTAAAACAAACTCTAGCAATTCCTTAATAAATATGACAATCACATCAGTATGTCAACATCGACATGTAGTCAACACAAGTCAATTCAGTCAACTTCAGTCAAATTATCATAACCATTCAAACTATCAACTCTTGGCTATCATTCAAATGTGTCCTAAAGAATAGCCTCTTTCATTCATGTCTTAGGATGTGTCCTTCCTAGGCATCGTCAATGTCATCCAACATTTTTGAGGGATCCTCTCGACATTTAAGGATCACTCCTCTCGACATCGGTATCTTTCAGATATGTCCTGAAGAAAAAAATCTTTCATTTATGCCTTAGGATGTGTCCTTCCTAGGCATCATCATTATCATCCAACATTTTTGAGGGATCCTCTCGACATTTAAGGATCGCTCCTGTCGACATCAGTATCTTTTAGATGTGTCCTTCTGGAGAACAAACTCTGTCATTTATGCCTTAGGATGTGTTCTTCCTAGGCATCGCCAATGTCATCCGACATTTTTGAGGGATCCTCTCAACATTTAAGGATCACTCCTCTCGACATCGGTATCTTTTAGATGTGTCCTTCTGAAGAAAAAACTCTGTCATTTATGCCTTAGGATGTGTCCTTCCTAGGCATTGTCATTGTCATCTGAAACTTTTTGAGAGATCCTCTCGACATTTAAGGATCACTCCTCTCGACATTGGTATCATTCAGATGTGTCCTTCTGAAGAAAAAATTCTATCATTTATGCCTTAGGATGTGTCCTTCCTAGGCATCGTCACTATCACTGTCACTGGCATTTTGAGGGATCCCTTTTGACATTTAGGGATCAATCCTCTCGACATCAACATTATTCAGGATGTGTCCTTGAATTTGGAAATCTTCAACATCCATCATCTTGGCATCATCAAAACCTTGGCACCCTAGCATCTCGACATCATCAAACTTGACATCTTGATATTAAAACACTTGGCATCCAGACACCCTTGGAAAACACTTAGCACTTGTCTTTTGGTTTTTCATCATGTTACTAGTTTTTCAACGAGATCCCAACAATAGGATTTAGAGAAGCAGAGACATATCATGACGTTTGTCTTATATTTTGACATTCATGTTACTAGTTTCTCAACAAGGCCTTGACAACGGATTTAGAAAAGTAGCGACATCTCATGATGATTGTCTTACTTTGTCTTTTTTGGGACTGCCATGTTACTAGTTTCTCTGCAATGTCCTGACAATAGGATTTAGAGAAGCAATGATGTATCATGATGGTTGGTTTGATTTTTCATCATGCTACTAGTTTCTCGATGATGTCCTGACAACATGATTTAGAGAAGCAGTGGCATATAATGATGATTGGCTTGTTTTGTCTTTTTCAGGAAGTCATGTTGCTAGTTCCTCAAGGATGTCCTAGTAACAGGATTTAGAGGAGCAATGATGTTTCATGACTTATCTTTATTGTCTTTATTTTTCTTTTTATGCTCATGGTTGATTGTGACAAAAATACTTGGGCAATTGTGTTCTTAGTATGAGTCATGATCATCCTTTTCTATTATTGTTAGTCTCATGTGATGGTACAACCTTGCACACCTTGATCTATGTCATATCATGGTGTTTGTTGGCCATTACAATAATCTGCCCAATGATGATTAAGAGCAACAAATATTAAAGTCCTATGGTAATATGTTGAAGGATTTGGTCTAGGAACTAACATGCATCTCCTTCTGTCTTGTCATCTTCTCTCACCCATCTCATATAGACATTGCATCCATATCATCATCCATATCTTTTGCACTAACATTTCTTTCTCTTCATATTCTAGTCTTCTCATCAATTTCGAGAGCACACCCGTGTTCTTGGAACCCATCTATCCTCTCAAGGGGGCACACTGCTACCCTCCTCATCATTCTTCCTCATCTTATTTTGCACTGGGGCATATTTTCACTTATTTTCTTTGTCACAATGTGACATGCTACATTATGACAAAGAAGGGAAAAATGTAGACACTTAAAAATGACCTAGGCCTGCAAGCTTTGTTTTACAACTTTCGTCCTAGTATAATTATGACATTTAATTATGTCCTTGGTCCACATTCGACTATTAATTAAATAATTCATAATTATTTAATTAATTCATGTTTGCATTCTTCATGATTATTAAATAAATAAATTTTATTTTATTTATTCGATACGTCACTAATGGTCTATTATCTTCTTAAAATTAAATAAATTTTTTAATTTATTTAATTCCTTATGTCTTCTTGATTATTGAATAAATGAATTTAATTTATTTATTTAATATGTCACTAATTCTCATAATTAAATGAATTTATTGATTTATTTAATTATTAATCATATCCTCTAAATTAAATAATTATCTTTAATTATTTAAATTGCCAAATTTAACTTTTCCCTCATTTTAAATAAATAAAATTATTTAAAATGACCTCTCATTCTTTACTGTCAGTTCATTTTAGTAAATAATCTGAAAATCGATTATTTATTATCACACAAAATTGATATTTTTGAATTAATTTAATTCAAAAAGGTAATCTTCTTCCAAAAATCAAGTAATTGAGCAAATTCTTGATTTTCCAAATCTTCTTTTCAGCCCAACTCTTATCTTATTGATTTTTCGAATCTTACAAATCAAGCAGTCTTTATCTTATTGACTAATTGTCACATTTATTCTCAACCACCGATTTGATTTTCTCAAATGACATCTTGACCTCTCATTTAATGATTTTTCCCTAACCCTGATTAGGGATTGTCACATGAAATCTCGTCCATGATTTTAGGCTTTCTCAGCTTTCAATCTCGTCTGTCCATCCAAAATTGTATTTTCTATAAAATGACAATTTTGCTCACATTTTCAACTACTCGGGCTCACTTAGATATTGCAGCATTTATACTTCATTTCATTAAGTCTTAGGCATTTTCTTGGCATAGTCATTTCATTATTTCTCATAGGAATAAACATTTAGTAATCAAATCCTTCAAAGCTTGTTTAGGATTTTGTCATAGTCTTTGGCATCAAATTGTTCACGCACTCGATCTGAGGGCAACAATCAGCAAGTTAGAAGGTGCTATGAAGGTGAATCAAGGAAGCTTCAATGAGTGACAGGTATAATCGTTCTTGTTTTAGTTTTCATTGTTCTTGATAGCTTCTTTGGGTTTTTATGCTTTATTATTTGATAATCTAACCTTAGGAAATTAACCCATTGATACAATTACATTTGTACACATATGGTTTTCTTTTCTCATTTTTTGTAATTGCAACATTGGAATGAAACTATAATTAGTTTCATTTGACAATCTTTATCATGCATATTGACTTATTATACTATGGTTTATCTTTTAAATGTTCAAACAAACAACACAAAAGAATAAACACTAAACCTTATTTCAACTGAAAGCTAAAAATTAGGTAACATTTTTGGCAAAATTTTCTATATGTTTTCCTACTAAACATGAGACCAACTGCCTAAGATTATCCACTGGGCATGCAGTCACTTAGAAAGCTAATACCTCCTAAAAACAATATTGCAAATTTTTGTAACTCACTAAACTAGAAAGAGACACTTTGAAAACTTATGAAAAATCAACAAGAAAATGAAGCAAACTAACTATGAAAAATAACACTTAGGGACATGAAAGTTGCATCTAAAATGAACTATACTAACCTACTCTAACCAACAATGAAACTAGTAAAAAAAAAACCATTAACAAGCTTTGAGAAATAACACCCCTTTTTAATCAGCAACCTATGCATTAGATGATTATGCACTGCTAAAAGAAAATGAAACACATGCAGATATTCAAAAGACTATTGCAATATTTCATAAAATATGTAAAGAAACTCACTTACACCTTGATTTCGATCATGCCTATTGCGCTCCTGAACTGGACAAGTGAGCTAAATTCAATCACCTTTAGCTACAACTCCAAAATTAGCTTCTTATTCAATTGCATCCTCATACTTGGGTGCAAGCATGACCTCTGGTACTTCAGTTGCCTTCGAACTGGCTAAATATCTAATGGGGTAGCCTCTTGAAATGAAAAAGGTTGAACTTCCCTTCTTGGTTGCTTCTCTTCCTATTATTCATGGTTGGATTGCTTCGTGGCTTCACCTTGCATTATTATTTTCCATGATGATTCTTCCTCCATGGTTAATGAACAATCACGTTCCATCAAGTTAGCTAATAACTTATCAAAGCTATCAGTTGTTGGAAGGCTCTTAAAGTCAACTTGTTTAACCTTCAAATCCACATTATCACTCAAAGAGATGTACTCCAAAATAGGCTTTTCTTCTTCAACGAAGGTAGGCAAGTGTTCAAATAGTGAAGTAGCTTCCTGAAACAAACTCTTAGTTGATAAATCAACTTCAAGCTATGTTGTACAGCAGAAAGGAAGCTCATTAGACCATACAAGACATTGCATATTAGGTTCATGAGAAGTTTCTTGTTTAGACTTGTGAAATTGTTGTTGAATTTTAGCATGAGTGACAAACTCCTATACTACATTTGATTCCTTGTCCTCCAAGTTTGAAAAAAAATGTTCAATTATACCAATGCAAACCTTTTCATAAACCTCAATATTAGCCTTTTCATCCATAGCATGCTAAAAAATATCTAATCTGGAAGTACATTTCTCTTCATGGTTAGATTTTTCCACCATTTCACCTTGCTATCATGTTGGAACATTTTCACCATCTTTGACAACACTGGGAGGATCATTATCTAAAACATTGCAATTTTTTTTTTGAGAAATCTTCTCCTATTTAGCCTTTTACAGTTGTAGCCTATATTCCTCCATAGTGAAATGCAGCAAGTTCACACTACTAGTCTCCTCCATGTTGAGTGAGTTGTGTGAGCCAAGGGTCTTCTCTTCTTTTACCTTCTATATGTTAGAGCACAGTTCCAATTGAATGATAGATGGAGGAATCTTATAGGGTGGAGAAGATGGCTCTTTCCAACTTGAAAATCTATGGGTAGAAGGCTCATTGGTAGGGCCACTCAATGGCTCAATAGGTTCTTCTTGTCTAAAGCTAGGGAACTTGTGCTTAGTAACCTCTTCACTCATAGGATGATTCAACATTGCAGGAGAAATTGAGCTGAAACTAGGAAAGGGAAGAGCTACCCGAGCTTCATATTTTAGTTGGAATTCCTCTGTAGCCATTTGCTTTGCTAGACATTCCTCATGATGTCTCCTTTGAATCTCCATCTCCTACTCTTGAATGTATTCCTAGAAGGCTAACCCCTCCTAATGCATGTCAGCCTCCTATTGTTGCATTTGATACTCTTGTTCTTTATTGATCTCATCCAACTACCTACATAAATATGGCAATATACTGTCAATATTTCTAATCCCCACATCATTAGCATTTTGGGGCTGCAAATGTGAACATAACTATTGTTTTGGAACAAAATATCTTTCTTGAGGCTAGTTATGGGCATATATCGGCTAATATTGAGATTGAGCAGGAGTGGGAGGTCAGGAAACATCATGAGAATGCTAGTAACTTGCTTCCATAGGGTTATTTGAAACAAATAGCAAGTTGTTCAATGTGATATAGCTAGTAAGAGGTCCGACATGCATGATTTCCATGGAATGGTGGGTAATTGGCATTTTCATGATATGTTGAGTGATATGAAATGTCTCCATGAAATATGGACATGTTTATTCATTCAGAAGTTGGAAAATGTGAAAAATTGGATTTACTTGAATCTAACCAACACTTTATCATACAAAAACTAGTAAAACTTCTCAGAATCACCAGGTATGTAAAGAAAATGCCTCCAAAAGGCTGAAACTATTGCTACACACACCAAACTTGCAAAATCAAATGTGAAAAAATGAACTGAGAAGTAGCTCACCATCCCACTAGGCATGCCAAAACTATTAGGGATCCAAATTTGCACTGTAATTCCAAGCTATGAATGAACTTAACAGGTTTGGATGTAACATGGGACTTCTTTCATGTTGTCTGTGTCCTATTTGAAAGGAGACCTCTAGATTATGTGTTGGCTTCCTCTTTTGATGCCACCTAACTACTAATTTTTGAGATAAAGGGTAAGAATTGTAGGAAAAATGAACCTAATATTGAAAACATCTAAGGTGATATGCCAAAAAAATATTAGGACCTAATAACATCCTATCACATTCAAATCAATATCATAAAACTTGATATACACAACTCATTTTCAAATGCAATTTACGTAAGTAATTTATAAGGAGGTATCTAAACAGAGCTTTTAGAAGGAAAACAAAGGTTTTACAACTAACAACAATATTAAATAACACAACTTATAACCTATCAATATACATTTTATGCTAAATAGATGCATAAACATGAGACAAGTTTGCAAGGAAAGATAAATTTTCATAGGACAAACTGATCAATCATTAATTACATAGCATGAAACATAAAATGAAAAGGTAAAATGATCTATTTTATTAATTCAAAGTGCTTACTATATCACAAGTCCATCTGAGTTGCAATACTGCTCCATTAAAAATAGCTCCAATACAAGCTATCCTGTTGCTGGAAAGAAAGAACTACCTCCTAAAATTCCCAAAATGAACATACTTAAGAAAAAATATCACACAACTCTCATGCCTACCCATCTAGAATGTTTTTGTCAGATGAGGTAAAAAATCCAAAAAAGAACCTTCCAAAACAACTCCAAAAGGCCTCCAAAGTGGTGAAAATTCAAGCTCAAACTCAAGTCATGCTTAAAGTGTGACAAAACTCCCTCCAAAGTAGTACATGTTTCTCCAAAATAGTCAAAGACTTCACCCCCCACACTCTCCTCATGTCTGCAATTCAATCATTTTGTCTCACAACTTTGACTCATGCAATATGTGTGTTTTGGAAACACAAAAATCCAAAAAGGAATTAAAGATAATAACTTGATTAGGTGATTCATATACATCACTAAATCAAGTTATTTTACATTTCAAAGAAAAATATAAGAGGGCCCACCACCAATATGAATTACATTACATTTGCAAGTGAAAAATATCAAAGTGATTAGCAAATCACTTAAATGATAATTTTATATTTTGAAACAAATGCAAAAAAAACATGAAGTGTCATAACGCTTTCAAAATCATTAACAAGATCACAATTCCTCCAAGGCACTTGATCATTTTACTTTTCTCATTCTACATGCCAAGGCCACATCTGGTCAACATTCTAGTTTTCAAAGGCAGCAATAAAGGTTCAAATTTGGCCTATATGGCCAACCTCCGCACTTATTAGTAGGAATATTCTAAGTTTTCAAGGGACTAAGGCATTCATGACCAAAAGGTAAAATGCATGACCTATGACTTGGCACACTCCATATGTTTCATGTTTGAAACACTTAGCAATATTTGAAAAAAGGCATTAAACTTAAGGCATAAAATGACTAAGTCATGAACTTACCATTCAGCCCCCATTATGCATTAACATGAGCTTCATTTTTTAAAACATGGGATAAAATCACATCGGCATCTAGAAGGGTCAAACCCTAATCATCAAAGGATAAAAATGTGGAAAAACACCATCATTTTGTCATCAATCTCTTGGAAGAGACATGTTGTTGCCATGGGGTTTGAAGTTGACATTGGAAATGGTGCTTAACATTGTTTTTTCATGACGTTTTCTGATGGAAAGTGCATTAAAACACAGGTAAATGCATTTATTTGACATAAATCTACATCTTTTTTACTTCTTTGGAGCTCATCCATTGATTTTAGGCCACGACTTGTAGCATTGTCTAATCATGTGTTTCATTTTGTTCTTTCTATTATTACTTCTTTTCACCAAACAACCGCCATGAGGGGATATGGAGCTCAAACCAAGGCCATTTCATACAACCAAAATGCTTTCAAGTTGAAAAACAAAAAGAAAAAAGCTCTGGTAAGCTTTAATTCGACTCCATTCCTCATATTTTGAGCAAAAGAAAGCTATTTTGAGTGCTCCATCTTGAGAATATAACAAGAATGTTTATTTCCTTCTTTGCATTTGGATTCAAATGAAGAAACCCCAATCTCTTTGTTTTCTTAATGAATAATTGTTGTCCCTTTGGCCACGACCATGAAAAGAGAAGTAGGGTTTTTCTTTCTAGTCATTTCTTTAAATTCCATGATGGCTTTTGAGTGACACTGCATTTGCAATTTATAGTAAAAAGAACCAAGTGAGTTTTTTGTTATATCTTCATTTTCCTGTATTATGCATTTTAAATCAAAAACCCCAAATGGGTTTCGTGGTTTTCATGAAAACTTAGATTTTTTGCAAAAACATCAAGTGGGTCACCTTCAATTTGTAGAAAGATTGCTTTTATGTAAACACCCCAAGTGGGTTTTGGATTTTTGAATGAAAAACCCTAGATCTTGGGTGACAACTGTAGCTGAAATTTTGAATTAGTCACAACCATACATTCTATATTTTAGATTCATGGCCATTTGACTCTGTTCTTGTCACTTTTGATAAACCTTGGATGGGTTTTTTGTATTGAGAGGAAAACCATTCCAGATTTCTTGTTTTTTGATGCCATAAAAATGGCAGCCAGTATTGGACAATCATCTAGATTATAATATGAATGATATTTCCTGAGAGAGCTATGAGGTAAAACAAGAGCTACCTCTGTCACTATTCCACAAAAAAATGTTGTTTTGTGAAAAAAAAATATAACCTACAAAAATGACTCAATGCCATTGCACAACATGGGTATAATCCATAGGCTCTATGCATCCTTTCTAGTCTTTTGCATTTTATCGTGTTCACCTTTTTTTGGCTATGAATTTCCCTCTTCATTTTCAATCACAACTTTAGGGAGTATTCCCTGTAGTAGCTATGACGTTTGTGGCTGCTCCATTGAGTACACCATACTATACTTTTAATGATAACTCTTCATGTTCCTAAATACTCATGGTAGCCCCTTAGTATGCCTCAAATTCTTTCACAAAACACTACCACATGAAAATTTGGAACCATGATCAGCATAATGGACTACCTTTTGTAGCTTATCTACTCATAAAAGTTTCCAAAGAATGAAATTTTGTCATACTTTTCAAGGTTCATTATAGACTTGTCATGAAGTCTCATCCTTGCACTATGATTTGCAACTACCACTGCCCTCTCATGACTATCATATCATATTTAAATATGCATTGCTTTTTGAAATTTATGTCAATGTTGATGTTCTATAGCTAGAATTGTCTTAATGTCTTCCTTGTCATTGGAACTTTTCTTGATGATGAATGGCACTATTGAGTCGATTCTATGCTCTAGCATTGTTGCTTTGCTATTTTCTTCTATGCCCCTATAGTAGAAGTCATTTACTACTATCTATGTAAATTTTTCACCTTGGATTTATGGCTCTGTTTAGGGAGAGGCCTTCTTCCTTTCCATCTACAACATATTTATGTCTAAAGGGTGTTTTGAATAATTTTGAACAACACTAGAAAGGAATTCCAAGTCCTTGGAGAGATCAAAGAAATATTTCTAATAAAGAAACATTCCAATTGTTGAGGAATTGATATAATCATAGTGAATTATGCTTTCATCTTCCATTTTCAAATACTATCATATAGTGGCACTTGATTAGTCATGGGGACTGATATATTCATTCTTGCTACTCTTGAGACTAGCCTCAACACAAGATCTCTTGACCCTATATGTGTTGTACTGATTGTTTGGTTGAGAACTAAAGGACTTATCAATGAATTATATCTTAATGAGTACCTTACAAAACAAGTTTTCTAGGTCTTTAATCACTTGTGATATGCAAAAATATAAATTTCTACCAACAAAACGTCTCTCCATGACCATTTGTGAGCAATTCCTGCAACTATCATAAGCTCTTATTTTACATGTTGAAACCTTAAACAGTTGAAGATCCTTTTGGGAATCTCATGATCATTTCTTGTTGTCCTCGAGACTAGATTTTATCTATCATTATCATCAATGATCAAAATCCTTCCCTTTGTTAATGGATGCCTTTTGACAATCTACACTGTCCCTTTGAACTCTTGTTTGAAGTCATGAATTTGGTGGTCCTTGTTAATGTGTTTTATGATCAACTCCTTGTATGTAGTTTGTTACTCATAGACTGTTCATCGTGCTTATAACTCCACATTGCTTTCAACATTTGTTGTTAAATTTCTATCATTTTCATTTTCTAAAAAAAATAGATTGTGCAACTAGTTGTGGTAAATATCTCATTCCCATTAAAAGTTACACTTTGTAAGTTATGAAACTTGACTGCTTCCCCATTTCCATCAATAAAATTACTATCAATTGCATATAGCTTGTGGAGGTAATCCTTGGTTTTGAGCAACTCAAGAAAATGTAGATGAAAGTTAATCATGATGTGACACCGAATAGGGTAGTTGAAATGTCTAACTACCCTTCCTTTCTTCTTCATCTATAATGTAATATCTTGTGACCATTTCTTGTTTTCCTTTAGTAAAGTCAAAATAAATTTGTCTTTGTTGTTGTCTTGCATGAAATGAGAATACATTTTGCACCTATGGACTACCCTAATTTCTTCTTCATTATTTAAGAGATGCATAATTGAACTTTATGCATCTATGATTGGACTTGGTGCATCTCCAAAATCACTTACTTATTTTTATAAAATGGATCATGGATTCACTCAAGAAGATTGAAAGACATATCCAACAAAATGTGTTACATCTTTTGAATCTGATAATGAAAGTTGATCAACTAGTGTGATTACATATTGATTTAATGCATTGATAACATGTATATCTTTGATCAAGTTTCTCAATTTCCTATTTATCTCAAAGCATACTGATCTCTACCCTTGTGGGAGCCACATTTACTCCACATGTTGCATTTAACTAAATCAGAACACTAACAAGACTTGTCCTAAATCTGCACATGAAGCAAACAAGTTATAAAAATAGATGCATATTTTGGATGTGTTTAATGACTTCACTATTTTCCAAGACATCCAAGGTTTTCATGCTTATTTAATGCACTTAGGGATTAGTTTATAAATGCATAGGTAGTTTTTCATGTAAGGTTTGAGATCTTTCATTTCTTAGATCATTGCTCTAATGCTAATGTTTTTTCCAGATGCAAGAGCTAAGAGCACTACGGAGATGGGAAGGACATAAGCAACTCGAGGGCAACAATAGAATATGAGGACACCTTCAAAGCTAGTCATTCTCAGGAAGTGACTAGTCTCCATCCTTATATGCACATTTATTTCCTTACTTATTCATTTATAAACTATTTCTTTATTTTCATTGAATAAGTAAAGTTAGTCTCTTGGCTTGTGAGGGACATGTACACTTCATGATTATCAATAGAGATTACATTTGTACACATATGGCTCTATTTTCTCATTTTTTGTAATTGCAACATTGGAATGAAAATCTAATCTATTTCATTTAACAATCTTTATCATGCATATTGACTTTGCAGACTATGGTTTATCTTTTAAATGTTTAAAAAAACAACACAAAAGAATAAAAACTAGACCTTATTTTAGTTGAAAGATAAAAATAGGGTAACATTTTTGGTGACATCTCTTATATGTTTGCATGTTAAACATGAGACCAACTTCCTAAGCTTATCCATTGGGCATGGTGTCACTCAAAAAGCTAACACCACCTGAAAACAACATTGCAAATTGTTGTAACTCACTAAACCAGCAAGAGACACCTTGAAAACTTATGAAAAAATAATGAGAAAATGAAGAAAACTAACTAACTATGAAAAAAACACTTAGGGAAATGAAACTACACTAACCTACTCTAACCAACAAAGAAGCTGGTCAAACAAAACCATTGATAGGCTTTGCGAAATAACACCTCTTTTTAATCAACAACTAATGCATTACATGATTATGCACTGCTGAAAGAACGTGAAACACATGCAGATATTCAAAAGACTATTGCAATATTTCATGAAATATGTAAAGAAAATCACTTACACCTTGATCTCGATCATGCTTATTTCACTCTTAAAATGGACAGGTGAGCTGAATTCAATCACCTTCAGCTACAACTCCAAAATCAACATCTTCTTCAATTGCATCCTCATACTTGGGTGCAAGCATGGCCTTTGGTACTTCAATTTCCTTTGAACTAGCTAAATATCTAATGGGGAAGCCTATTGAAATGACAAAGGTTGAACTGCCCCTGTTGGTTACTTCTCTTCCTTCCTACTTTTCATGGTTGGATTGCTTTGTGGCTTCACCTTGCATAATTATTTTCCATGTTGATTCTTCCTCCATGGTTAATGAACAATCACCTTCCATCAAGGTACCTAATAACTTATCAAAGCTATAAGCTCTTGGAAGGCTCTTAAAGATAGCTTGTTTAACCTTCAAATCCACATTATCACTCAAGGAGATGTACTCCAAAATAGGATTTTCTTCTTCAATGAAGGAAAGCAAGTGTTGAAACAGTGAATTAGCTTACTAAAGCAAACTCTTAGCTGATAAATCAACTTCAAGCTTTTTTGTACAACAGAAAGGAAGCTCATCAAACCATACAAGACATTGCACATTATGTTCATGAAAAGTTTCTTGTTTAGACTTGTGAACTTGTTGAATTTCAACATGAGTGACAAACTCCTTTACTATATATAATTCCTTGTCCTTCAATTTTGAACATAAATGTTCAATTATACCACTGCACACCTCTTCATAAAGCTCAATATTAGCCTTTTTGTACATAGCATGGTCAAAAATATCCAATCTGGTAGTACATTACTCTTCATGGTCAACTTTTTTGACCATTTCACCTTGGGATCCTACTAGAACATTTTCACCATCTTTGACAACACCAGGAGGATCATTAGCTAAAACATTGCAAAAAAATTTTTGAGAAATCTTCTCCTATTTAGCCTTTTGCAGTTGTATCTTGTATTCCTCCATAGCCAAATGCAGTAAGTTCACACTCCTAGTCTCCTACATGTTGAGTGAGTTGTGAGGACCAAGGGCCTACTCTTCTTTTACCCTTTGGATGTTAGAGCATGGTTCCAATTGAATGATAGATGGAGGAATCTTATAGGGTGGAGCAGATGGCTCTTTCCAACTTGAAAACCTATAGGTAGAAGGCTCATTGGTAGGTCCACTCAATGGCTCAATAGGTTCTTCTTGTCTAAATCTAGGGAACTTATCCTTGGTAACCTCTTCACCATAGGATGATTCAACATTGCAAGAGTAATTGAGTTGAAACTAGGAAAGGGAAGGGTTTCCTAAGCTTCATACCTTAGTTGGAATTCCTCTACAACCATCTGCTTTGTGAGAAATTCCCCATGTTGTCTCCTTGAATCTCCGTCTCCTGCTCTTGAATGCATTCCTGGAAGGCTAACCCCTCTTGATGCATGTTGGCCTCCTATTGCTACATTTGATGCTCTTGTTCTTTATTATTCTCATCCAACTACCTACAAAAATATAGCAATATACTATCAATTTGGCTAATCCCCATATCATTAGAATTTTGGGGTTGTAAATGAGAACACGACTATTGTTTTGGAAAAAAATATTTTTCTTGAGGCTGGTTCTAGGAATATACTAGCTGATATTCAGATTGATTAGGAGTGGGAGGGTGGGAAACATCATGAGAATTTTGGTAACTTGTTGCCATAGGGTTATTTGAAACAAAACCAACAAGCTATTCAATGTGATATGGCCAGTAAGAGGTCAGACATGCATGATTTTCATGGAATGGTGGGTAACTAGCATTTTTATGATATGTTGGGTGATATGACATGTCTACATGAAATGTAGACATGTTTATTCATTCAAAAGCTAGAAAATGAGAAAAATCATATTTACTTGAATCTAACCAGCACTTGATCATACGAAAACTAGTAAAACTTCTTAGAGTCGCCAAGTATGTAAAGAAAATGCCTCCAAAATGTTGAAACTATTGTTGCACACACCAAAAAATAGCAATAAAATGTGAAAAAATGAACTGAGAAGTAGTTCACAGTCCCACCAGGTGTCCCAAAACTGTTAGGGATCTAAATTTTCACCCTAATGACAAGTTTTGAATGAAATTAGCAGGTTTGGATCTAACATGGGACTGCTTTCATGTTGTGGGTGTCCTATTCAAAAGAAAAGCTCCAGATTATGGGATGGGTTCCCCTTTTGATGCCACCTAACTACTAATTTATGAGATAAAGTGTAAGAATTGCATGAAAAATGAGCCTAATACTGAAAATATCTAAGGTGATACACCAAAAAACAACTAGGACCTGATAACATTCTATCACATTCAAATCAATATCATAAAACTTGATTTACACAACTCATTTTCAAATGCAGTTTGCATAAGTAATTTATAAGGAGGTCTCTAAACATGGCTTTTAGAAGGAAAATAGAGGTTTCACAACTAACAACACTATTCAATAACATAGCTTATAACCTATCAACATACATTTTTTGCTAAATAGAAGCATAAACATGAGACAAGTTTGCAAGGAAAGATAAATTTTCACAAGCCAAACTAATCAATTATTCCTACTGCTGGAAAGAAATAACTAACTCTAAAAATTCCCAAAATGAACATACTTAAGCAAAAATATCACACAACTCTCATGCCTGCCCATCTAGAAGGTTCTAGTTAGATGAGGCACAAAAGCCAAAATAGAACCTTCCAAAATCACTCCAAAAGGTCTCCAAAATGGTGAAAAGACAAGCTCAAACTCAAGTCATGCTAAAAGTGTGACAAAACTCCGTCCAAAGTAGTACATTTTTCTCCAAAATAGTCAAATACTTCACGCCCCACACTCTCCTTATGTCTACAATTCACTCATTTTGTCTCCCAGCTTTGAATCATACAATATGTGTGTTTTCGAAACATAAGACTCCCAAAACGAATTAAAGATAATAACTTGATTACGTGATTCATAATACATCACTTAATCAAGTTATTTTACATTTCAAATAAAAATATAAGAGGGCCCACCATCAATATGAATTACATTACATCTACAAGTGAAAAATATCAAAGTGATTAGCAAATCACTTAAATGATATTTTTATATTTTGAAACAAGTACAAAAACAATAATGAATTGTCATAATGCTTTCAAAAGAATTAACAAGATCACAATTCTTCCAAGACACTTGATCATTTTACTTTTCTCATTCTACACTCCAAGGCCACATGTGGTCAACATTCTAATTTTTAAAGGTAGCAATAAAGGTTCAAGTTTGGCCTATATGGCTAACCTCCACACTTCTTGGAAGGAATATTCTAAGTCTTCAAGGCTCTAAGTGATAGGGACAGGGTTGGAATTAATCAATCACTGACTCAATGCTCCGGGTCACACCTTTGATAACCCCTTGGTGTCACTCTCTCCACCACACTACCTATAGGTCACCAATGCTGACTAGGCACCCCTGGTACTTCTATCCAACCCTGCTATCATTTCCAAATGCATTACCAAGCCAAACTTGGTGCTCTTCCTCTCTCACTCTCCCTAGCCCCTAATCCTTTTAAAGACTAGTTAACCTCTAATGCCTCTTAAATTTTTTGCAGGGGTTTGCATAGGCTTCCATGGCTTCAAAACAATCTAGGAAAGGTTCTTGTTCAACCTCCATTCACTACTTCTCCATCACTGTCAGAAAACACTAGTCTAGGGTTTGGGAAGGGCTACTAGGCTTGAGCCCCTTTTAGGCCTCCTCACTCAGGTAAACTAGTTAGAACTTCTCTCCTTTATGAGATTGTGCCAAAATTTCTTCTGACACCCTAGCTCAATTTCCAAGCTCTAAAATATTTTTAAGGTTTGGGACCCTCTCTGCCCGTACATAGGTACAACTCAGATTTTGTAAGAAACTAGGGTTTTTAGACCATTTCTTGGCCTGTTTTGCTTCTTTTGATCCTCAAAATGATAAGACAAGAACTCTGCCTTCCTGCCAACCTTTATGAAGACTCCTACAACCACTACACACTTTGCATTATAGAAGATTCATCACCCCTGCCACGTTAGGACTGTGAGTTTCACTGTCTTCCCAAGCCGGGTATCAACAAACTCGCCTAGGGAAAGACTTTGATCATGATTTTAGAACTCATAATGACATCTACCACTAAGATATGTATAGATATGGAGCTTGATCACGTTCCCAACAAGTCCATATTTCCTGGTACAGAGGGAATGTAGCCTAGAACTCCATTTTTACATAGTTCCAGTCAAAACAACAATAAGGAGAAAATAGAGAATTTACAAGAATGGAAAGCAACGGTGAACTAGCTATCTAAAGTGCCACAAGAATGCTTTAAAATAATTCTCTACATGCTAAATAAACCAACAAAATTCCTTGTTCAATTCATCTAACTGCTGTCACGCAAACAAGAACAGAAAAATAGATTTTCCACAACAAAATCACTTTTTCTTTGTTATTCTCATGAAAGCTGCAAATGTTCCAAATCTTCCAACCTTCTTCAAAGGTCGAGAGCTCCCTTTTAAAATTCTTGGAAATAGTTAGGTTTCCGTTTTCAAGCCTAGGAACGTCCAAAAGAAAGGTGTTGCAAAACACAGTGTGTTTTTCCACCTTGGTCTATTGCATAGAAAGCAACCAAACATAGGCTTCCCAAAAATTATTCAAATACACCACTTCTAACCTAAAAAAAAAGGTCTTCAACCATAAATAATATGGTCCACAAGACCTTACAAAACACAACAAAATGAACTTTAACCAAAACTTCAAATAAGCTTGCACTTTGCCAGGTGCTCCTGCACCATTCTCCCCCTCTCTGCCCAAACAACTAAGTAGAGTAAGGAGAGATCAATATCAGGTCAATGCCAAGTTTCTTGAACTGATCTTCCTGTATCCAAGTGGCTTCTGATTCTGGCTTGTTCTTCCACTTGTTAAGGTGCTCCATGTACACCTTATGTCTTGTAGCTTTCTACACTCTTGACTTTAAGATCTCTACCTGAAGCTTGTCTTGTTGAGGGAAAGTCACATTACTGATGTCCTTGAAGATTTCTTTGTTGTTCTAATCCTCATCATTGAATGATCCCTTGTACTTGATCAAATCAACAACATTGAAAATAGGAGAGATGCCCAAATTTGATGGTAATGCCACCTTGTATGCATTCTTGCCATATTTGGCCAAAACCTTGCATGGACCCACTCTTTTCATCTGTAACTTGGTTTCCATGCCCTTCTGCAATCTGGATTTGTTGAGGTGGACCATAACATAGTCCTCAACTACAAATTGTACATCCTTCCTTGATAAATCAACATTCTCCTTCAACTTTTGGGTTGTTGCTGTGATGGTTTGCTTGACCTACTCATGAATCTCCTTCATGGTCTGAGTGAGGTCTTCTGCATGTCCAATCATGTTCTCCATAGATCCAAGGTCTCTAAGTTCACAAATTCCTCTTGGGTGCATCCCATACACAACTTCAAATGGATTTTTCCCTATAGTTCTATTGAAACTGTCATTATAGGCATATTCAGCTTGGGAGATCACCATATCCCATGTCTATCCATATTATTTTGTCAAGCACCTCAGAAGATTACCTAGCACTCTGTTAACCACCTCTATTTGACCATCGGTCTGAGGATGGTAAGCTGATCCAAAAGACATATTTTTACCCAATCTTCTCCATAGAGTCTTCCAAAAGTGACTCATGAACTTCACATCTCTATCAGAAACAATGCTTAGTGGCAAGCCATGGATCCTTACAACTTCCTTGAAGAAAAGATGAGCTATGTAGCTGGCATCATGAGTAGTTTTGCAAGGAATGAAGTGACTCATCTTACTAAACCTGTCTACCACAACATAAACACTGTCAAAGCTAGTCTTGGTCTTAGGAAGACCTACCACAAAATCCATGCTCACACACTCCCATGGTCTGTTAGGAATGGGCAGGGGTTGATACAAACTAGCATTGCTAGCTCCTCCCTTAGCTTTCATGCATACAACACACTGTTCCACATATTTTCTAACATATCTTGCTAACTTAGGCCAGTAATGGAACCTTTGAACTAGCTATAAAGTTTTATTAATACCAAAATGCCCACTAAGACTGCCATTATGCTTTTCTTGAATCAGATTTTCCCTCATTGATCCTCTTGGAACACCTAACTGATTTCCCTTAAATAACAGTCCATTTTTTAGTGTATACTCAGTATATTGACTATGAAAATGATTCTCAAAATCAGAGCATACCTTGTAAGCTTCTGAGAAGTCTTCATCTTCACCATAGAGGTCTTTGAAACTCTCTAACCCAATGCTCTTCAGCTGTATTTCCTACACTGTCAACATTCTCCTGCTTAATGCATCTGCCACCTTATTCATTTGTCCCTTCTTGTGCTTGATGGTAAAAGTGAAAGCTTGGATGTATTCCATCCATTTCAAGTGTCTATTACTCAGCTTCTCTTGGGTGTTGATGTAACTAAGTGCCTGGTTATCAGTGAAGACCACAAACTCTTTGGGTAACAAATAATGCCTCCACTTCCTAAGGGACTACACTAAATCATATAATTCTAGATCATAGGTGGAGTATTTCTACTTGGATTCATTTAGCTTCTCACTAAAGAAGGCTACAAGCCTACCTTCTTGACTGAGTACTCCTCCTACTGCTACTCCACTTGCATCACACTCAACTGTGAACAACTTGTCAAAACTAGGCAATAACAGAATTGGTTGAGTTTCCACTTCTTGTTTCAGTTTTTCAAACCCTTTATCAACCTCTTGAGTCCATTTAAACTTTGTTTTTAGACCACCTTTAATAGTATCTAGGACTGGTGCACATATACAACTAAAATTCCTTATGAATTTTCTATAAAACTGATCCAAACCATGAAAAATCCTTACCTTTGTTGTTGTGGTTGGTGAGGCCAGTTTAGGATGGCTTCCACCTTGCTTGGATCCATCTTCAATGTTCCTTGGGATACTACAAAGCCTAGATAAACAAGTTCTTGCTTGAAGAACTCACACTTCTCAAGGTTAATTGCCAACTGCTCTTCTTTCAATCTTTTAAGAACCATTTCCACATGCTTGAGGTGTTCTTCTATTGTCTTACTGAAAATCAGTATGTCATCAAGATATACTACTACAAAGATCCCTGTGAAATCCTTAAGCACCTCATTCATTAGTCTCATGAACGTGCTATGGGAATTTGAGAGGCCAAATGGCATCACTTTCCACTCATATAAGCCATCATTTGTTTTAAAAGTTGTCTTCCACTCATCACCTTCCTTAATTTTAATCTGATGGTAGCCACTCTTGAGGTCCAACTTGGTGAAATACTATGCTCCTCCAAGGAAATCCATTAAATCTTCAATTCTAGGTATTGGGAATCTATATCTGATTGTAATCCTATTGATTGCTCTAGAATCAGTACAAAGTCTCCATTTACCTCCTTTCTTTGTTGCTAAGACCACCAGGACTGCACATGGGCTGATGCTCTTTTGAATTAGACCTTGACTCAACAATTCTTCCACTTGCCTAGCCACCTCTAGGTTCTGCTCAGGAGTAAGTTTGTATGCTACTTCGTTAGGCAATGAGGCTCTAGGTATGAAGTCAATTTGATGACTTATTGCTCTCTTTGGTGGTAGAGTTGTAGGTGTACCATCACTGACTATACTCTTGTACTTATCAAGCAACCTTTGGACTGCTTCTAGTAAGACTGTCCTTTCAGCCTTTTCTTCCTCTTTGGATTGCATCATGATCACATATCCTTCATTCCCTTGGTGTAGGTCCTTAAGGAACTCCTTGCCACTGCTCAACATGATGTTAGGTACCTTTGACTGTCCTTCATCTTCCTCTGTCAATGACTGCAGCTTGAAGGTTCTTCCATCCTTCTTGAATGAGATGGTGTTCTCTTTCCCATCATAGATGGCACTTTTGTCATATTTCCATGGTCTGCCTAATAATAGATGACATGCATCCATGGGTAATACATCACAAACTAGCTTGTCTTTATAGCCTCCAATTGAAAATTCCACTGTAACTTGCTCATTAACTAAAACACTCTGCCCCTTATTCAACCATATGACCTTGTAGGGGTTATTGTGTGGTACCTTCTCCAATTTTAGCTTACTTACTGCCTCCTCTGAAATGATATTGTCTATTGAACTAGAATCTACAATGACTTTGCACACTTTTCCAAGTATCTTGCACCTTACTCTAAAAAGAGCTCTTCTTTGCTTAGGTTCCTCTTTGACTGCCTGCCTGATCAAAACCTTGTTAAACATCAGATTCTCTACTACTTCAGACTCTATATGACTTATTTCAGATGCTTTAGGACTCATGGTGTCCTCTTGTGTATAGGCCACTCTCTTTTCATTACTAGAAGAGGATGCTCTCTCTGGGCACCTATAAGCTGGATGACCCATTTGGTTGCAATGGTAACACTTCATGTTTGCAAAGTAAGAATTACTCCTACCTGCTTCTCTTCCTCTATTTGAACCACCTTGAGGTCCTCTTCCTCTGTTAAATCCTCCTCTTGTAGATGTTTCACCTCCATGCTCAGTGAGTTTATATTCTCCTTGATTTCTTTGGTCACTACCTCTACCTTGGTAACCACCACATTGTCCTCTTTGATCTTTTCCTTTGCCTCTGCCCTTAGAAGACTGATCATACTTTATTTTATTCCTTTCCTCAATCTTTATAGACAATTGATAACATTGGTGGACTGTCTTGGGACTTAGCAAAGCCATCTCTTCTTGAATGTTCCACTTCAAGCCATTGAGGTACCTAGCCACTTTTAGGCTCTCATCCTCTGTTACATTAGATCTCAAACAAAGCTTTTGAAATTCTTCAGTATAAGTGTTTACATCCTGGTCTTTCTACCTTAGACTTTGCCTCTTCTTGTGAATTTGGATCTCATAATCATCTGGCATATAAGCTTCCCTTACGTTAGCAACCATTCCTTTCCAAGTTGATATGGGTTGTTTGCCTTCTTTCTCCCTCTCAGTTTGAACAAAATTCCACCATGTCAAGGCTGATCCTCTCAACCTTGATTTAGCAACTTTCACCTTCTGTGCTTTAGTGACTCCATCACACTCAAAGTGATTCTCCATGCCTTCTATCCAATCCATGACTAGGTCTGCTTCCATCTTTCCACTAAAAAGTGGTATACCTTCAAGTTCTTTTCCACTCAATTCTTTCAATGCCTTCAAGAAAGGCTCCTCCTTCAAAATAGGGTTAGGTTCAGGGGTCTTATCTTCCTCTTTAACCTCTTCTTCTTTTGGTATTCTTCCCTCAAATTGTGCACTCCTTACTACTGCCTCAAGTTGGGCTATTCTTTCCCTCAACAGTTTACTGTCTTCTTCCTCCTCTTCAACCATCTTGGCCAATTGTGTATTTGTCACCATGACGGTAGTATCACTTGACTCAACCTTTGACATAAAATATGTTTCCCAAATCTTTAACCTGCTCTGATACCAATATGATAGGGACAGGGCTGGATTGAATCAATCACTGACTCAATGCTCTAGGTCACACCTTTGATAACCCCTTGGTGTCACTCTCTCCACCACACTACCTATAGGTTCCTAATACTAACTAGGCACCCTTGGTACTTCTGGCCAACCCTGCTATCATTTCCAAATGCATTACCAAGCCAACCTTGGTGCTCTCCTCTCTCACTCTCCCTAGCCCTTAATCCTTTTAAAGACTAGTTAACCTATAATGCCTCCTAACTTGTTTGCATGGGTGTGCATAGGCTCCCATGGCTTCAAAACTATCTAGGAAAGGTTCTTGTTCAACCTCCATTTACTACTTCTCCATCGCTATCACAAAACCCTAGTCTAGGGTTTGGGAAGGGCTACTAGGCTTGAGCCCCTTTTAGGCCTCCTCACTTAGGTAAACTAGTTGGAACTTCTCTCCTTTATGAGATTGTGCCAAACTTTCTTCTGAAACCCTAGCTCAATTTCCAATCTCTAAATTTTTTTTAGGGTTTGGAACCCTCTCTACCCATACACAGGTACAACTCATAGTTTTCAAGAAACTAGGGTTTTTAGACCATTTCTTGGCCTGTTTTGCTTCTTTTGATCTTCAAAATAATTAGACAAAAACTTTTCCTTCTTTCCAACCATTATGAAGACTCCTGCAACCACTACACACTTTGCATTATAGAATATTCATCACCCCTGCCACGTTAGGACTGTGAGTTTCACTGTCTTCCCAAGCCAGGTATCAACAAACTTGCCTAGGGAAAGACTTTGATCATGATTCCAAAACTCGTAATGACATTTACCACTAAGATATGTACAAAGATATATCCTAACCACATTCCCAACAAGTCCATACTTCCTGGTATGGAGGGAATGCAGCCTAGAACTCCATTTTTACACAGTTCCAGTCAAAACAACAATAAGGAGAAAATAAAGAATTTACAAGAATGGAAAGCAATGATGAACTGGCTATCTAAATTTCCATAAGAATGTTTCAAAATACTTCTATACATGCTAAAGAAACCAACAAAATGCTTTTTTCAATTCATCTAACTGTTGTCATGCAAACAAGAACAGAAAAGTAGATTTTCCACAACAAAATCACTATTTCTTTGTTATTCTCACGAAAACTGCAAACGTTCCAAATCTTCCAACCTTCTTCAAAGGTCAAGATCTCCCTTTTAAAATGCTTGGAAACAGTTAGGTTTCCTTTTTCGAGCCTAGGAACGCCCAAAAGAAAGGTGTTGCAAAACACAGTGTGTTTTGCCACCTTGGTCTATTGCATAAAAAGCAACCAAACATAGGCTTCCAAAAACTTATTCAACTACACCACTTCTAACCTAAAAAAAAAGGTCCTCAACCACAAATAAGATGGTCCACAAGACCTTACAAAACACAACAAAATGAACTTTAACCAAAACTTCAAATAAGCTTGCACTTTGCTAGGTGCTCCTACACCACTAAGGCATTCATGACCAAAAGGTTAAAGGCATGACGTGTGACTTGGAAAACTCCATATGTTTCATGTTTGAAACACTTAGCAATATTTGAAAGAAGGAATTAGACTTAAGGCATAAAATGCCTAAGTCATGAACTTACCATTCAACCCCCATTGTGCATTAACATGAACTTCATTTTTTAAAACATGGGATAAAAATCCCATCGGTATCTAGAAGGGTCAAACACTAATCATCAAAAGATAAAAAAGTGGAAAAAAACACCATCATTTTGTCATCGATCACTCGGCAGAGACATGCTGCCACCATGGGGTTTGGAGTTGACTCTAGAAATGGTGCTCGATAGTAGTTTTTTATGGAATTTTCTAATGGAAAGTGCATAGAAACACAGGTAAATGCATTTATTTGACATAAATATGCATCTTTTTTAATTCTTTGGAGCTCCTCCATTGATTGTAGGTCGTGTCATGAAGCATTCTCTAAGCATGTGGATCATTTTGTTGTTTTTCTTATTACTTCTTTTAACCAAATAGCTGCCATGAGGGGATATGAAGCTCTAAATAGGGCCATTTCATACAACCAAAATGCTTTCAAGTTGAAGAAAAAAAAAAGAAAAAAGCTCTTGTAATCTTTAAGTTCACTCCATTCCTCAAATTTTGAGAAAAATAAATCTATTTCAAGCAAATCATCTTGAGAATATAAAAACAATGTTTATTTCCTTCTTTTCATTTGGATTCAAAAGGAGAAACCCCAATCTCTTTGTTGTTTCATGAAGAAGTGTTGTTCCTTTGGCCATGACCATGAAAAGAGAAGTAGTGTTTTTCTTACTGGTCATTTCTTTAAATTCCATGATGGCTTTTGAATGACACTGCATTTCAAATTTATAGTAAAAAGAACCAAGTGGGTTTTTTGTTATGTCTTCATTTTCCTGTATTATGCACTTTAAATCTAAAACCCCAAATGGGTTTTGTGGTTTTGAAGAAAACTCTATTTTTTTGCAAAAACACAAGTGGGTTTTTGTTCATTTGTAGAAATTTATGATTCTTGTCAAAAAACATCAAGTGGGTTACCTTCAATTTGTAGAAAGATTGCTTTGATGTAAAGACCCCAAGTGGGTTTTAGATTTTTGTAGGAAAAACCCCCTATCTTGGATTATGACTGTAGCTACAATTTTGAATGAGTCACAACCATTCATTTTGTATTTCAGATTCATGGCCATTCCACTCTATTCTTGTCACTTTTGATAAACCCTAGATGGGTTTTCTATATTGCAAAGAAAACCATTCCAAATTTATTTTTTCTTGATGCCATGCAAATGGTAGCCAATTTATAATATGAATGCTATTTCCTATGAGAACTATGAGTTAAAAAAAGAGCTACCTCTATCACTGTTCCACAAAAAAATGTTGTTTTATGAAATAAATATAACCTGCAAAAATGACTCAATGCCATTGCACAGCATGGGCATAACCCACAGGCTCTATGCATCCTTTCTAGTTTTCTACATTTTATCATGTTCACCTTTTTTTGGCTATGAACTACCCTATTCATTTTCAATCACAACTCTAGGGAGTATTCCTTGTAGTATCTATGATGTTTGGGGCTGCTCCATTGAGTACACCATACTGTCCTTTTAATGATAACTCTTCATGTTCTTAAATAATCATGGTAGCCCCTTAGTATGCCTCAAATTATTTGATAGAACACTAACACATGAAACTTTGGCACCATGATCAACATAATGGACTACCTTTTGTACCTTATCTGCTCATTAAAGTTTTCAAAGAATGACATTTTTTCATACTTGTCAAGGTTCATTATAGACTTGTCATGAAGTCTCATCCTTGCACTGTGATTTACAACTACCACTGGCCTCTCATGACTGTCATGCCATCTTTAAATATGCATCACTTTCTGGAATTCATGTCAATGTTGATGTTCTATAGCTAGAATTATC
Organism: Sequoia sempervirens; assembly: GCA_007258455.2. NCBI lineage: Eukaryota > Viridiplantae > Streptophyta > Pinopsida > Cupressales > Cupressaceae > Sequoia > Sequoia sempervirens. The sequence goes on along the minus strand of VDFB02281492.1, from coordinate 406,410,204 downwards.
CTATTGTCTTCCTTGTGATTAGAACTCTTTTTGATGATGAATGGCACTATTGAGTCGACTCTATGATCTAGCATTGTTCCTCTATTATTTTCTTTTATACTTCTATAGTGACAATCCTTTACTACTATCAATGCAAATTCTACACCGGGGATTTATGGCTATGTTTAGGGAGAGGCCTTCTTCCTTTCCATCTACAACATATTTATGTTTGAAGGGTATTTTGAATCATTTTGAACAGCACTAGAAAGGCATTCCAAGTCCTTGGAGAGATCAAAGACATCCTTCTGATAAACATCCATTCCAATTGTTGAGGAATTGATATGCTCATAGTGAATTGTGCTTTCATCTACCATTCTCAAAGACTGTCATACAATGGCACTTGATTAATCATGGGGACTAACATATTCATCCCTGCTAATCCTGATAGTAACCCCAACACAAGATCTTGTGACTATATTTGTGTTGTACTAATTGTTTGGCTAAGAACTAAAGGACTTATTGACAAATTATATCTTAATGAGTACCTTACAAAACTGGTTTTGCAGGTCTTTCATCACTTGTGATGTGTGCAAAAAGAAATTTCTACCAAAAAAACGTCTATCCATGACCATTTGTGAAAAATTCCTACAACTATCATAAGCTCTTATTTTACATGTTGTAACCTTAAACACTTGAAGATCCTTTTGTGAACTTCATGATCATTTCTTGTTATCCTTGAGACTTCCTTTTATCTATGATTGTCATCAAGGATCAAAATCCCACGCTTTGTTAATGGCTGCCTTTTGACAATTTGCACTATCCCTTTGAACTCTTGTTTGAAGTCTGAATTTGGTGGTCCTTGTTAATGTGTTTTATGATCAACTCCTTGTGTATAGTTTGTTATGCATAGACTATTTATCATGCTTATAACTCCACATTGCTCTTTCCCTTGTTAAATTTCTATCATTTTCATTATCTCAAAACAATAGATTGTGCAACCAGTGTGGAAAATATCTCATGCCCATTAAAAGTTACACTTTTTAATTTTTGAAACTTGACTCCTACCCCATTTCTATCAATAAAGTTATTGTCAACTGCATATCACTTGTGGATGTAATCCTTGGGTTTGAGCAACTCAAGAAAATGTAGATGAAATTTGATCTTTATGTGACACCGAATAGGGCAGTTGAAATGTCTTACTACCCTTCCTTTCTTCTACATCTATAATGTAATCTCATGTGACCATTTATTTTTTTCCTTTAGTAAAGTCAAAAGACATTTTTCTTTATTATTGTCCTACATGACATGAGAATACATTTTTCACCTATGGACTACCATAATTTTTTCTTCATTATTTAAGAGATGCCTAATTGAACTTTATGCATCTATGATTGGACTTGATGCATCTCCAAAATCATTTACTTTTTTTATAAAATGGATCATGGATCCACTCAAGAAGATTGAAACACATTTCCAGCAAAATGTGTTGCATCTTTTGAGTTTGATAATGAAAGTTGATCAACTGGTGAGATTCCATATTGATTTAATGCATCGATAGCATGTATATCTTTGATCAAGTTGCTCAATTTCCTATTTCTCTCAAAGCATGTTGAGCTCTATTCTCATGGGAGCTACATTTATCCCACATGTTGTATTTAATTGAATCAGAATAGTAACTGTTAAAATAAAGTTTCAAACAGCTCCCTTTGGGTTCCTTTTGTAAATGTTCGTGTGCCGGCCTATGCATCGCTAGGTTTATTCGGTTCTTCGATGGGTTTTGATCTCCCCCTTTGCACATTTCTCACTTTGCAACTTTGGATAGCGCCTCCCCTTTTGGGTCCTGAAATGCTGCATTGGGCGTCCACGTGTCTCGCCTATAGAAATTTTTGTTTCCTGTTGCTTTGTATTCTCTTTGGGTTGCGAAAGCCTTCCACAAGAGCCAGCATTCCTAAGATCATCAGAGGGGCCCACATCCTGGTATGCAGCGATGTATCATAAACTTTTCTTGCAGGGATAAAACAAGCGGCTGCGGACTGCGAAGTGCTTCCGTGGGTCTTTTTTATTCTTTGGTGGGCCCTACCTTCTTCCAGGTGGCAACCTTTCGCAGCCTTTTCAACACAGCAAAGAGGTGAACACAACGGGTTGCGAAACATTGCCAAGTGTCTTTCAGACCCGGTTCACACGGCTTTCTCCCCACTTCAAGATAGCCCTTAGCCCCTTGAACACGTGTCGCTTCTTCGCAATCCCTCAGCAGCAGTAGGAGGAGTTCTCATTCAGGCCGTGACAAGCTACCACATGCCTTACACTGATCATAGAGGCAAGCTATGGGCTGGCTGAGCGGGATTGTGTTATCGGGTGCTACTCATCATGGTTTCCTGAAGCGGTGGATGGCGCTTGTCACCTCGAAGCTTGGCTGGGGCCTCTTCCATCATTACAAAGGGTGCGCCTGCACATGAATATCTAGATGCCGCGTTTTAACTCATTGCCATTGTAACGGAATGGGAAATATTTTGATTCTGGCATCATTGCAGGGGATTGGGAGATCTTTTCTATTACAGCGTTCCAAAGCGGTGGGAGTTTTCCTCTCCAGCTATATATACTCTCTCCGTCAATGAGAGAAGGGTCCGAAATTCCAAGGGAAAAAAGGTCCAACAATAGATTGATCCAAGAGTTTTAAGAAAAAGGATACTAGTTATAGCAAGAGACACCAGGCCTCTCTTATATGTTTTATGTGCAAGAAACTTTCAGACTGTGCCAACTGTTCGGCCTTTCTATTTTTCATGTATTGATTAAACTATAAACTATGCTTTTATTGTCTTAAGCATTTCATTTAACAGAACTTCTATATATTGAATGCAAGCTTGCTTATCTAAATCATGTCTAAATGACTCTTCTTAGTGGTAAGGATGTATGCGATACTATTTTATGTCAATAGATGAATTGTTTACGCTATACCTTTAAGTCTCTGACGTTTTATAACGTGATGACACCATTCAGGCCCCTAAATCTATGATTTATCATGCCCATCAGCATATTTTGGCACATCGCCTTAGATTAGACTTTGCTTCATTATATCCGTTTCCTTTTCCCTTTTCAAAAAACCATTATAGAAGAAGCTGGCTTCTTTAAAATTCGGAGGTCACTCAGTTTGGTGCAAAGGGGTCCCCCTTGAACTAAGTTTCCCATAAGGCACTGTTACCTCACCATTTTTTGGCGTCAACAGTAACAATACTTTTCCTAGATCTACACATGAAGCAAACAAGTTAGAAAAATAGATTCATATTTTTTATGTGTTTGATGAATTCACTGATTTCTAGGACATCTAAGGTTTGCATGCTTATTTAATGCACTTAGGGATAAGTTTATACATGCATAGGTAGGTGTTCATGTAAGGTTTGAGATCTTTCGTTTCTTAGAGAATTTCTCTAATGTCATTTTTTTTTTCCAGATGCAGGAGTTAGGATCAGTAAGGAGCTAGGAAGGACATAAGCAGCTCAAGGGCAGCAACAGAATGAGACAACACCTTCAAAACCAATCATTCTTAGGAAATGACTAGTCTCTATCCTTATATGAACATTTATTTGTTTACTTATTCATGTATAAACTATTTGTTTATTTTCATTGAATAAGTAAAGTTAGTCCCTTGGCTTGTGAGGGACATGAACAGTTCATGATTATTAATGGGTATGTGTAAGATCATGATGGGCCAAAAAGTAGCAATGTGATGGGTATGTGGCTGATGACCTTTTTTGTACCCAAATTTGATGAAACGAAAAGGGTTTTTAAAGGAGATTCTCAAATTTCCACCAATATAAATTATTCTTTACTTTGAATTTAATAAGTAATTATTATTTATTTTCTATTTGAATTATGACTAAATCACTGATTGATAGGCTGATTGAAAAACATCTATAACTTTCAAACGGTATCACATTTTTTGAATCCAAAACATGTGTCACATTCTATGCTTCGCATAATATAGGATTAAAAAAAGAAAAAATGAATTTCATGAAGTTTTGACCATGTTAAGGTGGTCAGACATATGAGTTTTTATATTTTTTAAAAGTTGTAATAAAACATTCATAATTAATTATTTAATGTGAAGAAAATTACAAAAAAAAATGCATCACATTGGGACATGAGTCCTCTAATTATAACTAAAATATTATAAAAAAATATTATCATTTTATTGTGGTTAGGGTGGTCAGACAGACACCTACTTCCTATTTTTCCCCTGAAATTTAAATAATACTGCATTGAAATTTCAAGTTTTTGCCAAATAGATTTTTATTTTTTTTTAAAACAAAACTAGTAGTTTAGAAACGACATTCAATTTTCTACAGATTCTATTCTTACATATTTTTGAAATAATATAGATAACTTATTCAAATTTTTATGTCAAGTTGCCTAACTCTAATTTTTCTGAATTTTTTGCCACTTAAGGGCCTATTTTTTCCATGATGATCCTGCACATACCCTAATAGAGATTACATTTGTACACATATGGTTCTCTTTTCTCATTTTCTATAATTGCAACATTGGAATGAAAAATTAATCTGTTTCATTTGACAATTTTTATCATGCATATTGACTTAGCAGACTATGGCTTATCTTTTAAATGTTTAAACAAATAACACAAAAGAATAAACACTAAACTTGATTTCAACTTAAAGCTAAAAATTAGGTAACAATTACTTCAATGTATCTATGGGCCCACCATATATTAAATTATATATTTTTTATTTTTTGTTGATGTAATATTTACTATTTGTATTATTAGATCTGGGATAATTTGGTCTCTTGAATGAATGTTATGCTTTTTAATGCAGATCATTTCATCGAAGGGACTCTAAAGAATCTCATCTCGATATGTTGTAGTTTCTTCAATGATGTTTTATATTTTTTTTTGCAAATTGTTTTATTGGAGGGACTTCAAAGTAATTCCTATTGATATGGTGCAGTATCACCAATATAGGTTAGTTTATAGTAGGACCCGATAACAAGTATGAGCTTAAGAAGATGACTGTGGGAGAACAAATGGGATACTTAAAGTGGAAAATTTATATGACAAATTAAGTGATATGGTGCATAAAGGAATCATAAAAAAATACATTTTGTCACTGGCTTAGGGTTAGATTTTTTAGAGATATGATTATGCAAATTTTTATCAGTCCTAACAGGATCTACTTTTCCATTTTGGGAAATCCCCCTATCCTATTTTTCTTTATTTCACCATCTATGGAAAATCACAATGAGTTTATGAAAAATATAAATCCTACATAGAAACAACATACTCACATTGCTTCATAGTACAAAAAGCTCCTAATCTTTTATTCAAGTTGAATAAGATAAAGACACTTAACTCGATCCAATATCTTTTCAAGCTAAAAAATAAAGATTCTTGCATCAACAATCTATAAATATTAAGTTGGAATTCCTAATTCTAACATTCAATAGTTGGAACTTAATAAAAAATATGAATAGTACTACAAAATTTTTATAGTGTATAACAAGTAGGGAATTATGTCTTAATTTGGGGATATGAAATAATTATGCACTATTTTTTATGTCAAATGCACTACCAAAAAAGTAATAGATACAAGGGAAATGTTTTGTGATATTATTCAATCTATAAATATTACATTAAATATTATTATAAGATCATTTTCTTTAAAAATTAGAGATTGATTCCCTTGAGATGAACTACTTGAAGCCACATTTTTTGTATATCCTCAATAGTAGAATAATTATTGAGTTCTTCATTATCATAACATATTGAATGTTTTTGTCTAGCATTAGTCTAAAATTTTAGAAATTAACGGAAAAAATTGATGGAATTTTAGATAAATCTAATCTTAAGATAAATATGCCCATTTTATAACAACAACAATAAAATATTTTTAAAATTTTGGAGTTTCACAACAATATTGATAATAGAAGGATCTCTCCTTGCATGCACCATAATAAAGAGTTTATGAAATATAAAAATCCTTTATTGGAATAGTGTATGGTCATTTCCTCATATTACATAAGCTCCCAATATTTTATTCAAGTGATATAAATACACTTTTTAACTCAATCCATTATATTTTCATGATAGAAGAAATGAATATCCTTGTGTAAAATGGGCCTATGAAATGTTAGAGTGAATAATTTATCTATTCACTAGAGCTTAAGTGTACTTAGGTTGATGAGGTTATAAAAAATCTTTTCTAACTAAATGTGCAACCTTTTAGACCTCTTGAGGGTACCTCTAAGTTGTTTGGTTAACCTCATGTGCATACCTTTTGAGGTTGGAAGAATTTTTATCTCACCTCAAAGGTCACTTTTGAAGTCATTCTACACTTGTCATCAAGGTTGATTACTTGGTCAAATAGGTTGTTGGTTTTTACATTCCAAGTGATCTAAATATTGACACATATAGGACACTTATCTACCCATTTGTGCCACATCATGCGGAACTTGTCAATCCACATGATAAGTGGATTGCTTCTTCCTTTTCTATATATGCAAGGCTTTGTCATCATTGTATTCGGGTCAACTAAATAAATATTTGGGTTGCTCATTGTGCTTGTTATTTTATCTCTTTAATTTTTAGGTTCTCATATGGTATCAAAGTAGTGTAGTAAAAACCCTTCTCAAAAGCTTGCATTTAGTCTAATTTAGAGTTCGACACACTTTCATTTGCTTGTAAAAAAATGATCTCCATTCGGGCATGATCTCAATCTTCTTGGATGGATTTAGAGAAGAAATTGTGAGACTAATGTTTCTAGTTTTGGTCTACAAGTTTGTGGTCTAGGTTTACGAGAAATTGGAGGTGGTTTTTGAAACATAGAAAATTAGGGTATTGGTCCAAAACATAAGGTTTTCTACTAAATTTGGAATGTTTCACCAAAATTACAATTAATAGAAAGAGGAAAATGGGGTGTAATTAACCTACCTATTTTCTATTTCATTACGGAATTGAGATCCTCCTAGATAGAATTAACTTTCAGCCCTTAGGTGAGTCAATTCTATGAAAGATATAGCAATTTCCTTTATGTGTGTTGACAGGGCCCGTAAAGATCAAAAAAAAATTTGGGAGATGAAAATAAAATAGAAAATGACCTCAAATCTGTAACCTTTGACTTGATTCATGTAGATGAAGCCTAGATCTAATAGAAACAGTCAATTTTGTAATTTTTCAATGAGTGGAAGACACTTAAACTTTCCTTTAAAGTTTGTTGCAAAGTGTCTAGAAATGGAGAATGAGTCGTAAGAAAATAAAATTTTAGGATCCTTTGAAGACATATTTGAGATAAAATTTCCCATTGGTTTCACTAAAAAATGATGGAAAATAAATCAGAGATCTAAGTTTCTCTGATCTTGTTAATTTTTGGAACTTTTTGTAATTTTTCACTTTAGATATTTTCACTCTTCAATTTTTCTTCAAGCTAGGACATGCAATATAAACATAAGAGGGGAATTTTTTTTATTTTTGGTGAATTGGGGTTTGGCTTGGTCAAAGCCCAATTTGGTAATTAAACTTTGAAATGAAATAATGAAATATGAAAGGAATGATGAATGAACAATACAATGTTGTAACTCACCAAACCCTTGAATAAACTTTTGGAAATCTGAAATGTTGATGTTGATATTATATAAAATTTCTTCAATGAATGTGGATCTTGATTCTTGAATCTTAGCTTGAATGTAGAATTGAATCTTGAAACCTACATCACAATGTTAGCTCCAACAACATGCATGGTTGAACATAACTTTAACATGATGCTTGAGATCTTTATTTTTTGCAACAAATTCTTGGTAAATCTTCTCTTGAATGCTCTTGGAAATAATATTTTCTCATATGAAAGTTCACCTCTTGCTATATGTTTTGAATTGATAAAATAACCTTGCTTTTATAGATGATTTTCTAATTTCTCTAAAATTAAACATTGCAATCTAACATATGAATATGAATTCGGAATCATTAAAATCACACCAAAAACATGTTTTAAAAATGGGTTGAAAGGCTTAGAGAGAACCCATTTTCCCATGGGTGAATGGGTCCTAGGTCCCTATTCCTAAAACATGCATTGATCAAGGTAAAGTGTTATGTGTTGGCATTAATTATTGCCAAGTTTACCCTTCACAAAATGTAATTTATTAGGCTTGTAGATGTAAAATAGGGATTATTAAGGAATAATTAAGTCCAATTTAATTAAGAGGGAACAATAAAAGTGTGAAAATGTAAAGGAGTACATTTTCGTACACTACATTTAGCCCCCACTTTAGTAAGAGGATGACCTTATGTCAAACTCACACTAAAGTAGACAAATATGTGTCAAGAGGGGTCCAAGTGCACAAATGTTGATGGGATAGGATGCCATAAATCAAGGAGGTTGTGCAATCTCGTAGGATCAAGATCCCATGGGAAACCAACATAAGAACAAAGGAACACACACAATATGTTGGATATGCAGCAAAAAAAAAAAAGATACACATTTTATATACAATTTCAAAGATTAAAAGGAAGAAGAAAAAAAAAGAAAGGGGTGGATCAAGCCTCAACTATTTTTCCAACTTGATATGGATCAAGCCTTATTTTTTTTTCCAAAATAATTCACAAGTGAAACTTGATGTCCACTATGCAAACCACAATATTCTCACATGGGCTAGTAAAATCCGTTGTCCGCTAGGTGAGCCCCCAGGAGGTGGCTAAGCAAGAAATTCATGCTAGGTCTACAATCTCTCACCGCAAAATGAGAAAGTCATGTAAGGTCGACAAGCTCCCATTTTACTAACCGTACCAGTCATACCTCCAATAACTCTATTAAATTTCCACACAATATGAACTTCAAGCTTCATAAGGCTTAGCAAGACATGTTATGCTAAGTATTTATGAACAAACATGGCCTTATTGACAAGCAAGGTGTGTTATGTTTGGTGGCCATGAAAAAGGTTGTACATGTAATGAGATAGGATATTCAAAGGGGAACATTGTGATTAGTGTCTCCAAGAGATGATAATTCGGGGATAAAAGATTCATAACTTAGGGAATGAAATTTTTAGCATTACCACTAAGAGGAATATCATATGCTCAAAAAGATCACAATCTTGAAGGACATCAAACCAAATGACACCACCAAGGAGAGACATAGTGTGAAATACGAAGACCAAACTTTTAATAAAAAGCTCTTACTTCCTAGGATATGTATAGTATCATCACTAAGAAGGAAACATGCAAAAAAAGAACATGGTATCATATTCCCCACACTTAAAATGTCAACATACTCGCTGTGTTGATATTTTACATAGAAAGAGTGGAAGGGGTGATCCTTTAAAATAATTCACATCGTGAAAAGATAGTTATCCTTTCCCCCAATTTATAGAGACAAAGACAACCACTAGGAACTATCATGTTGCTACTAAGAGAGATATGGTTGCACCTAATATTGTACCACCTTGAATAAAAATGAGCAAGATGCATAAAGCTACCAATACCACATAGTGATGAGCAATGTGATAGGATGAAAAACAATATTATTTTAGAGGAAATAGATGAATCAACACAAGGAAGAGAACCACAATCCTTAAGATGTTTAATTTTATCACTCAAAGCTTTACATTCATTAGTAGAATGACCATGAACTCGATGATATGAAAAAAATGAACTTTTGTTGTTAAATTTATTTCCTGTTCTTGGAGGGAGACATATCAAGTGAGCTTGGAGAAGCTTTGACAAGGTACTCTCTTGATCAATAGTAGAATATGTTTCTTTCGTTTGTGCAAAAGATATCTCTTTCTTAATACAAAGTGTCATACATACACAAGAATCTTTAGATTGTGAGATTTTGTAATCTCCTATGAAGGAGGGTGTAAAATATAATCCACCCCAATCATTTCTAAGACATGTGGTTGAAGATCTATACTAGGAGTGTTTTGTTTGGCAATATTGATATTAAGTGAATATTTATTTTTTTCTTCCATTTCTTTCGAGAAACAATAACCAAGACTATTTGTGGTTTCTTGTTTGTTAGGCTCTATAGGGACATGAATACCTTGTTCTCTAGCACCACATCCTTTTCCACTATAGCCAAGATGTTTCAAAAGTTTGTAAAATCTTCCACAATTTTCTTCCATTTCTTTTGGATTTGGTGGTTTTTAATAATCAACTTCATCAAAGTTTGTTGTGTAATTTGTTTCTTTGTCTAAAGTGATTGAAGTGGATGCTTTCGAAGGTTATTTTGAACTTTGTGTTGACATTATCGCTGGCTCTTTTTCTTTTTCATATTTTTTTGTTATGTTCTTGTATTCTCCCATGAAGGTGTACAATCCAAGGAACCCCAATCATCCTCCAATAACTTTGTGACTTTTTCAATATTTTTCACTTTTACTTCCTCTTTTATGGGTTATATTTTTGAGGTTGGTATCAATGTTTTCAAAGGACTTTCCTAGCCTTTCTTAGTGTGCAAACTTTATAGTTCAAGTTTAGCTTAGATTTTATACACTTTGCTGTTGTAGACATAATTCATTATACAATGAAGAGTTGAAGGAACTACATGCATTTCATGAATCCATGTTCTTCCCAAAATAATATTTATGAAATATTTTTGGGCATAACATTGACAAGAGTTTGCAATGTAGCTTTTCCAACTATAATATTTAATGTGATCACACCAAGTGGTTATTTTCCTACATTATCAAATCTACAGATAGATAAAGAGCCTAGTTGTATTTTGATTTTTTCTATTTTAAGTCTATCCAAAAGGTTTATGTTACACACATTAAGGGATAAACCATTGTCAACAAGGGTTCACTTTATCCCACACTTATTAATGATAGCCACTATCATGAAATCTTCTTGTTGTTTTTGCACTTCCAAAGGAGGTAGCTCACTTTAGTAAAAAATAATGTCTCTATTAACTAAATTCATTCCTTTAATTAGGGTTGATACATCATTTGTATTTGCACTAGGAGGAACCACAAATTTTTTCAAGGAATTTTGAAGCATGTTATGATAAATAGGTGATGCTTGAATAAGATCCTATTCAGATATATTAGCAGGAGTATTTTTAACTTGTTCAACAAGATCATACTCCTTTTCACTATGTAAAGGAAACCAAGGAGCACTATGAAAAGTAGGTTGAGTTAATGGTAATTAAGTAAGTATGGTTTTCAGTTTCCTTTTTTTCCTTGTATTATATGTGTGAGAAATGTTATTGTAAATCCAGTTGTTGCGAAACATTGTTAGTATCAAGCTGAATTGTAAATTTTAAGATATCTCCTAGGGATAATGGTTTCTTTTTAGGTGGTCCTATGATAAGCATGTGATTGTTTTGAACTTGAGGTTGATAAGAGGGTGGGTAGATGGTAAGAAGTGGCTTAGGAGATGACTTAAGAGGTTGAATAATTAGAGAAATTTTAAGAGGTCTCAAGGGATATCTAATGTTCATGTTCCTCAAAAGAATTATCCTCATTGTGATGATATTTTAGTGAAGGAGAGTAATGTTACCTCATTATCCTCATCTAATGAAACCACATTACTATTGTTTGAATGATAACTATCAATGCTATCATTTTTGTGCACTATGCTATCTTCCCTAGTAGGAGAGATTTTAGGAGAGGAGAAAACAAGATGTTTGTCACATTCCATGGATAGATTTTTTGGGATAACTTAATCACAAGTAGGGTAGGCATCTTGAGAGAAGAACTATTATTTTCTTGCTTATAAATTATTGGATCCTTTTGTTCAACAAGATGTTCCCAAGTGAGATAATTTTTAGGAGAGGGAGAAACAAGACTCTCATGACTCTCAATGAGTGTATCTTCTAACACCAAACTATCTTCTTCAGAAATCAGAGAGATATTGGGAGAAGAAAAAATGTGATTATCATGATTGTCCATGATTTCATCCTTTTTTACTAAAAAATTCTCATGAGTGGGAGATTAATGGAGACTATGTAAGGTAACGTTAAGAAATAGCCAATGATCTCATTCTCTTGTGCCATAATATATTTCCAACTAGGAGATTTTTTAGGAGAGGAGCTTTCAAGATTGTCATGACTCTCAATGGGTGTATCTTCTAACACCAAAATACCTTCATCACAAGTAGGAGAGGTATTGGGAGAAGAGAAACTATGATTGTCATGATTGTCTATGCTTACATCATCTTTCAATAAAACATTCTCACAAATAGGAGAGATATTAAGGGATGTGGATTTAAGGAATGTGTCAATAATTCCACTCTCTTGCACTAAGAGACTCTCATAACTAGGAAAGATGTTTGAAGAATGACTAACATGCTTGTTGATGAGATTTTTATTGGAATAATTGGAAACAAAATATACTAAAATTATGTGCCAAAATGAAAGCTAATCTATCCAACTTATGCAATACTTAAAAAATGTAAAAAAATTTCCTATAGGTTTGATGATTTTTAATATTGAAATGCAATAGAATTTTTATGAGTTTGTAAAAAATGAGATAAAATAACACCTTTTGTTGGACATATATTAACTTTTTTTATAATTTCAAAACATAGTTTGAACAACAAAAACAAGAAGTTAAAACAAAGATTTAAATGGACTAAAAAATGTGTCAGAAAGTCTGTACAGGGACTCATTCACCCATGGGCGAATGGGTTCATACTCAGGGTTTTAAGAATTGAAAATTTTCAAATTATGGACTTCTATATGTGATTTTTATTTCTAGTTTCAAATTGTAATTTCTGTGAAATTTTTATCCAGAATTTGATGACCTAATGCAAGTAAAGGGTGATCCCCCAATACTGGTTTACAAGTTTTTTCCAAACTGGACATTGAACTGATTTTTTCTAACTAAATCTTCACTTTCAGACACCTATAGTGGCTAAACCGTGAGGAATTTGAAGCTGATGCAAACTAGTGATTTGTGACATTTTTTCTGCAGATTCTAAATATATATTTTTCAAAAATTTTGGAATCATATTGCACTTCTTTTTCCATCTCCTTCGAAAACTAGTTTTTTTCAGTAAACACCATTTTTAAGGAGTAACGCTCATCGTATAACACATAACTTTTTTTCCATGAAGGATAAAATTATGATTTTTTTAAATTTATATTTGTAACTACAATATCTAGTTCTTCCAATTAGTTTTATAGTGTTTTATTGAATATATTCTCCTTAATCAAGTTTCGAAGTCAAACCAATTACAATTAAAACATAGGCAGACCATATAACACAAATTTTTTTATATGTATCAAAATTATTTTTTCTTTTGTTGGATCAAGGATTTCAATATCTGGTGCATTGATATTTTTCAAAAAAAAAATTGATAATCTTCTATTTTTCCACGTGCAGAATAGAGAGCATGATTTTTAGTGAAAAACCTAGATTCACAAGAAATAAAAAATAAAAATAATAATTAAATTAAATTTATTTAAAATTATACTTTTTGGGAAGCTTATAATAAGGAATAAATACCTTCAAAAATAATTTTTTTAATAAATTAATTTCATGCCCCAAAAGGTAAATCAAAAGTGGTCTTTTATCAACATTTTGATAGGTATAAAGGAGACTTCATTATAGGTATGGTTTAAAACTAGCAAGGTTCTATTGAAGGGGGTTTGATCTAAGGTGGTTTGGTCAAACATTCTTCAATTGGAATCCTACAAATGGAAATTTTTAAGGCTTAAATAATTATATTTGCTAAAAATATGTGATTTCAGCTAAAATCAGAATCTCCTAGAAATTGTAAACCAACATTGTGGGATAACCCTAAAATTAATGAAAAATGATGAACTATATGACACTTTTTGAAATACATTTTTTTCTAAATTTTTGAATATGAATGATTGAACATACAATAATATGAAAATTTGAATAAAATTTAGAGAATGATTTAGAATGATTTAGAATTGCTTCCATAGATCAAATAACATCAATACCACTTTCTTATAGAATCTTTCAAGCTCATATACAATCCCTGAATGAGAATGCCCTCAAGAATCAAAGTGATTTCATCCTCTGATCCTACTGAACACTTGGTTTTCATCAAATGAAAATCATCAAATGAAAACAACTCCTATAGGTTTGCATCCATAGAAGGAAATAGAACACAATTGTCTCAAATTTACAAGAAATGGCATAATAACTTGATTCCTTTGCATGAATTGGTTTCCCTACATTTGTATGGTAAGATTCATCTTTGAGGAACAAGTCAACCTTGAACATTTAGTTTCCCTACATTTAGTTTTATATATGGTGTACAAGAGCCATCATAGGTGCTACGTTCCAAACTGCACACTTAAACATGCTCCTATGGAGGGATTCTAGGAATCAACTCTATACTAGCATAGTGATCCTAAACTGATGATATTATGATGGTGATACCTTTTTGGTAGATGATCCTTTTTCAAAAAGCTCTATATATGTTGTGAGGCCCTCACTATAGATGCTACATCCCAGACTGCAAAGTGAGATGAGCTCCTATGGAGGAATGCAATAGAATTCTTAGATTCTACTCTGTAACTATTTTTCTAGAGAAAGGGACATGGAAAAATAAGGATGGGGAGTCCCATTGGGCATACCATAATTAAATGAATAGAAAATATTAAAGGAAAATAAAAGGAAGATAAAATAAGTACAAAAATATAATACCTTCACCTAGAATCTTTGCTTCTCTCTTTGATGAGTGGAAATAGAGTGCACCCTTATTCTATTTGATTTTCTCTTGATCTTGATATGTGTATTTCTTAAAATTCTAGCATAAAATTGATATGATTTGATAGATGAGTGATTAAAAAGATATCATGTAGGTATGATAGTTCAAGATTGGATTCTTAGGTCAAAATTAAGGATGAGAACCTCTAGATATAGAATCTTGTAGAGGCAAAATCAATGTATAGAAATGATTAATGATGGATGACCAAGAATGAAGGAGAGTTAGGATTTGGATCAAATACAAATGAATAAATTAATTAATGGGATCATGATGGGATAAAAATAAAATAAATAGGAATATATATTTAATTAAAGGATTATGGAAATGGATATTAATTAAATAAATAATAAATATTCATTTTATTAATGGAAAAGGATAAGGGATATTAATTAAATAAATGATAAATATTTGTTTAATTGAAGGAAAATAATAGGATATAAATTCAATAAATGATACATATTTAATTAATTAAAGGATTAGGAAATTAAGCATTTTATCTCGCACTGGCAAGAAATTGAGATTATTACCAATTAGGGCACTTTGTGTCAATTGTTGGTATATGACCTAAACATAGAAAATGTGCTTTTGGAAACCATTGAATGGTGCTCAATGGATCCTGGCATATGTTGAGAGGAAAAGGCTAATAGCATTATGTGCCCTAATTTGGTCACAATGCATGGCTCAGTGATAGATTTGGTGGATCCTAATTGCACTCTAGGAATCACTTCTAGTAGTCCTAAGGTAAAACCAGTAGAGTCACCTATAAATGAGCCTAAGGGGTTGCAGATGGTGGAATCTAGCTTGAAGGATAGGGATGTGGCTCCTTTGGTTTAACAGACCATCCAATTGGATCAGAGACAAGTGTTGAATTCAAAAATCATGAAAGCTCTGGGTGCGGTGGTATCCAATATCAATGAAGAAGATCTCAACTCACTAATGGAAGTAGGCTATGAACTAGCCAAGTTAGCGAAAGTGACCAAAGAGGGGTTGTTAAGCCTGGTGAATGAAGATTTGGAAGATGATTGGGAAGGACCCAAACTGGAAGATGAAGATCAATTGGTGGAGGCCAATGTTGTCTCCCAAACATCTTACATGTGTTTCAATCTTGTGCCACTCAAAAATAGCATAGTTGGGGGGCTTGGGAATAATTCAGAAACATCCAAGTAGGATTTATTTGGATTATGGAGAAAAAAATATGCATGGTCAGATCCCTAACCAATAAAAACTAAAAGGGAATGGTGGAAGCCAATAGAAAATTAGAGATCAACAAAATGTTGAAAGTACGGAAGGGTGACCCCCTTCATGATCAAAAATGAAGATCATAACCTAGAACATTAGGGGCCTAAATGATCCTAACAAATAATACCTTATTACGAAACAATTCGAGTCTTTTCAGGTAGATGTGTGTATATTCCAAGAAACAACTTAGCTAAGTGAGCAATAAAAGGAGCATTTTTTGCAAGAGCTTGAGATTATGGAAATTCTTTGGGTTGAATTTGGATGGATCCCAATGAGGGATCCTTGCCTTATGGAATCCCTATAATGTGCTTATGCAAGAAATAAATTCAAACAAACATTGGCTAGCTTGCAAGGTAAGAATCCTTGCTTCAAATTTGAATTTTTTGCTTATAAATGTTTATGGTACAATTACTTGCATTCAAAAAAGGGACATTTGGAGAGAGCTAAGAATAATATGCAATGATCCATCATTTGAATTCTTCATTTTGGGAGGGGATTTCAATGCAATTATAAGGGCCTTTGATAAAAATGGCAACATAGATAGGAAATCGTAGTCTCAAATTGATTTTGACAAGTTTGTGGAGAGAAACCCATTTCTTGAAATCATTATGGGAAATGGGAAATTCACATGGACTAATAGGTAGACTAGCTTCTGCAATATAGCCAAAAGGTTGGATAGGTTTTTGTTCAAAGGTGACATGGGAAGGTTTCCTTTCAATATGTAGGGTTGAATTTTACCTGGCTTTGGCTCTAATCATTTCCCTATGATGTTAGACATTGTGGGGGAAAGAACATCACTCAGATACCTATTCAAGTTTGGGAATATTTGGTTCTAGGATCCTCATTTAATGGACCTTATAAAGAAATGGCGGTTGAATCATAACCTAGGGGGTTCTAAAATTTTCAACATTATTGCAAAATTGAAGTTGATTAAGCATAATCTAAAGACTTGGAATAAAGAGCATTTCAAGAACACTTTTGAAGAGAAACAAAATACTCAAGAATCACTACAGGCTTTAAATGAAGAGGTTATTAGGAATGGGATGGATAATAGTAGCTATGCCCAAGAGAAATAATTATTTAAAAAAATGAATGATCTGATGTCCAAAGAATAAATATTTTGGCTTCAAAAATATAGAGATTGTGGTTGAAAGGTGGTGATAAGAATAAAAAATTATTTGACAACTCCTTCAAGGTGAGAAGGGAAATTAATAGGATTTCATGTTTCAAAACAAGTGATGGTAGAATTTTGGATAAGATTGAGGACAATAAAGGTGCAACCATAGATTACTTTCAATTTTTTTTGAATGAATGTGAAGATTTTTGACTAGAAGATCAACACATATGCATAAGCGACATCCCTCGCCTCATAACCAATGATCATAATGCTATGTTGAACAACAAGTTCTCTAAGAAAGAGACCAAAGAGGCCCTTTTCCACCTTCACCTAGATAAGGCACCTGGCCCTGATGGGTTTCTTGTGGTTTTATTTCAAAAATGTTGTGACATCCTTGGCATGGATGTGGTCGAGGCCTTCGAAGATTCTAGAAGATCAATAAAATTCCTCAAGGAGATGAATAACACTTTCATCACATTGATCCTAAAAAAAAGAATTGCCTAAAACTCTAGACGAGTTTAGACCAATCTCCCTCTGTAACACAATTTATAAGATCCTAGCCAAAGCCATTGCAAATAGTGTTAAAAGTCTCCTACCTCACATAATTATAGAAGAACAATCCAACTTTGTCCCCGTTAGATCAATTTTTGACAGCATCATTATTGCTCAAGAAGCAATCCATTCCATCCAAAAAACAAAAAATCAGTCAATGTTGGTCAAGGTTGATATAAAGAAAGTTTATGATAAGGTGTATTGGTGTTTCCTCTTTAAACTCATGGAGGATTTTGGTTTTAATAGGTAGTGGTTGAAGTAGATTTTTTATTGGATTGCCTTCCCGAGGTACTTTGTACTTTTGAATATCTTTGTAGAATGTTATTTCAATGTATCTAGGGGGCTTAGGCAAGGGGATCCGTTATCTTCTATTTTCTTCATAATCATGGCAGAGGCACCTAGGAGGGCCTTCTAGAAGGTGTGGAGGGAGGGTCAATTGGAAGGGATTTAGATAGCTCAGTGTGTGCTAGAAGTTACTCATTAATAATTCACTGATGGAAACATGTTAACTCCTCAACATCCAAGTATTTAGCTTTCTTTGACATGGCTGCAGGGGTTTAATGCTAGATCATCTGACGTGGAAGGTAAAGGAACGGTAGTCTACTCTCTACTGGGAAGACTCATGGGAATGTTACCATAAACTAGAGGATAGAGCTAACTTGGCCCAGATCAAAATTATAACAAAGCAGGCTTGGGGTAGCAAAGTGGTGGATTATATGTTAGTTTCTATGGATGACAAGAGCCTTAAGTATCATTGGAAAATCCTTCATGAATTAGGTTTGGACCCTAGATCTATGGCAGCTTATGAATCTAAGTTGGATCATTGGGTTGTTTGTCCTTGACCTAGAGGTGACAAGCTTAGATGGAATGCTTCCATGAATGGGAGTTATAATTCCAAATATGGTTATAAGATCTTAGCTAGTTCAGTGGTGAATGAATCCAGGATCCCAACCAATCTATGATGGAGCAATGAATGTCTCCCAAAGGTAGGTACTTTCACTTAGGCAGCAGTGCAAGGACACATGCTCACTGTGGACAATTTTTCTAGCTTGGGATACCATGGGTTGTTGAGATGTGTGCTTTGCAAACAAGTGGAGGATTCTGAGGAAAATTTATTTCTCAACTACCCTTTCTCACAAAGTTTCTAATTATGGATCTATACAAAGTTCCATTAGCACTTGGCCCTTCCAAATAATTTATTGAGCCTGCTTATTGGTTGACCAAAGCTTCACAAGAGTTCAATTTTTAATTTCCTTTGGATCACATGCCCATCATTATTAATCTAGGAAATATAGAAAGAGAGAAACCGACACATCTTCCAGGACAAGACAATGTCTTGACAATCATTATTGAACAATATTGAGGCAAGTATAGTTGAAATAGTTAATTCAAGGGTGGTTGACTGAATTGGTGGTAAAGCAGTATTCACTAAGTGGGATGCCATGATATGGAAGAGATGACATGGTCTAATAATTCCTCCTTAGGTCAGGAATGGCAGTATCAAGTCATAGTTAGAGAGAAAGAATGTGGCTTGGCATCCCCATGTGGCCTGGTGGTTTAAGTTAAATTTTGATGGGACTTCACATGGAAATCCTAGGTTTCTGGGGCTAGTTGTATATTTAGAGATTGGTTAGGAAGGATAGTGGGAAGATTGGAAAAGCCACTTCTAATTGGCACCAACAATGCAGTAGAGTTCTAGGCTTTAATTTTGGGGTTAAGCCTATGTCAAAAACTAAAAATAGAAAATATAGAAATTGAAAGGGATTCAACCCTCATCATGAATGTATTAAGAACTGGACAAATGGAGAACTTGAAACTTTGTGCCAAATAAGAAGTAGCACTAAAGCTTATTGAAGGTTTCAAATTGGTAACAATGAATCACATTCTTAGAGAAGGAAATTCAAAGGAAAATGGTCTTTCCAATCTAGGTGCCAATGACACATCTCAAAGAAATATTTTTTTAGGCTTGCATTTTGTGGGAGGTTGGGTGAGTGACTTTCCACACCCATTGTGTAAATTCCAATCTTAGGGTGTGATTGTTAGTGGATGGCTTATTTAGATGCCACATCAGTTGGGCATGGGTACATGTGAATATAAAGATGTCGTTAGTATTGGGTAAGTGCACCAAGTTGTGACACAAAAATGGCTCTTAAGATGCCACTTTTTGTTTTGAAATTAGAAAAGTTTTATGTGCACGAGAAAATGAAGATAGTTACACTCAAAATTTTGAGATGCAACAAGAACAAGAGTTGAAGTGCTCTGAGTCTAGTTTCTATGCTACTAATTTTTTTTAAAAAAAAATGAAGATTAAGGGTTTAAAAAATGGGGGGAAATAGGTTCTATTTTTATCAAAAAAATTAGCATAGTATTTGATGACCCCCTTTTCATTAATTTTTTTTAAGAATTTCAAAAATCCAAACAACGAGAAATTAGCTAACACCATGTAGTTTATCCCCATTCTTTCGGCTATTTTTTTAATTAACATATAATATTTTATGAATTTTCAAAGACGACATATCCTAAAAAGATAAAATTTGAGCATGTTCCCCTCTAAATCTTTTGAAAAATAATCAAAAATTTATTTTTTCATCACGTGTAGAATAAAGTCTAGTTTAAAAAAACGTAATATTTTAAGATTTGATGAACGAATAAAAAACTATCCTAAAACTAACACATGTTGGTTTTTGAAAAAAAGAAGAAGGTAATAACAAGAGAAGTTATGGATGAAAACCTTAGCATAATCAAAACGCAAAAAAATTATATATTTAGATAGCTAAGAGAGAGTCTGACATCTTCACGGTTTTTTTATAAACTTTCATTGAAAGACATATGAACATGCTAGTTAGCATGACTAAAAATAGGTGAAAATTTGGTACCCTCCTAAGAAAATCATGCCCATGGTATCAAATGGTTGTCCAACCCTCTGGGTTGTATTCCCAAGGAAAAATCCAACCCTTTGGGTTGGTACTTCACAATGTAGCCAATTTGGTGAGCACCAAAGTTGGAGAATGCCAAATTTGGCACTCACCAAATGTAATGCAACATTTGGTGAGCACCAAATTTGGAACTCACCAAATGGTGATGTATTGAAAAAAACACCAACTTTGTTGGTTTATATTTTTCTCTCACTACCCCACTTTGATAATGCTTAAAGTTTATGGTTTATGATCAATGATGTATAGTTGAGGTTTTACCTTTTAGTCCATCTTTGTCTCCTTCCCTCTTAACCAATACTTACCCTATTCTCTCTCAACCCTCTAAGTCTCTCCCACCCTCTATACCTTTCCTTCCCTCATTAACCCCATCTCAATCCTTTCCTCCCTACCTCTCTCTTCTTCTATCTCCCTTTGTTACTATTTCTCACCCATTTCTCTCAATCACTACATCTCCCTCCCAAACTCTCTCTCTCCCCATATCCAAGTCTCTCCCTCCTTGTCTCATAACCCACCTCTCTCCCCCCTCTATCTCTCACCTATTTCGTCTCTCTCTCTCCCCATCTCCAAGTCTCTCCATTGTCCTCCCCCCCCCTCTATCCTGTTCTTCTTTCCATTCCCTCCTTCATTGTCCTCCCTGTCTCCATGTGTCCACTCCATTTTATTCATCCATTCCTTTCCTCTTCCTTCCCCTCTCTCCATGCTCCTCTCTCTATGTTTCCTTCTATCCTTTCCTCCCTACACCTCTCTTCTTCTCTCTCCCTCTATTATTTTTTCTCTCCCATCTATCCCCTTTCTCTAGATCACTACCTCTTCCTCCAACCCTCTCTCTCACTCTCTCCCTATCTCCATGACTCTCCTTCCTTCCATCTTTACCACTCTACCTCTCCCTTCTTGTCTCATTACCCACCCCTCTTGTACCCTCTCTACCTTTCCTTCCCTCCTTAGTTTTTAAGGGTTGAGGGTTGAGAGATTAGGGTTGAGGGCTTAATGTATAGGGTAGAGGGATGAGGGTTGAGGGTTGAGGGTTTAAGGGTTGAGGGTTGAGGGTTATAGGGTTGAGGGATTAGGTTTCAGGGCTTTAGGGTTTAAGGGTTGAGAGCTTAGGGATTGGGATTAGGTTTCAAGGCTTTAGGGTTTAGGGGTTGAGAGCTTAGGGATTGGGATCTAAGGCATAGGGTTGAAGGATTAGGGTTGAGGGTTGAGGGTTAAGGGTTGATGGTTGAAGGAATAGGGTTTAAGGGTTGTGGGTTTAGGGGTTAAGGGTTTCAAGACTGAGAATTGAGGGATTAGGATTTAATGGTTGAGGGATTATTGTTTAAGCTATATTGTTGTGGGATTCATTTTGAGGGTTGAGGGTTTAAGGCTTGAGGCTTGAGTCATGAGGGTTTAAGGTTTGAGGGTTGAGGGTTTTAGGGATGATGATTGAGGGATTAGGTCTTAAGGGTTGAGAGTTGAGGAATTAGAGTTCAAGGAATAGGCTTGAGGTATTATGGTTGACGTTTGAGGTTAAGGGTTTAACAGTTTAGGTTTTAAGGATTGAGGCTTGAGGGATTAGGGTGTAAGGGTTGAGGCTTGAGGGTTTCATGTATAGGGTTGAGGCTTGAAGGATTATGGTTGAGCATTGAGAGATGAGGGTTTAATGGTTGAGGGTTGAGGGCTGAGGGTTGAGGGATTAGGTTTTAAGGGTTGAGGGTTTAAGGGTTGAGGGATTAGGGTTGAGGGTTGAAGTTTGAGGATTGAGGGTTTAAGGGTTGAGGGTTGAGGATTTTTTTTTTAAAGGGTCGAGGGTTGAGGGATTAAGGGTTGAGGATTTAATGGTTGAGGGTTGGGAGATTAAGGGTTGAGGATTTAAGGGTTGAGGGTTGAGGGATGAGGAGAAGTGTTGAAATGCTGATTTTTATCAGGCTTCATGGGGTTATGGGTTTGTGCCAAGTGGGTGCTACCATTGCTTGAGGCTGAGGATCAGTTTGGCGCTGACAACCTAAGGAATATGGCTCAATACTAGGGTTTCAAGGTATGCATGAGGATCTGGAATGGAGGCTGGAGGTCAAGGGTTGAGGGTTTAAGGGTTTGGGGTTTAAGGCTTGAGGCTTGAGTGTTGAGGGTTTATGGGTTGAGGACTGAGGGTTTAAGAATTAAGGGTTAAGAGATAATTGTTTAAGGGTTGAGGGTTGATGGATTATGGTTTAAGGGTTGAGTGTTGAGCGATTAAGGTTTAAGCTATAGGATTGAGGTTTGAGGTTGATGGTTTAAGGGTTTAATGATTTAGGTTTAAGGATTGAAGATTGAGGGATTAGAATTTAAGGGTTGAGGGTTGAGGGCGTAAGGTATAGGGTTGAGGCCTGAGGGATTATGGTTGAGCATTGAGGGATGAGTATTTGAGGGTAGGGGGTTGAGGGTTGAGGAGTTCAGGTTATATGGTTTAAGGGTTGAGGGTTGAGGGATGAGGGTAATAGGATTGAGGGATTTGGGTTTAAGGGTTGAATTAAAGTTTTGAGGGTTAAAGGGTTGAGGGTTGAAGGTTTAGGGTTATAAGATTGATTGATTAGGGTTTAAGAGTTTTGGGATTAAGGGTTTATGGGTTGAAGGTTGAGGGATTAGGTTTTAAGAGTAGAGGGTTGAAGGATGAGGGTTTAAGGGTTGATGATTGAGGGATTAGGGTTCCCTTCCCTCTCTACTCTCTTTCTCTCTATCTAACCTCTTTGTCCCTACATCTCCTTCCCTTCTTACTCCCTTTCTCTATCTCACCTCTCTCTCCCTCCCTTCTTACCTCTCCTCCCCTCTCTACTCTTTATCTCCCTCTCCCTCTCTCTACCTACCTCTCTATTTCTCTCTCTCACCTCTCTCTCCATCTCTATCTCTCCCTCTATCCCTATGTATCCCTCCATCTCTCCTTCCTTATCTACTTCTATCTAACTACCCTCCCTCTCTCTACCTACCTATCTCTCTATTTATCTCTCTCACCTCTCCCTATATCTCCATCTCTACCTCTCCTTCCATATCTCTTTCCCTCTCTACTTCTCTCCATATACCTATCCCTATATGCCTCATTCTCTCTCCCTCTCTCCCACCTTCCTTATCTCAATCTCTCCACCTTTCTCCTCTCTCTCACTTATCTCTCCCTTCCTCTCTCTCCTCAATCTCTCTCTCTCTCTCTCTCTCTCTCTCTCTCTCTCTCTCTCTCTCTCTCTCTCTCTCTCTCTCTCTCTCTCTCTCTCTCTCTCTCTCTCTCTCTCTCTCTCTCTCTCTCTCCCTCTCTTTTTCTTTCTACCTCCCCCTCCCTCTCTCAACCTACCACTTGATTTCTCTCTCTCAAATTTACTTCCATCCCTATTCCTCCCTCTATCCCTACCTCTCCCCCATCTCTCCTTCCCTCCCTACTTCTATCTATATCCCCTCCATCTCTCAACCTACCTCTCTCTTTTTATTACTCTCTCTCTCTCTCACCTCCCTCTATCTTTCCATCTTTACCTCTCCCTCCATCTCTCTTTCCCTCTCTACTCTCTACCTACCTATCCTTATATACCTTATTCTCTCTTCCTCCTTCCTTCTCTCAATATCTCCACCTTCCTCCTCTCTCTACTTCTCTCTCCCTTCCTCTCTCTCTTTATTTCTCTCTCTCTCACTCAATCTCCCTACTCTCTTTTTCTTTATCTCACCCCTCACTCCCTATAGAGAAATATTTTTGCACCCAAGGGATTTCTAACACTTCTAGGGTTTTTCACCTAAAAGGAGAAAGATGGGCCAAAATGGAAAATGTATACAGTCAAAATAAATGCAAGGATGGATGTAATATTCCTATATGCAATTTATAAATGCAATAAACTAATGAAATAGGTCAATAACTAAATGAAAACCAAAAAAATGCAAGTTTTTTGAAAACAAATTATGATATGCAAAAGGACCTAGAAATGAAGGTAAATTGTACCAAAAATTGATGAAATCAAAGGTGTACACCTGGAGGCTAAGAAAGGATGGAATGAAGGTCTGGAATCTTGAAAAAAATTATGCACAATTCAACTAGGACACTTGTGCCAATCTAGGTGACTTAGTCTCAGATCTAGGACAACTACTTCAGAGCCCGTTTCAGCCAAATGGATATCTAAATCTATAGAAATCTCTGAAAAATAGGTTCACTAGGACTAATTCACCACTGTTGGTGACTTAGTCCACTTTTGAATTTCTAAAAATATAAAAGTGGAAACAGAAGCCCTCGGTCTGCACTTTGGTCCTTGATAGGTGTCTGGCTCTTAAACTCTAATTTTTGACACTATAATTGACTTTCTATTGATATTTTGACTTAGTCAACAAGGAGATTTCTTCATCAACTATGCAACTTAATCTTTAATGATCTCTATGTATTGAAGATACCTAATTTGCAAACACATAAGAAAAGAGATAAATATTGAATGCTAGGTCATGGGGGTTTGCCTTGGTCAAACCCCTTTTTAGGTAATTAAACCAAAATGAAGAAATAAGAAAATGAAGCATGAAACAATGGAGTTAGAGACTTTCCATGATTATTTATCTTGATTTTCTGCAATAATAGATAAATATTTTTCCCTTGAATGTCTGAAAAATTCTATCTTGATGGCTTAGAATAGTAAAACCCTAGCTCGCTTGGCTTGAAATAGAAGATTAATGATGAATAAGATGAATCAGTTATGAATTAGGGTTTAGAAGCTTGTATTTTTAGGAACTCCACCTAATTTTCTTATTAATTCAATCCCCAAGGATGACATGAAAGAAAAATAAACTTAAAATCCAATTTTTCTTGCCCAAACCTCAAAAATAGCCCAAATGGGACTAATTCGTTAGGATACAAAACTTAGTCCCACCTAGATGGGACTAATTTTTCTAGATGGGCAACTTGGTCCCATAGGGGTTATTTTTCCATCTAGATTTTCGGGGAATGGAGAAAACATGTTCTTATGATGATTTTATCAGGTATTTGATCAAATTGAGCCTCAAGATGCACAATATGGGGCCATAGGGGCCTATTAATGATGATGAAAAGGGTAAATAGAGCTAGGGGCACAATGTTCAATGTGAAAGTGTGATTAAATACACTTTACAACACTAAAATGAGGCCCACATAGCCTAGAAAGGCACAACATCCAATGTGAATGTGTAAGACACATTACAACACTAGATTAGAGTTAAGTTTAATTCACAATCCTTCTAGATTAATGTGAGAATGTCATTAAATACATTTTTGAAACATTGAATTATGGAAAAATAGGTCCATTAAATCTAGAGAGGCATGAAAGTCTTTTACAACACCTTTACAAGGCATCATTAGATGCATTTTATTCAGTTTGCAAGGGTCCAAGACCTAGTGTGGATGTGTAAAACACCTCACAACACTAAATAAATTCCTCATTAAGTCCAATTTATCATCAATTAATCCCACATCAAGTAAGAAAAAATGGATACTTTTTTTGTGTCCATAGTTAGCCCCCACGTTAGTGAGAGGATGAACTTGCTTCAAACTCACACTAAATAGATATTCAAGAATGATCCAATCATACCAATGTGGATGGTCTAGGATGAAAAATATTAGAGGAGGTTGTGCAAGCCCCCTAGATCCATGATCCTAAGTCAAACCAAAATAAGTGCAAAAGGACATGCACAAGTTGAATGATTTGCAGTAGAACAAGATGCATGATCATGCAATGACAATAACTAGAAGGAAGAGAAGTATAAATAAAAAGGTGGATCAAGCTTTGATCATTTTTCCAACACATTGTGGATCATATCTAGGCTATTTTTCTGGAAAGAAAATGCATACTTACTTTGAGGTGACATAACTCTTGGTTTTCCACTGGGTTAGAAGGCCAAAAGGTGAGACACAAACAACCAATATGTGCTTACACACACATGAGTGGCTATGGGGAAAGTAATTCCTTAGAGTGGGCTTCCTACAAAACCATACCAAAGTTATACCTCCTGATAACATTAATAAGGTTCCAAAAAAATGATCTTCGAGCTCTATGAGGTAAGCAAGACTTCGTATGCTTGACACTCATAGACATTGTAAATGAAAGATAGTGTAAGGAATGTTCAAAGGGATTTTTCTTAGTTTGTGCAAGGTCTCATCTTAGGGAACATTGTTCCTAATGTTTCCAAGAGAGGATAGGTATGCACATGATCATGATGGGCCAAAAAGGGGTGATATGATGGGTATGTGGCTGATGACTTTTCTTTTACCCAAAATTGATGAAATGAAAAAGGTTTTTAAAGGAGATTCTCAGATTTCACCAATATAAATTATGCTCTACTTTGAATTTAATAAGTAATTATTATTCATTTTCTATTTGAATTATGACTAAAATCCTGATTGATAGGCTGATTGAAAAACATCTATAGCTTTCAAACAGTATCACACTTTTTGAATCTGAAACATGCATCACATTCTATGCTTTGTATACTATAGGATTTTAAAAATAAATTGAGTTTTATGAATTTTTGACCAAGTTAAGGTGGTCATACATACAAGTATTTTACATTTTTTAAAATTGTGATAAAAAAATTCATAATTAATTATTTACTTTGAATAAAAATTATAAAACAATACGCATCACATCGATACATGAGTCTTCTACTTATATCTAAAATCTTATAAAATAATATTATCATTTTATTGTGGTTAGGGTAGTCAAACAGACACCTATTTCTTATTTTTTCCCTAAAATTTAAGTACTACTGTATTGAAATTTCAAAACTTCACCAAATAGATGTTTTTTTAAATAAACCTAGTAGTTTAGAAATGACATTCAATCTGCTATAGATTCTATTATTACATATTTTTGAAATAATATAGATAAATTATTTAATTTTTTACATCAAGTTGCATCACTCTAATTTCTCTGAATTTTTTGACACTTAAGGGCCTACCTTTTCCATGATGATCCTACACATACCCAGATCTGTCAAAGAAGTATCATTCTCTTAGAGGGAAGCAAGCCTAATGACTCCACCAAGAAAAGGATGCATCGCAAGAAGAAATAAATCACACAATGAAATATTATTGTTGATGTATGCCTCCACTTTAAAGCAGATGCTAACACCATTACTATGAGAAATTGCTTGAAAGTAGAGGAAGATAGGAGAGCTTATTCAGAAAACCCTATTCCAAGTCATATGTTTCCTATAAGCTACATCATGAAAAGGGTAGTATGTCACGTGTGAGTCAACTTAAGGCATGCCATCCACATCCCAAGCTTGCTCTTATATGTTCATGAAAGGTTAACAACCATCCAAAAGAGGCAATGACAGATGAAAAATGAGGGCAATGCTACCTAACCCTTTGTCGCCGCTTAGTACAGGACACGGGTTAGCTGAAGTGATTTATATGATGCATGATAGAGTGAAAATCAGTATCAATTAGAGGAATGGGGTTCCCTAACATAAGGAAGAACACCTAACTCCTTAACATGTTGGATTTTACTACTCAAAGTATTACATTCATTAGTAGCATGGCCATGAACTTTGTGATAATTGAAAAATGAAGTCTTGTAATAGAATTTCTTTCAAGTTCTTGGAGGAAGGGTTATCAAGTGATCTTCGATGAGTCTCAACAATATTCCCTCTTGATCAATGATATGAGGTGGTCCTATAGTTTGCGACAAAGATACCTTTTTCTTAGTATTAGTTGTCATACCTACACAAGACTCTTTAGATTGTGACATTTTGTTTTCTCCTTTGTAGGAGGGTGTAAAATATAACAAACTTAAATCATTAGTGTTTTGTGAAATGACATTGACATTAATTGAAGGTTTATTTGTTTACAAAGAATAACCATCAAGACCACTAGTGTCTATCAATTTAGGATGCATGACTGTTAAAGTTACCTTAGAGGGGTGTTCTGTGATAGTGTTGATGTTGAGTGAGGGCTTGTTTATTTCTATCAAAAGATAATAACCAAGACCATGAGTGGTTTCTTGTGTGCTAGGATCAATGGGGACATAGATAAATTTTTCTCAAGCACCACATCTTTTTCCACTATATCCAAGTTGTTTCATAAGTTCATAACCTTTTCCATAAATCTTTTTCATTGCTTTTGGGTCGAGTTGTTGTTTGTGGTTAAGTTCGTCAATTTTTTTTGTGTAATTTTCATCATTGTCTAAAGTGAGTGAGGTGGATTCTTTTGAAGGGTCTTCTAAGTTTTGTGTTGATAGGACTGATTTTTCATGTTCCTTATTGGAATTTTTGTTTATGATCTAGTACTCGCCCATGAATGTTGGTGTGAAATCTAAGGAACCCCAATCATCATCTAATAGCTTTGTATGCTGTTCATTGTCTTTTTGTTGCACAGGTTCCACTTGTGTGGTTGGTGTTAATTTGTTCAAGGGGTTCTCGTTGTTTTTTTCAAGTTGTAAGACACTATAAGGTGCATGATCAATGTTGAGTGTGTACACTTTTCTGTTATAGATGTATTTCATTTTTCAATGAAGAGTGGAAGGCACACCATTCATTGCATGAATCCACAACCTACCTAGAAGAAGGTTATATGAAAGATCATGAGGCATAACCTAGATCAATGTGTTCAATGTTACTTCTCCAACTATAATAGGTAAAGTGATCACACAAAGTAGTTTCTTTTCTTCATTGTAAAATCCTTTAATAGATAAAGAATTAGGTTGAATATTTTTATTTATCCACATGAAGCCTATCCAAGAGGTTTACGCTACACACATTAAGGGTTAAGCCATTGTCAATAAGGCTTCACTTTATCCCTATCCTCTTATATTGAAAAATGATCATAAAAGCATCATTTTGTTTTTGCACTTCCAAAGAGAGGAGTTCTATTTGGTGAAAAACAATGTCAGCATTCAATCCTTGAATTAGGGATTCTATGTCATTTGGTTGCACATTAGAAGGGATGGGAATTTGTTGTAAGGTTGTTTGAAGCATAGTGTGATAGGTAGGTAGATTTTGAAGAAGGTTCCAAAGGTATTCTTTGGCAAGAGTACTCTTAAGTTGCTCAACAAGATCATACTCCCTAAATTGAAGAGCACTAGGCAGTATAGAGTTAGGAAAAGGTAAAGAGGTTGGGGTTGGTTGCGGTGGTTGTGGATTGTTTCTAGTGTTGTATGTATGAGCAACAATATTATCACTCGATTGATGTGACACATTATTCTAAGGTGGCTAAAGGATAAATTTAGGCTTTTTGTGAGTGTGAGGTTTGTGTGATGGGGGATAAAAGATGAGATTAGGTTGTTTTTGAGTTTGTTGTTTGTGTGAAGGTGGGTAGAGAATTAGAGGGTTCTTAGGATGTCCCATGGGGTATGTATGAGGACCATTAATCGAGGGGGATCTAATGGAAACTTGTGCATTTATAACCTCAATGGTCTTGATTTGATGTATCTCTAATAAAGGGAAATCTAGAATTGCCTTTTTATCGTGATCTTAGGAAGACACATGACTATTGTTGTAATTTTATAACACCATCATATTCTCCCTAGGAGGATATTTTTTAGGAGAACTACAAATAAAATGTTTTTGACATTCATGGATTGGTTCTTCTAAAATTACTTCATCGCAAGTAGGGGAATGAT
This sequence comes from Sequoia sempervirens, assembly GCA_007258455.2. Classification (NCBI taxonomy): domain Eukaryota; kingdom Viridiplantae; phylum Streptophyta; class Pinopsida; order Cupressales; family Cupressaceae; genus Sequoia; species Sequoia sempervirens. The sequence continues at coordinate 406,380,138 of VDFB02281492.1, read as the reverse complement.
TAATGGTTGAATTATCTTGCTCAATAAGGGTTGCCTTAGGTGAAATGGGACAAGTAAGATTCTGATGACTCTCATTGGTTGTGTTTTCTAACATCAAAGCATCTTCCTTACAACTAGGGGAGATACTAGGAGAAGAACAAGTATGATTATCATGATCATTTATGACTTCATTCCTTTCTTCCAAAATAAGAGAGGTGGGGGAAGGATGATAAAGAGGGTTGTTGTAGACCAACATATCCTAATCATTTATATTGTTATCTTCCTCGAAATCATTCTCACAAGCAAAAGGAGAATGGAAACTAGGTAAGGTGATGTTTAGGAATGTGTCCATGATTTCATTCTCTTGTGCTAAAATATCTTCCCAAGGGGGATGAGGAGAAGCACAAACAAGATCCTCATAATTCTCAACGATTGTATCTTCTTTCACCAAGATATCTTCATCATTAAAATAAGAGGTATCGTGAGAATAACAAATATGATCATCATGGTTATTTATGTTTGTATGCTCTTCTATCACATCATCCAAACAAATAGGAGAGATAGGAGGGCGTATAAGTTTAAGGAAAGTAATATCATTTTCACTTTGTTGTACTAAGAGACTCTCATAACTAGGGAATGTAGTAAATGAATGACTACATGCTTATTGACTATCTTTTTCTTTTCAAATTTGGACAAGATTGAAACTAACATTTGGAAAAATTAAACTATACAAAATTGAAATGCAATGTAAGAATGTAAAATGAAATGCAATTTTTAGTATTCAAGCAAGATAATTTTCTAGTTACACAATGCAATGATCTAAAAATGACATGTGGTGAATGCAAAATTGAAATTAAGCAATGCATGAAATGAGCTAATTTGAGCTAGATCTAATGAAATGCATGTTACAAAAACTCATCCAACTGATACAGATAGGTAAGGGTAGCAAACAAAAGCTTAAAAATAGGGTTTTTAGTTCTATAAAAGGTAGTTTTAGGGGCATAAAGGGAATAACTCGCCCAAGGTGGCAGATTAGTCCCAGTAGGGTTTTTTTTAAGATATTTTTTATTTTTTTGATGGATTTTGATGTTTTTTTTGTTGTATGATGCAAACCTAACATGCCAATGCAAAATTTTAGAAATTTTCAATGATTTAAAATGCAAAAATGTAACCTATATGCACTTTCAATAATGCAAAATTTTAACCCTAGAATCCAAATTAATCAATGCAAACCGTAATGCAAAGTTAATGCATGTTAATTCTAGGATAATGATGGACTTGAAAATAAAAAAATGTGATGTTCTAAGGTCAGATTCACCAAAATGTAGACAAAGATTTTGGCACCCAAGGGCTTTCTAACACTTCTATGGTTTTTCACCTAAAAGGAAGAAGATGGGACAAAATGGGCAATGTCTACAATCAAAATCAATACAAGCATGGATGGAATATTCCTAGATACAATTTATAAATGCAATAAACTGATGAAATAGGTCAATAATTAAATGAAAACTAAGAAAATGCAAGTTGTTTGAAAACATATTGTGATATGCAAATGGACCTAGAAATGAAGGAAAATTGTAATAGAAATTGATGAAACCAAAGGTGTGCACCTGGAAGCTAAAAAAGGATGGAATGAAGGTCTGGAATCCTAAAAAACCTGATGCAAAAGTCAATTGGGATACTTGTGCCAATCTAGGTGACTTAGTCCCAGATCTAGAAAAACTACTCTAGAGCCTGTTTCGGCCAAATGGGTATCCAAATCTACAGAAATCTCCAAAAAATAGGTTTATTGGGACTAAGTCACCACTATTGGCAACTTAGTCCACTTCTGAATTTCTGAAAATCTGAAAGTGGAAACAAAATCCCTCGGTCTACACTTTGGTCCTTGATAGGTGTCTGGTTCTGAAACTCTAATTTTTGGCACTGTAATTGACTTTTTGTTGATATTTTGACTTAGTCAACAAGAAGATGTATTCAACAACTATACAACTTAATCTTTAATGGTCTCCAAGTCTTCAAGATATGTAAATCTACAAACATACAAGGAAAGAGAGAAATATTGAATGTTAGAGCATAGGGTTTTGCCTTGGTCAAGCCTCGTTCTAGGTAGTTAAACCAAAATAAAGAAATAAGACAATGATGCATGAAACAATGGAGTTAGGGACTTTCCATGATGATTTATCTTTATTTTCTACAACAATAGATAAAGATTCTACCCTTTAATGTCTAAAAAATGCTATCTTGATAACTTAGAATGCTAAAACCCTAGCTTGCTTGCACCTTGAAATGGATCTTGATTAATGATGAATAAGATGAATGAGTTATGGATTAGGTATTAGAAGCTTTTATTTATAGGAAATCCACCTAATTTTCTTATTAATTTGATCCCCAAGGCCAATATGAAAGAAAAATAAACTTAAAATCCAATTTTTCTTGCCCAAACATCAAAAATATCCCAAATGAGACTAAGTCACCAATCTAGGTGACTTAGTCCCACCTGGATGGAACTAATTCACACAGATTGGTGACATGATCCCATAGGGGTTATTTTTCTAGCTAGATTGTCAAGGAATGGAGAAAATAGGTTATTATGATTATTTTATTAGGTATTTGATCAAATTGAGCCTCAAGATGCATAGTATTGGGCCATAGGGGCATATTAATGATGATCAAAAAGTTAATTAGGGCTAGGGTCACAAAGTTAAATGTTAAAGTGTGATTAAATACATTTTGCAACACTAAAATGAGGTCCACATAGCCTAGAAAGGCACAATATCCAATGTGAATGTGTAAGACACATTACAACACTAGTTTAGAGTTAAGTTTAATTCACAAGCCTTCTAGATTATTGTTAGAATGCCATTAAATACATTTTACAACATTGAATTAGGGAAATATAGGTCTATTAAGTCTAGAGAGAAATGAAAGTATTTTACAACACTTTACAACACCTTTACAAGACATCGTTAGATGCATTCTATTCATTTTGAAAGGGTCCAAGACCTAGTGTGGATGTGTAAAACACCTCACAACACTAAATCAAGGACTCATTAAGTCCAATTTATCATCAATTAATCCCAAATCAAGCAAGCAAAAATGGACACTTTTTTTGTGTTCACACTCCATACATATCCCTCCCTCCTCTCTTTCTCTCTCACCTTCCTATCCCTCCCTCTCTCTCTCCCCTTCCCTATCTACTTCTCTCTATCTCCCCCTCCCTCTCTCTACCTATGTCTCTCTCTATTAATCTCTCTCTCCATCCCTATCTCTCCCTCTATCCCTACCTCTCTATCCATCTCTCATTCCCTCTATATTTTTCTCTATCTCCCCTCCCTCTATCTACCTACCTCTCTCTCTCTCTCTCTCCATATCTACCTCTCCCTCCATCTCTCTTTCCCTCTATACATTATTCTCTCCCCTGTCTCCCTTCTTCCTTCTCTCAATCTATCCATCATCCTCCTTCTCTCTCTACTTTTCTCTCTCACTTCTCCAGGCTCCTTTACTCTCTCTCCTTCCCTCCCTACTCTCTCTATCTCAACTCTCTTCCTACATCTCTCTCTCTCTCTTCCTTCCTTATCGTTATATCTCTTGTATCACTTTTTCTCTCCTCTCCCTCTTTAGCTACTCCCACACTCTTCTCCATCTCTCTCCCTCCCCCCTCTTTCTATCTCCCATCTCCCTCTCTCCTCTCCCTCTCTAGCTACCCTCCTCTATCTACCTTCCTCTCTCTCTCTTCACCCTCTTTCTATCTCTCCTTGTCTACAATCTATCTAAAGTATCCCTCTTTACCTCTCCTTGCCTCAACTCTCTCACTCTCCCTCTCTCTTTCTCTTTGTTTCTCTATCTATCTCACCTCTCTCTCCCTCCCCCCCTCTCTCTCTCTCTCTCCCCTTCCCTCTCTACTCTCTTTCTTTATATCTCACCTTTGTCCTTATATATCCCTCCTTCCTCTTTCTCTATCTCACCCCCTCTCCCTCCCTTCTTACCTCTCCTTCCCTCTCTACTTCTCTCTATCTCCCCCTCCCTCTCTACCTACCTCTCTCTATTCCTTTCCCTCTCACCTCTCTCTCCATCAATATCTCTCCCTTTACCCCTACCTCTCCCTACATATATCATTCCCTCTATGTCATAGAAAAAAGGACCCTTTTCTTGACATGGGATTAATTCATGATAATATGGGCTTAATGAGGCCTTAATTTAGGTGTTGCAAGGAATTTTATGCATCCAAACTAGGTCTTGGGCCCTTGAAAATTAAATAAAATGATTTTAACAATGTCTTGTAAAGGTGTTGTAAAGTCTTGTAAAGGAATTTCATGCCTTTTTAGACTTATAACCTATTTCTCCCTAATTCAACATTATAAAATGTGTTTACATCAATCTATAAGGTTCTTGAATTAAATTTAATGATAAACTAGTGTTGTAATGTGTCTTGCACATTCACATAGTTCTTGTGCCTTTCTAGGCTATGTGGACCTCATTTTAGTGATGTAAATTGTATTTAATCACACTTTCACATTGATTTTTGTGTCCCAAGCCCTATTTTACATTTACATCATCATTAATATGCCCCTAATAACCCATATTGTGCATCTCTAGGTTCAAATTGATTAAATACCCAACAAAGTTACAAATTAAACCTTATTTCCTTATCTCTTAACTTCTTAACTGTTAGAATGGCTCCTATGGGACCCATTATCCATGCATGGAAAATCAGTCCCATCCAGGTGGGAACTATTCACCATGTGTGGTGAATGAGTTCTATCTAGCCCCATTTTGACCTTTGAACAGGAAAATGTGAAATTTAAAGTTTAATTTCACTACATGTCAGCATATGATGAGGTATAATCGAGATACTAAGGCACAATTGTCTATAAGTAAGTGTTATTATCCTCATTTTACATCTAGAAAATAATTTTTACATCTCTCATCATTAATTCATCATTTATCTTCTCATCCAATTCAAGCAAGTTAGGGTTTCTTCATTAGAAGTCATCAAGTTAGCTTTCTAAAGCATTCAAGGGCTGAATCTTCATGTATTGCTGCAGAATTCCAAGATCAATCATCATGGAAAGGTAATAAATTTTATTTTGCATGTTTCACTACTTCCTTTCATTATTTTGGTTTAATTACCTAAACAGGGTTTGACCAAGGTAAACCCTCATGCCCTAACATTCAACATATCTCTTTTCTCTTGTTTGTATGCAAATTTAGGACTCTTGGAAGATTGAAAATCATTGAAGATAAATTTTCAAGGTTACGCAAGTCTTCTTCTCATTCAAAAATTCAAAATATCAACAAAAAATCAGTTTTAGACCTGAATCTGATAGTTTTTGAAGCAGACACCTATAGAAGACAAAAGTGCAGATCTAGACCTACAGAATCAGGTCCTAACTTTGCAGATTCCTATAGGAGGATTTATTTTCCATTCATGGAGAATTATCCCCACCTATAGGCATGAAAAATGATTTTTTCATAATTTAACTCTCAACAATCAAAAATCTATTTATGGAAGTTTTCACCAAAATTGGGCCTGGTTCGCCATCTGTGGTGAATTAGTCCTAGTGGCCATTAATAGTGACTTCTGGAACATTTCAGAACCTTCCAACAATAGTAATCTTCATCTAGGTACACTTTGTTTAGTCTTATTCATTTTTTTCTTCATTCGTTTAGGTTTCTTGTTCATATTTTCAATCAACACTGTGTTTTCCATCATCTTGCATTAGATTAGTTTACATTCATTTATTTGCATTTTTAAAGCATTCAAACAAATCCACACACACTTCACATCAATATCTCATTCATTCTCACATTACTCTTGAGTGAAACATTGTGTATTTTGTCCCATCCTTCCCCTTTTAGGTGAAAAACCTTAATAAAGCAAGGAAGGATTAGGGTACTAAAATCCTTCGTTTCACCCTTTATAATTCTCCTTATCTCCCCTCCCTCTCTCTATCTATCTCTCTCTCTATTGATCTCTCTCATGTCTCTCTCTCCATCCATAGCTCTCCCTCCATCTCTATTTCCCTCTCTAATTCTCTCTACCTACCTATCCCTCTATACCTTGTTCTCTCTCCCTCTCTTCCTCCTTCCTTCTCTCAATCTCTCCACCTTCCTCCTCTCTCTACTTCTCTCTCATTTCTCCCTACCTTACTCTCTCCTTCACTCTTTACTCTCTCTCTATCTCAACTCTCTCCTTAATCTCTATCCCTCTCTCTCTCTATGCCCCCACTTTCTATCTTTCATCTCCCTCTCTCTACCCTCTTCCTCTCTACATACCCCCTCTCTCCTCTCCCTCTCTATCTCAAATCTCTCTCCCTACATCTCTATTCCTCCCTCTCTCTCTCTCCCTCCCCCTCTTTCTATCACTTATCCCCCTCTCTCTCCTATCCCTCTCTACCTACCCTCCTTTATCTACCTACCTCTATCTTCCCCCTCTTTCTATCTCTCCTCACCCTCTCTCTATCTATCTCTCCATCTCTCTACAGAGGTAAGATAGAGATATTTTACATTATAAACCCTCTACCCTCAACCCTCAACCCTAAACCCTCTACCTTATACATTAAACCCACAAACATAAACTCTAATCCCTATACCCTTAACCCTTAACCCTCAACCCTATACCCTCTACCCTATACATTAAACCCTAAACTCTAATAATTCAACACTGTCCCTTAAACCTTAATCCCTCAACCCACAACCCTCAACCCTCAACCCTCAACCCTCAACCCTCAACCCTCTACCCTATACCCTCTACCCTTTATCCTATACATTAAACAATCAACCTTAGGTGGGAGAGACTTGAGAGAGAGAGAGGGATAGATGAGAGGGAGGAAGAAATATAGACATGAGAGAGAGAGAGAGAGGGAGGGAGTGTGAAAGATGGGGTTGGAGTGAGAGATTTTTATAGGTAGGGTGGAAGGGAGTGAGACTTGAGAGGGAGAGCATGTGGGAGGGATATTTTGAGGGAGAGACTTGAGGGAGAGGGGAGGAGAGAGTTTGTGGGAGATACATGATGGAGAGAGAGAGAGACTTGAGAGGGAGAGAGAGGGAGTGGGAGAGACCCAAGAGAGAGAGAAAATTGAGAGGGAGAGAGATCTATCTAGTTAGGGTGGGAGTGAGAGATATGAGAGAGGAAAAGGAGGTGCAAGAGGTCCAAGAGAGAGAGAGTGGGAGGGATAGTGAGGGAGATACTTGAGAGAGGGGGTGGGAGGGATAGAGGGAGAAAGAGACCTAAGAGAGATGATGAGTTATCCTATACATTAAAATCTCAACCATCTATCCTATAAACTAAACCCTCAACTCTATACCTTAAACCTTAAGGATGGAAGACAAGGTAGAGATTGTAGGAGAGAACTAGAAAGGGTTGAGAGAGAATGGGTATGTATTGGTTAAGAGGGAAGGTGATAGATAGGGAGTGAAAGGTAAAACCTTTACTATCCATCATTGATCATAAACCGTAAACTCTAAGTGTTATCAAAGTGGTGGAGAGAAACACAAAGAAAAAAAATGTTATTTTTTTGTCAATGCAACTCATTTGGCAAGTGCCAAATTTGGCACTCTCCAAATTTGGTGAGAACAATATTGCTTGCTAGATTTTTTTTTGCAATTTGGCACCATTTTGTACCATAGATTGGTGCACTCACCCTATTCCATGTCAATTTTTTCTTTCTGTATAATGATAAAGTGTTCTTGAGAATACAACTAATTAGGTAATGTTGATATGAGTCTTTTCACTAGCTTACGTCTCCAACTCATAATGTACTCCAAGATTATTCTTGTGACATACCAAAGTTTACAGGATAGCTAATGGGGAGGTTTGCACAATTATGTACAAAGTAATAATAGAGGGCCATATTTGTGTGTATATTGAATTTATAAATTTCACTAAGGTGGCAGCGGTGTGGTAATTATAAATTCTTTTCTATTTCTTGTCTTTGGTTTTTGGTAACTACAAATGGAAGAAAGGCCAAAATTCATTGTGAATGTACAGTCTTCAAAAGCACTCATGTGCCTTGGCACAGACACTCCAATTTTTCTTGACTGCAAGCTTCGAAAGTTGGCATTTCATGGGGTTTTGTACCAATGTTTGAAGTAGATTTTTCTCAACATTGACCACCTCATTGTGGTAGTGGTGAAAATGGTGCTAGGGAAAGGGAATTTGGAGAACCGCAAGACATTTCCTATTAACATCTACATCATGTCAGGGTTCTTGTCTTTTCTACTAGACATCCCTATGGCTAAAGCAGAGGTGAAGGCCGTGGTGTGCAAACTCTTCATGGAGGACTTACTAGTGGGGCTTAAGGAAATTTTATATGTTGTGATTACTGGTTCTAGTGCTTCACACTTATTCAACTTGGCTCTATTGAAGGTTCTCAATGAAGTTATCAATTACTATCCATTTTTGTTAGACCAAAATGGGATGGCTCTAGTTAGACACAAGTGATTGGAAGCCTACAAAGAAAATTACCTAAAGAAGGCACTACAACTGGAGCTCATGGGAGACTTCGATTAGGTCCTAGAGTTTGACACCTTTGTGAAGGAAAATGGGTTTTCTTAAGAAACAGGTTCGGTCTATTTAGCTCTATCAAACACATATGTAAATATGATAAGTCTATGTTTAGTAGGTAGTATAGCTCTCTTGTTTTCGTTTATAGTCTGATTTGTCACACTCTCTAGGTCTACAATTCTGCAATCTCAATTGGAAAAATAGGGGTGTTGGTGTGTCTCAAATGGAAGGTTAGGGGTGTCTATTTTTGGGTTTCCTATTGTACAAACAATTGTAATTTTTTTTACATCAATATAAACTATCTTATGTAACAATAAAAATTAAGGGATTAGGAAAAATATGGGAATAATTAAATAAATATTAGATATTTAATTAATTAATGTCTAAGGATATGCTAAAATGGTGTGTGGTTAAGTAAGGTTATATTTTAGGTGTCTACAAATACACCTCTTACTTTATTTATTCATTCCATCTTTACTATGACCTTTTTTTCTTATATAGTCAAATCCCCGTGCATTTCAATTATCATCATTATCCTTCCTATATATCTTCAATAGTTTCCTTTTACAATCTTATCTCAAATTTCAACATAGGTTTTAGTAGTGTCAATTCTAGATCACTACATAATTTTTTTCACTATCATCTAAACCACTATTATCTATACCATGCTTAAGATTCATTTTCCTCAAATACTTTGTATAATGGCAGAAATTTGAAAAATAACTAAAATTATGAAAAAATTTAAATGTTATTATGAACCATTCCAATTAATAAAAAATGTAACTTATTTATTTTTATGTTGATTACTACTTGTATTGGTGTAGCATAATCCCATTAATGTTGTAATCAAATAGCTTACCCCAAGAATTAAAATTTGTATGAAATACTCATGGAAAAGTCATCATATTCCTATTATATCCCATCTACATGGTATGTCATTTATATAAAATATTAATAAAATCACTATATATTATTCATCTTTATATACCTATCATGACATGCTTCTTTCCTATCTCTCTTCACTACTTGCCACCAACTTTCCAAAAAGTTTCAAGTATCCTAATTTGTATAAAATATTAATAAAAAAATATTATATATATATTATTCATCTTTATATGCCTATCATGGCATGTTTCTTGCCTATCTCTCTCCACTACATGGCACCTACATTCCCAAAAGTTTAACTCATTTATTTTCTAGAAAGCCACCAAATTGTAATGTTAGCAATTGCTCATTTGAGTAGACTCATTTTTTTTTATAAAGGGTAAAACGGGTTTTACAGGGACCCAAAACCATAGAGTTTACAAAAATAAGGAAAGGACACAAAATTCCAATAGAAAACACTAGCTGCCAGAAAGGAAAAGGGTGGAGCAAACAACAGCCAACCATAACAGACCATAAAGGTCAAGCAAAAAAGGCCAGCAGAGCAGGCAACAAAAAACTGATCACAACTAACCGAGAGTCTTGAGGATAGACTCTGTATCCTCCTCCAAATTATGCATGTCATGGACTCCCTTTTAAAAATTTGAATCATCTTCAGAGTGAGGGAGGCCTTTCTCTTCATATTGGCCCCGGTTCTCTTTGATATGCCAACATCCATTTCTTGGCTTTCATCATTGGTCTCCTCCAAGTCCACAACCAGAGACCCTTGTTGGGCTCTTTCTAACTTCTTAGTCATAACATTAATTATAATGGTGTTGTGTCTGGCCATCCGGTTGTTTTGCTCTACAACAATTTTGATGGTGTTCCTCATATTCTCAATCTCAATTTCAATCTTTTTGTTATTGTCAGTGTGGTACCAAGTTTCTTTTCCGAGACCAAGATCACCACAATCCTCTTCTTTCTTTTCAATCGCAACAATCTTGGCACCCAACTCTTCCAATTTTCTTTGAAGGGCCCAATTTTTTTATCTTTAACTCATTAATTTCATTGAAGGTCAATTCCAAAAATTTGAAATGGGAATCAGAATTAGTTTTGGCTAAATTCAAAACATCCAAAGCAGGATCCCTCTCAGTGTTTAAACATGTTTTTTCAGGGCTAGGAGTAACAGGGGAACCATCACTAGTAGATCTTTCCAACAACGGGTCGGCACTTGACTCAGTATTATTGGCACCAGACACCTCAGATTCAGGAGAATCTTCAGAATAGGAAACAAGATTTTTAGCTTGGGGGTTCTTATCAACAATACTAGTCTTGAAGGAGGGGCTTCCCAACTCAAACTCAGCACGAACCTTATTAGAAGAAGGGGTAGGGTATTTTTTTCCAGAAAGGACATCATGTAGGCTAAGGACAATTCTGGCTGGACTTAAATTGGGAAAATACTTTGAACAACTAGGCTTAGTGTTGTCTTCCTCACAATCAGGAAGGGTTTCTAGATTAGCGGAGATAGGTAAATTTTGATAATGCTCAACAATTAGCCTAATTAGCCCAGTATGCAGGATAGGGAATCTTCTAGGGTTTTTCTTATGATCATCCAAGCTTTTCCTAAGAGAACAAAAAAGATAGTATGGAAACGAAACCCTAACCTTGTAGTGGAAGTGATTCAGCAGAGCAAAGTGATAGCCATAGACCCTGGTGAAGGGCCCGTCCACCATATTGTACTCCATGATGACCCATAGGACCTTTCTCCAAAGGGATTTTATGGTGCCAGCTTCAAAGTAGCTGTTAGAAATTTTCACAAGATTCATCCTTTCTTTTTCTTTTTTAGGAAATCTGATAACGACATCGTTAGAAAAAATCCTATCCCTGAATAACTTATTTCCATCAGTAGACAAGCCCGTCACTTCGGCTATCAAATTTTCATTGAGCTCCACATTCCTACCAAACAGGGTAAGGTTTCCATTATTCCAGTTTTTCTCAAAAAGGTCCATAGCCACCTGATTGGAACCATGGAGCTTCTCTAGGAAAGGAAGTAACCCACCACTTTTTACTTTATTCCAAACCTTAACATTTTTGGTGTGCATCTCATAGATGTCTAGCTCAATTCTTTTCCTTTCTCCACCCATCTTGGCAACACAGTGGAGCAGATACAGACAAAGTCATTACTAAACTGGCCCCGCCAAATCTGAGAACCCACAAAGTGTATGACGTTTCCTTGCAGACTGAGCCTCCGAGCTTGGTCCCATACAATCTAATGATTATGATGTGAAAGATCCAACCTATCCTCATTAAAGGGATGACATGCCTCTTGTCCATGTGATTTATCATAATTTAATAAAGTGTAGACATTAGAACTTAGATCACTAACATTAAGCCAGGTGCATGAATCATTACTCCTAACTCCTTCATTAGCAAAAAAATATGCAACATCATTAGCTTCTCTATAAGCATGCTATATTTTAACTTTATCAAACTTATCCAAGGTCAAGATGGCGTCATTGATCCAAGATTTTATCATCCACAAGGGGGGAGACTTGCCACTGAGGTAGTCAATTATATTTTTGGAGTCATCTTCCAACCAAAGATTCTTAAAGTTAAGACTTTGGGCTAAATTTATAATGTGATAAGTGCCAACAGCCTCTGCCAAATGATTAGTTTGGGAACAGAGAGGAGAAGTTGTCGCTCCAAGGAAATTTCCAAAGGAATTCCTTATGACTCCACCACATCCTGCTGCCCTAGGATTACCTTTAGCCACACCATCAATGTTAGCTTTGACCCATCCATTAGGCGGAAAAGACCAGCGAACACCCTCTCTGTCCTTTTTAGCTTTCTTAGGAGTGTAGGACAAATCAAGGATAATATTCTAATCTTTAGCAACTATAAGGTCATATGACGAATGAACCACTTTCTTAGAAAAGAAAACCTTCTATGAAAATACATTGACATTTTCCTTCAAGAATCTGACAATTTTATCAAAAAATATATCCATAGAATCTTCTTTATCTCTGTAAATTCTATTTTTGTGTTCTTTCCAAAGACCCCAAGCAACATGAGGGAAAGAGAAATCCCATAAAAGCCTGAGCAAAGTATTTTTAGTTGGGGCTTTCCATTGAAGGAAGAAGTCTTCAATGGACAAAGGAAAAACCCAAGAAAGATGCAACAAACTGATAAATTTTTTTCAAATACCAGTAGCAAATGAGCAATGAAGGAACAAATGACACACAGATTCAACCTCCATCTTACTGTAAAGAAAACATCTGTTAGGTATTTGAAATCCGCGTTTGCTAGGGTTGTCAATTGTAAGCACCTTGTTTTGGAGAAGGATCCAAAAAAAAATGTTGATTTTAGGGGTCAAATGTTTGAACCAAGCCTTTGACCAAAAAGGAGGAGATTCCTAAGATGAAGTAATCCTAGAAAAAGAAGATGAAATAGAATAATTTCTTGAGGGTTCGTCAAACCAGACAAGACGATCATCCAACTAGTCAGAACAAAGTCTAATAGCCAGCAAAGAAGACTGAATAGGAGCAAGAGCCTGACTGACAAGACATAGATCCACCCATTTACCATTCACTATGTAGTCTTTCACATAGGAGCCATAACGGGCCTTGCAAATCTTAGCCATTCATTAAAGGAATTGATTTTTAAAAGGGGATCCTTAAAAATCCATCTATCCTCCCAAAATCTAGTATAGTTTCCACTGCTCACTTGCCATCCAGTTCCTGAGTCCACAATATTTTTACCATTGATTAGATTATTCCAACAAGTAGAACCTTTAGGAAGAAGGTGGGAATATTTCAGGATAATAAAGGAACAGTTGTTTTCTAAATATTTGCTAGCCATGATATCTGTCCATTCCCATGAAGATGAGGAAATTCTCCAAATTTTTTTTGCAACAAGAATTTTCTTAACCATTCTGATTCTTCTAAGACCTAATCCTCCAGATTTTTTTGGTCTACAAACCAGATTCCAACCAATTAAAGGAAGTATTTTTTTTTCTTCAACACCCGACCATAGAAATTTTTTTTGAATCTTTTCTATGGCATCAACAAATTTAGCAGGAATCTTGAAAAGGCTTAGGCTATAGATTGACAAATTCTAGAGTGAGGCTTTGAGGAGTTGAAGTTTTCCCGCTTGACTTAATAGAGCTCCTTTCCATCCAACAAGCTTCTTGCTAAATCTCTCAACCAACGAAAGCCAAAAATATTCAGGAGGTTTAAGGCTTAAGGGTAAACCAAGATAGGTGGAAGGTAAGGAGTCCACCCTGCAGCCAATTATTTTGGAAATTTTAGTCTGTTTGTGAACCGACATGTTGAAGAAGAACAAAGAACTTTTTTGATTGTTGATCAACTGTCTTGAAGCTCTCCCATACTTTTCAAGTAGTTGTTTTAAAGTTTTTCCTTTAGAGACTGAAGCTTTACCCATAAGCATAGTATCATCAACGAATTGTTGATGGGAACAAACCAAGTTACCAGAGGAAGGTTTGAGACCAAGAAGAGATCTATATTCGACCAAATTTTTCAAATTTCTGCCAAGACTTTTAGCCATAATAGTGAATAGAATAAGAGAGATAGGATCACCCTATCTTAGACCTCTGGTACTTTGGAAAAAGAAGGTAGGGGATCTGGATTAACCATAACCAATATGGAAGCAGTGGACACAAGTTGTTCCACCATTTGAAGAACCCTGTTACAAAATCCAAAAGCCTTTAAAATTTTGAATAAGAAAATCTAGTCAACTCTATCATAGGCTTTTGATATATCAAACTTTAGTAAAAAGCCTTCAGTCTTCGATTCCACTAAGGAATGAATATTCTCATGCTCCATTACAATAGAGTCTAGGATTTGTCTACCAGGGACAAAGCCATTCTGTTGAGGAGAAATCAAAGATGGCAAAAAGGTTAAAAATATTGAGGTTAAAACCTTAGAGATGATTTTATATATAGAATTGCAAAGACTTATGGGTCTGAAAGCCTCAAAATTATTAGCTCCAGGTTTCTTGGGGATAAGGACCAAAAAGATGGTATTTAATTCTTTTAGGAGACTTCTGAATCCAAAAAATTCTTTAACCGCATTCACCACATCATCACCAACTATCTCCCAAAGCCATTGAAAGAAAAATAAAGGGAAACCATCCGGACTTGAAGCTTTACTCCCATCAAATGAGAAAACAGCCCGCTTGACTTCCTCATTGGTGTGTATAGTAGACAGCAGAGAGATATTTTCCTGGTTGATAATTCTCGGTGTAGCTTCAACTAACTAATCCTAATCATTTTGGTTAATTTCATCATTCACCGAAAGAAGATGTTTGAAGAAAGAGCAAGCATGCTTTCTAATATCCTTCTCCTCCTCATATCTGATGCCATTCACTTCAATTTGAGATATTCTATTGATTTCTCTATGTTTTGAAGCTGATAGATGAAAGTACCTGGTATTTTTGTCACTTGCAGATAACCATAGAGCTCTAGATCTTTGCCTCCAGAACTCCTCCTCCTTTCCGATTATATCATGCATCTTAGTGAGGATCTCATTCTCTTTTTCCTTAGTATCATTCAAATATCCCTCCTTCTATATTTTATATTGAATATCACACAATTTCATCTAGAGGTCACACTTGATCCTAAAGATGTTCCTAAAAGACTCCTTTTTCTATTTTTTTAGATTACATTTCACTTCCCTTAGTTTTTTAGCTATTCTAAACATAGAAGTACCAAGAATACTTATATTCCACCATTTCCTAATCTCCTCTTTAAGAGCAGGATGGGAGATCCACATTTTTTCAAATCTAAAAGGGATGTTTTCTTCTTTTTTATGGGATCCGCAATAAAACTGATGGGGAAATGATCAAAACCAATCCTTGAGAGAGATTTAAGAGAGCAGTAATAATAAAAAAACCAATGATTGGAAATTAAAGATCTATCTAATCTGACATGTGTGAGATCCATCCCCTTTCTACGATTAGACCAGGTAAAGGAAGTGCCATGTAAATCCAGATCTATCAGCCCCTGATTGTCAATGAAGTTCTGAAGATCCTCTTTGCTCTCCACATTGATTTGGGATCCTCCAAATTTTTCTTTGTTCATTAAGGGTGTATTGAAATCACCCATAATAACCCAAGCCTCTCTATCAAAAATCATCCTAAAGGCAGCCAGCTCCAACCAAAAGGATTTTCTCATTCCTTTTCCATTGGGGGCATAAATATTCAGTTGAATCCAGCTAAAGTTGTCCCTAATATGTGTGAATCTAGTGGAAGTATGATTTGTTCCTTCTGAAATCAGATCTCCTTTGATTATGTGGCTATTCCATAAAGTAGCAATGCCTCCAGAAGTGCCACTCGAGTTATTACCATGAGTACTACAATGCCGGAAAAGTTTCATCTTTTCAACTTTCTCCTTTGAAATTTTAGTCTCCTGAATTAGAAGAATATTAGGCTTGTGATCTCTAGGAAAATTGCGAAGAACATCTTACTTATGGGGGCTATTGAGTCCCCTAATATTCCAAGACATAATCTTCATGAATTACCAGGGGAATTAAGGCATTCTGGGATGGTTTTCTGAGACCCATCTGCTATATCCTGGAAGCTATTCTACTCTCTTGTCCTTTTATAAGAATTTTTCCCTCTTGAATTCTTTACTGCTCCACAATCTACCTTAGCTTTTGATCTCGTAGAAATGCTACTTGGAGTCTTCCTTTGTTTATTTTTTTCTTTCTTCTTCTTTGATAAGTTCTCTTCTTTATCAGTCTCTTCTTGGCTATCTGTCTCTCTACTAGATTCCCATTCCTTATCAATTAGGATCCTTTGATCCCATGGTAAAGTATCCATATTACTATTCACATGAAAAGATGAGAAATTATTGGAAAGATCAGCAGAAAGGTCTGGGTTTTCGAAGGAGTCCTTGACCACCTCCAAGGGGTTGGGATCCGTAAAGTTCGAAGCACCCAATGGGGAAAGACCTTCAAAAGAAGGGAAAGGGAATGGGATATTCAGTTCCAAGGACAAGCCCTTACTAGGTATATCCTCCAAGCCTGGGGTTTCAACATTTTTTGCAAATGGGATTGTCACTTGGGACAAAGATCTAGCTTTTTGGTTCAAATCTTCTTCCCCAGCCGATAGATCCTCATTGGATCCATTATCCTTAAAAGAAAACATTTTAACAAGATTCATTTAATGGGGATCCAGAGGGATCTCTCCATTATTTTCCATGATTGCTTCAGTCTCAAAAGAGGTGCTCTAAATATTAGACTCTTTATTTTAAAGGTCCTGAACATTAGACTCTTTATTTTCCTTACTATCTCCTCCTGATTTTTTTTCCAAATTGATTTTAAAGAACCAGTTGGTTTCTCTTTCTATGATGTGGCATTTAAGGGACATTTTTTAGCCCAGTGCCCAGATTTCCTGCACTTGAAGGAGGCAAATGGGATGGTTTCAAACTCTATATTCTGCAACCAGGATCCAAGTTTAGACTGGATCTCAATCGAAGAAGGAAGGTCAACTTCTTGGTAAACCCCCACACATATTCTCACAAAAACCAATCTCTTTCTAGCTGCAGTCATAGTATCAATAGAGAGGAGCTCACCAAAGGAACTCGCAATACCATTAAAAATATCTTCATTCCAATACTCTAGAGGTAGGCCTGACAGTCTAACCCAAACTGGGACATTCTCAAAAATGGAGTCTGAGAGGTCCAAGTTAGAGGACCACTTCTTTAGAGCTAGGGAGGATTTCCCTATTATCCACAGACCCCCACTTCTAACAACCAAGATGTCCTCTCTACAAGTAAATTCAAATGCAAATAAACCCTTTGGAAGAGCAACAACTGAAACTTTTCCATTCTTTCTCCATTTATTTTTGATGAACTCCCTGACCACTTCAATATTTCATCTAGGGCCCATAAACTTCCCAACCAGGTTCCTTCCATTAGAGTGATATTATGATCAATTAGCGAGTCTGGGATAGAAATTGCAAACTTACCTTTTTTCGGGGAAGAAATATTTTGCACTGGAGGGAAAGATGATTTTCCATTTGGTTTTACCCTGAATAGAGAGGTCCAGGGTTTACGATTTCCTCCAATGCCGCCTGTGGTCCCCACCACATCTTTATCTTTCTCATTTTTTTATCGGCTGAGGAAGCAACATGATTAACCACCAGAATATCCTTTCCTCTAGGTTCCACTTGGATTTTGTTTCTAGAGTCGACATCATCCTGATCATCCTTACCTTGCTTCTTACTCGATTCTAGCTCCTGATTCGACTATGATTTCTCTGATCTTGCTCCATTTCCATTCCCGTTACTTGGATTTTTGAAATCCCTTTTTTCCCACCCTTGCCCATGCTCGTGTGCCTCCATCTCTAAATTTGCAACTCACAAATTTTGAGTAGACTCATTGTTATTCCTCTTATATTAAGTAGTTAAAATTGTCAACTTTGCAAAATGGTAAACAATAGATACTAAAATGTGAATTCAATGTTGAATTATAAAAATGTGTGAACCTAAACAAGAATATATGTATATGTGCAATATAAAATTTCACTCTCCTATAAAAGTTGAGAAAAAATAGTTAAGAATCAATGAACTTGTTAACAAGTATAAAATGATGGGACCTCTACTAAAACCAATGTGGGTGAAGGGATGAAAAATGGGTTAGGATGCTTTCGTATGCTTTGGAACATAGAGAACGCCCACTTTCCAATTATTTCATTCAAAGATAACCTTAGAGATATCAATACGAAGGATAAAGAAATTTTGCAATAGGGTTGTCCTAGAGGATAATTGTAAACTAATAAGGGGTTTAACCATAGATTTTTGGGTGTAGGATGCTATTACTCTCTTCCTCAATTAGTGTTTTTCACCTAAAGGAGAGAGATAGACCCCACACAAAATCTAGGTGGTTCACTCAAAATAATGCAAGTAAAATGGAAATATCCTAAATGAAATGACCTAAATGGAACAAACTGATAAAATGGATTGATTATTTATGCAAAACCTAAGAATTATGAAGTGTTTGAAAACACATTGTTGTATGCAGAAATGAACTAGAAACATGCACAAATGAAAACAAAACTTAATGAAACTGAATGGAGTGCACATGTAAGTAGAATGCTGATGTTGGAAGGCTATGAAATGTTTCATAAACTACTATTGATGACCATTGGGACTCATTCGTCAGTGATGGTGAATCAGTCCAAGTTCTAGTAAATTTTGTTGAAACAGGTTTCAGGGTGTTGTGAATTGAAAACCTCAGAAAACACCCTTTCCATCCTGACACTGGGACTCATTTTCCATTGATGGAAAATCAGTCCACCTATAGAAATCTACAAATTTTGAAGTCAAATCTTGGGGTCCATATTTTTACTTGCCTTCTTGTTGGGTTGACAGATCCAAATCTGTAGAAAATGGATTGAATGATGTCTCCAAGCTTGAATTAGGTCTTTGTTGACTTGAATAGATTTGATTACTTGTTGACCACTTTTCAACACCTATTTTTTTGACAAATCTTCCTATAAGATATGCAAACACACATGCAAAGAGGGGAAAAATGGTTAAGGGTTAGAGTATAAGGATTTGCCTTGGTCAAACCCCACTTTGGTAATCAAACCCTATGAAATGAAATGAAATAAGAAAGGAATGATGAACAAATAACATGTAAGTGTCATAAACTCACCAAACCCTTGTTGTTGAAGTATGAAGATATGTCAATGGTTACTCCAAGCTACTTGACAATTGCTTCATTAAATGATTAAGGATGCAAGAATACTTCAATGCTATGATGGATTGAATGCATGAATGAATGGGGGTTAAAATGAATAGAAAAACATATATTTTTACACAATTATGCCCTAATTTCCTAAAAATACATCACAGGTTGACCTAAGGTCTTAATGAATATAAACCCAAAAGAAATTTAAATTTATTTTGAATTTGGTGCCAAGAGGGACTCATTTGCCACCCATGGGAATGGGTCCCACTCAAGGCAAGAAAGTGGGTGTTGGGAATTAAGTTGTATTTAATGATTTATTTTGGGTTTATATTCAAAAACATACTTAATTATGACCTGTAGGTGCATAAAGGGGCCAAATAAAGCATAAGAAAGGTGTATTTAGTGATGACAAGTCTAGAATAGTGTGAAAGCTTGTTACAAGACTTTACAACATTTTTGAATAAGACTTGGTAAGGGATAAAAAAGGGGATATTTAGATTAATTATAAGAAGAAGAGTCTAGAAAAGTGTAGAAATGTGTTACAACACTTCACAACACTTTTACAAGACATCATAAAGTCTTAATAATTTGAATATTGAAGACCTAATGTGAATGTATAAGTTACATTACAACATCAAATCTAGGCAAAATAAACCAAGCATTATAGGAAAAGCACCTAAATGACCATGAAAATGTACAAAGATCCATTTTTCTATGGTACAGGGGTTCACCACCAAGATATGTCTTGGAAAGACAAATGAAATGCAAGATGTAATGCTAAATCCTAATATGATGTAATATTTAAGCAAATGACCTAGAAATGCATGTAAAACAAAAAAGAAAGCTACAAGATGAAATGTATGCACTTAGAAATATGAGGATGACTAGATGAGGCTTTGAAATACTAGAAATTATGACTTTAATCTTGATTGGGACTCATATGCCAAGTTGGGAAAATCAGTCCCAGATCTGGATTTCTATACAGAAACAAGAATTTGGCAAATGGGTATCTAAATTTTGACCTAAACTGGGACTCATACACTAGAACTAGCAAATCAATCCAGTTAGGGTTTTCTGAAACTTCAAGGTTTAAATGTATTTTTTCAAAGTCTGCTTTGTGCTTCCCAATTGATTTCCAGATCTGAAACCTCAATTTGCAACCTATAAAATTCCTCCAAGTATCTCCAATGCAAGGTGACAACTTTGAAAACTAGAGGCGCTTTGATAAATTTCTCCAAAATTTCTCCTCAATGTGTTTACAATCTAAACCTACAAATCACACACTAAAGAGAAGGAAAATTTTTGTTTTGTGAGTGGATAGGGGTTTTCCTTTGTCAAACCTTGTTTTGGTAATCAAACATTGAAATGAAATGCAATATGAATAGAGGATGATGAATGAACAAAATATGATGTTGTAACTCACCAAACCTTAGCAATAAAGGTTACAACCATGGATGAGATGGATCCAATATATGTAAATCTTGACTCTTGCTCTAATAGAATAGATCTTGAATGAAATGCTAGCTTGAATCATAAAACCCTACATCACAATTGTTAGCTCAAAAACAAACATGATGCATGAAATTTTTGACATGATGTTGATGCTTGAATAATGCTCTAAAATACTTGATAATCTACCATTGAATGCTCTTGAATGCTCTTGTGAACTCAAACTTGCTATAAGGATGCTCATTCAACTTGCTAGGTGTAAAATGAGTGAAAGAAACTTGTATTTATACTCAAATATGTAAGAATTCCCAAAATTACAACACTACAACATGACATCAAATCTAGTAGGATAAAATCCCACTAATAATTTGAATTAATTTTAATGTTGGGCCACACTAGACTCATTTTCCCAAGGTGGCGAATGAGTCCCATTAGGCATAATTTATGGAACCAAGTTAAAAAATGCTTAGAAAGGTGTAAAACCAGGATCATGACCCAAAACCCTAGGTCGGACTCATACTCCCAAGGTGACGAATGATTCCTAAACCACCAAATATGGGCCACACAACCTAAAAATACTTGAATTATGATTGGATGTTGATTTATGTTAGGATCATCCTCAAAAAGATGCATTAAATGAGGCTTATGGATAAGAAATAAGGCCAATTAAAGCATAAAGAAGGCCAATTATTTATGAAAACCCTATAAAAGTATGAAAGTGTGTTACAACACTTTATAACACTTTAAATAAGGCATGAAAGAGATTTATTTGGTTCAGTTAATTAATAAAACCTTAGAAAAGTGTGAAAGTGTGTTACAAGACTTTAACAAGGTACCACTTGAAGTTCATTAGTTCACAAGGGTCCAAGACCTAATTTGAATGTGTCAAACACATTACAACACTAAATCAAGCCAACATTAAACTTAGTTAACAAGGAGGGCCCAAACAACCAAGAAAAAGGGATACATTTTTTTTCCATAGTGGGTAATGATATTTGTGCCTCTTGTGACTGCCTTCAACAAAAAATGAATGAAATTTCAACAACTGTTAACGTCCAAAATGACATCCTAAAGTGGCTGATAGGTCAGATCATTATTGTGAAGAAAAAAATATAGGTGCTAGAAAACAAGGTGCTTAACCAATAGGCTTTGTGGCCGACTAAGGTTAAGGATGGTGGCAAATGGGATATGCTTTTCCTCCCTTGCCAAATCATTTCACATATGGGATAATTGTGAAAAGGAGGTGGATGAGCTCAAAGCCCTTATGAGAATTGAGGAGGATAAAATGAAATTATAAGAGGAGATTGCAACTATTCACAACAACTAGGATAAAACTATGTAGTGCTTCCAAGATATTATTGATTACAACATGGAGACTATGACGAATACTGCCATGACCATCCACATCTTTCAACAAGAGCTAAGAAATAGTCATAGAAAAGGGTGGTTGAGGCTAGTCTTGATGATAGTCAAGTGTAGAAAAAAGGCAAGGTAATGGGAAGTTCTTCTTACAAAACTAATGTGGAGACCTAACCTATTCAGAAGCGAGCCCTATCGTTCGATGAGAAAATCCACTTTCTAGCTAAGGAGTGGCAGAAAATTAGTGGTCTCGGGCTTTTGGGAGACCAATAGTAGTTTTAGTTCCCTTTCAATTTTTCTTTGTGTGTTATTTTTGTTTCTCTTGTTGGTTAGTTAGTTGTTTCTTTTTTTTTTCTTTTTCGGTGCTTCACTACTTGTGAGCCCCTTTTTTGGCCTCTATGGCTGTTTTGTAATGGGTAAGGGCCCTTCCCATTTTAAACAAATCAAAACAAGTAGAAAATAAAATAGAAGAACAAATTAAAACTATTTTTTAAATAATAGTGACAACTTAACAAATAAATTAAATATTTTAAGAAAAAAGGAATAATCCAATGAAATATGAATTAAGAGAGGCACAAGGAAAGCTCTCACGATACATATAAAGGATACACTAATAATTTATATCATCACTGAACATGAAGGATTGGTATTATCAAAATGTATAATAATTGTGTGGATGACTAGGTTAGTTACAACCTTATCGCATAAGAAAAGATCCCTAGGTATGCAACTAGAATCTTGGGGTATCTCATCATTATCACGCGTTGAAACATATGAAGTTAGAGTGCTCAAAGGTAAAAAAATCATCATGCTCATGCATATCACTATCACTAGACATGGGTCGAGTAAAATAAACATGAATATGATAGAAAAGTGAACTAATTACCCAAAATAGAAGGATAAGTGACAAGAACTACTATGTGGGAAGAAAGATAAAAAATATATGGTGAAATAACACCTACAAAAAATACATAGTATCATCCATAAGATAAAAAGACATATAACCTAGAATGAGGGGATAAAATTAAATAGAGTATATGAATAAATAAAAATTTGTAATGCATGCATGAATAGAAGCTAAAAATAGAGGCCTTTGCGAATATAATAAATGATATAACTATATGTGCAATCAATGGGTGAGGGTGAAGAAAAAAGGAAAGATCATACAATGAAATTGTAAACTCTAATGTAAATAAATCTATCATACATAGATAAATGGTGGATTCAAACATTGTTTAGATATAAGGTAAAGGAGAGATAGTAAAAAATAAACTATGAAACCTTAGTGTATAATTTTTGAACTCTAGGGTTGAACCCTAGTTAAGTGTAAGATAAGTCAACTTTACAATCGTCTGAGGAAAATAAATTCCTTCCTTATTTATTATCTAGGAAATTAAGAATAAATCCAATCTTTGAAGCAATACTTAACCTAGATTAAGGGAATGAGGCTAATCATTGTCATCAATGTAAATTAATGAATAAAATAAAATAGCTAAATTTGATAATTAAATTAACAACTATTGATGGAAGAATATTGTGCTTGATGTGAATAATTATTTTTCCTTGATAATGGTGTTCTTGATATCAAAAATTAGTTTTCATTGGTTCAAAATTAATAGGGTTCTCTTTGATGAAGATATTTGATCCTAGATATTTACTATATATTGCTTTAGTTCACTTCTAAACCTACACACCTAATATTCATGAGTGTAGAATTGATATTTTATGAAGTCTTGATTGAATATGTCTAGATTTGGTTTGATTGATTGTGAACTAATTTAATTCACTAATCATGATCATGAAATATGAGCTAATGTAGGGTTAGGTTCTATTTATAAAATATTTTGGAAACAATGTTAGATCATAAGGCTTATTTTCTCCTAGGTGAAACCCTTGGATGGTCTATATTTATGACACTAGTTTCTTTCAAAATTTTCTCTTTCATTTTCGTTATCAATTTCATGTAGATTGGTAGCAGCCAATCTCAAAGATCTTCTTTGAAGATTTTCTTTTTAAGAATTCCAATTTTCATTAAATTTTTTTCACTTCTTCCTCATTCTCCTTTCCCCTATTCTTTTTAGGTCTTCCTCTTCTTTTCATGGTATCTTGAATTTATTTTGAGTTTACAATGCCTTCTTCCTGCTTCTCCTCACTAAATTTCTCCTTGGAAGAGGAACGTGCTCTTAAGAACATTTTTATGTTCAAATTTTCTTCATTGGACACAATCACAACTTCCTCCAGTAAGAACCATCACCCTTTCTATTATCCAACTTATGAGGAATAATCTTATGATTAGTACGAGGAGAGGGGGGTTTAAGTTTATTATTGTTTCTAAAGTTCTTTAGGGGGGATCTCAAACACATTGGTAGATTTATGCCTAGTGGACTTGCCTATGGTGTTATGGATTTCATTCAAGGGTCCTTCCTTCTCCTCAACACATATATTTTCAAGTCACAACTGATCTGTGGAATGACGAGGTGTTTTATAAAAGTTAAACTGATATAGATAGGGTATAAGACCTTGATGTAAGGGAGGCTTGTCAATGTTGAGGATTGAGGCTTCTAGGGATGTCATAATGTAAAAGGGAAAACTAATAATTTTATGATCATTGTTAACAACAAACAATTAAATTGAGATATTTTAATTTTCTCCCTAATTTATATTATCTCTACAAAAGTACTTCAAGATTTGACCGAATTTTACATTCAAGATGATAAATTACAAACTACAGACCATCAATTTACCATCAATTTACAATCCTTTATATATAGTTAAACTATTCGTTCATGATTACTATCAAAGATACTCTCTTTTATTTAATTTTAATTCTCATTTGAACTTCATCCTCTAATCTTCAAGAACATGTCTTTCTATTACCTAGCGTTTATGAATAAAAAAAAGTATATATCTTTTTCGTTTGAAAGAATCATACGACCAAAAAATAAGCTAGCGAGTGAGTTGAATGGTTGCAAAGAAACATGTATTTTAATCACACTTTCCCCAGAAAATTTGCCAATAATAGCTCAAATTACTAAAATATCTTTCTGAATCTCCAGAACTTGTTTGACTGCACCGCTGTACAAAACAAAGTTTCCAACAAATATCAAAGTGAAATTCCCGTGCGTGGTGTCACCGTTGGAGAGGCGAGCTATGTGTAGAAACTTCATGTTGAGTGAGTAATGTGCAGAAGCTTCACTTTAACACAGCTGCTGGCAATTTACAAGCCACGTCGTCATTTTTCACCCACGCGATAATAAAGTCGTCTCTTTCACTTCCCTCACTCGGTCCATCTCTCCAAGCTATAAAGCCAACAACTCCTCCCCGAAGAGACATACAAATTAACAATCTTTTCAAGAGCAAGTCAAAGATATACAACAACAGAATCCAATTTTTCTCAGCACTCATAAATGGCGGCTGTGGCTTCAATTATGATGAAAGCGCCCGCAGGCCTTAACTACGGGGCAGTCCAAAGGAATAGTGTGGGTCATATCAATAGGTTGCCACAGTAACCTCCAAGTCAAGTGCATAGCAAAGGTTTGCAATTTTGCTGTTCGTTTTTGCAATTAGAGTATATTTTTTTACGGTAGCTCTGTCTAAGCTGTTATATTTTGTGGCGTGGATTAGGATCGAAAGGAGACGTCCGCTACAGAAGGAGTTTCTCCTTCAAGATCTACCAAGGCAAGGAACACTTTAAATGCCCAATTTATAGTTTGTGATTGTATTTATATTAGTGGACAATTTATCTGAAGTGTGCGATGTGGCATCCAGGTTAGCACCAAGTTTGGTGATCCGTTTGCGTTCTCAGCGCCTGTGCCGGAGATTGTCAAAGGAAAGGCGGCCATGTCGGGGTTCGTGTCGGCCATTGCAGTGGAGGCGGCGACCGGAAGAGATTTGTGGTCGCAGCTCAATAGTGGAGGAGTGTCGTGGTTTGTGTTAAGCTCAGTAATATTATCAGTGGGGACGTTGGTGCCCATGTTGAAGGGAATCTCGACGGAGAGCAGGTCGCAGCCAATATTTTCATCCTTAGCAGAGATGTTGAATGGGTGCTTTGCTATGCTTGGCCTGCTGACATTGGCGTTTACTTATAGTCTACGTACTTGTGTACCACCTCTTTATCACGTCGTGTCTTGACCACAACACGCCGACAATATAAGCTCTTCCTATTCAAACAAGCTTCAATATTGAAAGCTCCCAGATGGCATTACATGGTCTAGTGGAGTTTTCTTGTACTGTTTAGCCTCTTATACCGTTCATTTATACTACAAGCAAAATTTTGATTCGACTACTGGTGAGCGTAACTAATTATGCAAAGTTTGTTTACTAAAAAATTTAGTAAGGCTTCTCATCGTTCAAATGTTCTTATACGTTTAATATATGTTGAATATAATTATAATTAATGAAGGGTTTAAATAGTTCAATGTAAGACTTGAAATCTTTCAAATATTCTTACACATTTCATATATGTTGAATACAATTATAATTAATAGAAGAGCTTAAATATCTAGCAAGCTCTAAGAGCTCTCTTCCGTAAAATGTTCTTATTTGTTTCATATGTGTTGAATATAATTATAATTAATGGAAGAGCTTAAATATCTAATAAGTTATTGAAATAGATTTTTTGTAGAAAATAAAAAAATTATAAATTTTATTTAAGATTGGTCAACAAATATTTGAAGGAAATTAATAGTAAATGACTACACATGCTTTTATAAGTTGGTCTATAAAAGGTAGATTGAACTTCAATAAAATTAAATCTACATAACTCTTTTCTACTATACATAATTACTATTCCTTGTATCCAAACTACATACTCATAAATTTGTGAACAAGCTTGTTTTAGTATCAAAAGTTGAAAGTTTTTCTATGAGCTTCAATTAATTTTTTGTCAATGTCCCGAAAAGTTTTGAAATGTCAATAATTGATCGATCGTATAACTCTAAGAGACAAGCTTATAAGGATTTTGATTGGAATAAAAATTGACTTAGTGTATAACTCTAACAAACTAGATAAATGTCCGTCTATGAACAATCACAAAGAGTTTATGAAACATAGAAATCCTTGATTGAAATAATATACTAACATTGCTCTATAGTACACAACACTTCTAATCTTTTATTCAAATTAAATAGCATAAAGACACTTTTAACTCAATCTAGCATCCTTTCAAGCTAGAAGAAATGAAGATTCTTTTGTAAAATTTCCAAGAAATAACTATGTATATTTTAGAATATGCAACCCATGTAAAAGGGATGAATGATTATCAACAATCTATAAATATTGAGTAGGCATTCCTAAGTCCAATTCTCAATAGTCAAAAATTAATAAAAAATATGGATATTACTACATACTTTTTATAGTCTACAACAAGTGGGGAATTATGTCTTAGTTTGGGGATATGAGTTAACAATGCATCATTTTTATAATCGAGATGCACTACCAAACAAGTATTAGATATAAGAGAAATATTTTGTGATATTGTTCAATTTATAAAGACTACTTTAAATGGTATTATAAGTTCATGTTGTTTAGTAATTATAGAATGATTCCCTTGAGATGGATTATTTGAAGCCACATTGATTGTATATCATCAATAATAATTTTTTTAATGATTGCTTGATTATCATAACAAGCTAAATGTCTTCATCCAACACTAACCTCTAAAATTTTAGAAATAATGGGAACATTTTGATGGAATTTTAGATAAATTAATCTCAAGAGAAATATGTCAATTTTATAAAAATAACAATGAAATAGAAAACTTTTGGAGTTTCACAACAATGTTGATACTAGAAGAATCACCTTGCATGCACCATCACAAAGAGTTTAAAAAGATATCAATCCTTTATTGGAATAATGTATGCTCATTTCCTCATAATACATAACCTCCTAACCTTGTATTCAAGCTAAGTGATATAAAGAAACTTTTTAACTTGATCTAGTATCTTTGCATGCTAGAAGAAATGAAAATTCTTGTCTAAAATGTCTAAGAAAGAAATATGTATAATTTAAAATATATAAAGATATCTAAAATGAATGTATGATCACCAACAGTATATATCTATTAAATTAAGCATTCCTAATTCCAATATCCAGTAGCTCGTATAGAAACCTACAAATCATAGAGATAAAATAACAAGCACAAAGTATGCATGAACTTGACTGGAATGAATTAGATCAACAAGGTGTACATAAATATGGATGAAGGAGGCAACTGATCTCCATGAAACAAGGATAGGACTCCTTACTCATGGAGTGGTGGCGATTTTCCTACCATGAAAGTAGCAAGAGGTATTGAAAGTGAGTCGACACATCTAAAGACTCATAATTTACCTTCACACATCACATGTGCAAGTGTCATGAATGCCTAACTAGGCTTAAAGCCTATGTATATGCAAATAAATATACACTAATACACACCCCCTTAAGCATAGCTTAGGTGGGAACAAAAAAAATGGGTCTCAGCTACAAGGCCTAGTGAGGTACCCATAGACAATACAATCTCTCATAAAAAATGGACAAATATAGAAAACCTAATGGGAAGAAAACTATCATCCAAAAGAGATAAATAAAAGACACTTATAAAAACATGAGACAAAAATAATATCCTGCAGTCACATATGACTAATAATATCCCCAATATACTATTGAGAATCAACAGGTGAAGATGGAAGAGAGTAACTGTCAATACTGGATGCCAGTGTAGGTATCTGTGAAGCACAATCATTAGGTGAAAAGTTTAAAAATGTATAAAGCTGAGTAGAACCATCTACCTCCCAAACTATTGCAATTTACATGCTTAGCAAGCCCCTTATCACAACTATCTTTGGCCAAAATTCAACTAGCTTCCCTATGTCACCATTTGTTATTTGGCAGATTGAGAAAATATTTCTAATGCTAGAAAATAAAGAACTTTGGTGAAGTATCCATTACCAATATCAACTATTCCTTGTCCATATACATAAAAATATGTGTTTTCTACTATCAATATTTTTGCTATTTCTACTAGATGTAAAGAGGTGAATAGATATGGTGAATACACCATATGATGAGAAGTCATTGAATCAAGAAGCTATGTGCCAGTTTTATGAATTGTGGAAATTGTAATAACATGCTCTTGTGATTTATCTTCTATTGTTTGTAGGTGTCTGATGATGATGGAGATTTAGAGATAACAATGTTATTCTCCTCAAGAATTTGAGTGAGGTTATTTATCTTCTTTTTCATACAATCATGTTCTATATGTCCCAATTTTTTACTAAAAGGAAATTTCACATAGTTTTTTGTATTTTCCTTTTTTTTGTGATTTTGATATTCCATGTAT
Source organism: Sequoia sempervirens (assembly GCA_007258455.2). Lineage (NCBI taxonomy): Eukaryota > Viridiplantae > Streptophyta > Pinopsida > Cupressales > Cupressaceae > Sequoia > Sequoia sempervirens. The sequence goes on along the minus strand of VDFB02281492.1, from coordinate 406,350,951 downwards.
TTCTTTATCCTTTCTTTTATCACCTTTGAAATTCATCTCATCTTTTCCACTTTCAACAATTAGAGCTAGTAACTTATAGCAAACTATGGTGCCCAATTTTATGAGTTTATCTTGCTCCCTAGTTAGATTAGTAATAAAATCATCAATTTTAGGTATGACCATGTTGTACCTAAAGCCCTATTTGTGCAATAAAAGGTTGACACAAAAAATAAATATTAAGGGCCTAATTTAGATAGAGTTGATAAGATGAGTTGACCATCTTTCTTTTGTATCCCACATTCTTTAAGTTGTAAGTGAAGTGATTTGAAATTTATGAACTACTCTTGAATTGTTTTAAGCTCATTTGGACTTAGAATTATCAATTCATTTTCTAATAGCTTAACATCAATCTTTGGTGCATATTGGAAGAAGCTTCCTAGAAGGGTAAATAATTTGGAGCCTATGTCAAATCTCCAATGGATTTTGAATTTTGATACCACCCCTCCAATGGTATAGAAGCTCATCCTACCCCCTACATAAAAAATGTCCTCTCTCTGGATTTCTGACACTTTTTGGACATATTATATGGGAGATGTAGCATGAGTTAATAAGAACTCAACACTTAAATTTATTAAGTTAAAAAATAATTGTGTGATTTAATATCATAATATTTTAAACTTATTCATCCATGCAAAACCTTGATATTGAGACTAATGGAGGATGATAAATATTTTAGTGCAGTGTAGTTTATGAAATTAATGATAAAAAATAGACATGAAAATAATTTCGAAAGGGACTTTTAGAGGATGTATACAACTAGACATGATATCAAAATTTATCATTTGTAAATATCATAAGAAACATAGATGTCCACATTGGTCCCCCCCCCCTCGAGCTTGGCTGACTGTTCAGCTTAATTTTGATGGCTTGACCAAACCTAACCTAGGTTGGGTGAGTGGGGGTGAGGTCATACATGACCACAAGGGGAGGTTTGTTTTGGATTATGCGCTCAATTTGGGGGGTTCAATCCTCTAGTTTTGTTGAGGTGGCTGTGACCTTCCACAAAATTAAAATTTCCATGCAAGATGGTTTCTCTAACTTAATCATTGAAGGAGACTCAAGGAATACGACTCTTATGCTGACTAGGCTTACCTCTCCCTGCTAGACTCTTCAGGATCCTATGTCCTTGACTCACAATCTCATGATTTCCCTTGGGAATTGCAGGGAGAATCACATGTTTAGGAGTGGAAATAAAGTCACCGATGCCTTCTCAAATCTTGGAACTTTTACTCCAAATTTGGTAAAATGGGATCATATCCACCAAATCCCAAGTCAGGTTGTAGTACCCCTCCGCTTTTGGTCCTTGCATCATATGAGTAAGTTGTGCATTTGCGACTTGCGAGATCTTGTTGCCTTTTGTCATTCAGGTATTGTTTTGAATTTCGTTGCTCATAATAGCAACATTAGTTTAATTAAAGTATTAAATTAAATTATTAAATTTAATAATTAATTATTAAGCTTATTTGAAGGGGATAATGATCTAATAGATTACATTATTTCCTTATTAAATACAAAATTGTAAATTACAATTATAAATAATGAGTATTTTAAATTTAATATGGATTAATAATCCACTTATTATTAAAGTTTATTTATAAATTTAAAATACTTCATGAATATGTAAATAAAAATATAAAATTACAATTATAAATAATGTTTATTTTGAAATTTAATATAATGCATTAATCATCCATTTAAAATGAAGTTTATTTATAAATTTTGAATTATTTGGATAAAGAGGTGAATGAGATAAACAAAAGATAATTATGTTATTTTTATTTATTCTATGTAAGAATAAATATATAAACATATACATAAAATTGATATAATGAATAAACTTATTTAAGCAACTAAAGATTTATACATGTCCTTGCTTGTGCCCTCCACCTAGCTTCAATTCTTCCTTCAAAATCCACATGTCTTGTCCTTGCTTCCACACATTGCTTTGCAAGGGCATTGTAATTATATGAGCATGGAACATTTGTCTGCCATAGGGCTATTTTCCTATGCTATGGGGAAGAAGGAAAGGAGGTAGGTGGAGAAAGAAGGGGGATACGTGAGGGGGAGTTTGAAGCAGAGGGGGTGGCTCGCAAAGAGAACAGAGAGTCAGTGGGGGAGGAGTCCTTGGATTTTCTTTAAGCTTCTAAGGTATTCCTATTATCCTTTGCCCTAGTTGAATTCTTAAATTGAAAAATAACATAGGCTGCGTGAGGAATGTTATCATGCCTGTTTATATATATATATATATATATATATATATATATATATATTTTATAGACTCTAGACTAATGGCGGTTTAACTCTTTAGATGGTAAAAATAATGGTGGTGAAAGATTAATCCTTGTTACTTGCATATAATTAAATCTAGTTAGGGTTTATCCTTCAAATAATTCCTTCCAGGTGATGGCATCTCTTGAAATATTTATTTAAACATTTATTTTACTCTATCTATGGTTTCACATTTGTCTAATGTTTGTCTGTGCAATTGTGAATATAATTTCTAACATAATTTCCCTTCCATTACGCAATGAAGGATGTCGATACCTTGTTCCCTAGCCCTGTTTGGAACTAGAAAAAGGGAAAGCTAGGACAGGTTGTCAAATCTGGCTTTATACTTACTATTTACCTTGTTGGCTTCAGAACAATCACTTTGTGCATATTCTCTAATGTTGTATGTTTCAGTGAATACCCACGCCTTGTTCTATAGTATCCATTGTGGCCTAGGAAGATAGGACGTGGGTAAAAGTCTTGGAATTCAACCTTATGCCTGCCAATTGCTTTTGCTTCAAACTTCTTAACCTCTTTCAATGATCTCAGCTTGTGCATATCTTAAATTATTGCATTCCATGAGAATGAATTCCTTTGATGCATTTTGTCAAACAATATACCCGCCTTGCCTATGCTTTCACATTCTGCATACATTTTTATGAAGACAATTGCAACTGCAACCTCTAACAAAATTCCTCCACCCTTTTTATGCTTTGACAGATGCTCATACCCTGTTTCTTAGCTCCCCTATTGGCAAGGTAGGGAGGATACTAGCTAAGGTTGTGTGAACGGGTTTTTACACCTGCCAATTGCATTTTCTTGAAATTTTCTTAAGCCGTTGCAACAAATCCATACTACCCATATCTATCTATCACTGCATTCCATGAGATTCACATTTCTTTGAGTGTTTCTGTCAAACAGCCGCTTTCCTTGTCCATGTCGCAGACGTGAAGGTCAATCATGTATTTCTAGTGATCATCCACTAAAACCTGCAGGATTGCGTACACCTAGAACACAAGCAAAGTTTCCAATGTTAGGATGGATTTTACAGTGCTTCATTAATTCAAGGATTTTGAGAGCTACCTTACAAAATGCATTTGGGTACATTCTGTAACCTTTCATATATGCAACAACGCTTGTAAATAGAATGTTGTAGAGGGATAAATAATCTCTCTGAATTCATTCTCAACTGGTTTCAGCCGTCGCACTTGAGCATATTAGAAAGTTTGAAAGGTTTAAATAACCTTTTTGATTCCTTTCACTACCTGTCTCAATCGCAACAATTAAACAAAATAGGAAGTTTAAAAGTTTAAATGACCTCCTTGATTCTGTTGACAATCTATCGCAGATGCAACACTCAAACATAGAAGGGTGTAAAAGTTTAAATAGCACCCCTGATTCTCTACGCATATCCTGCAATCATCACATTCCCATGAGCTCACATTTCCTTGAGGCACTCTATCAAAAAAGTTCACGTACCTTACTATGCCTCCACAGTTTTTGCATACATTTCTACCAGAGTTGTTCCAAATGTAACATTTGACAAAAATCCACCTTTTGTTATCTTCGATGGATGTACATACCCTACTCCAAAGCTCTCATATTATTTAAGGCAGCAGAGGGGGTGCTAGATAACATTTGGGGAATCTAGCTTTATGCCTGCCAATTTCATTTCCTTGAGTGGTGCTAAAGCCCTCTGAACAACCCAAATTGTGCAATCTGTAATTATTGTGGTGCATGAGAAAACATTTATTTGAGGAATTTTGTCAAGCAGTTCGCATGCATAGTGTATTCCATATTTTGTATGCATACCTACCAATGCAATTGCAACTACAATAGCTATGAAAATTTCTACAACCATTAATTATGACATGCATTTAATTGTCCTATCTGATAAGTCTTAGTGATAATATTAAAATGGTTGTCGTGGTATTCATAACATTAGAAACTTTAAAGCAGTTTCCAGGAGCATAGAAAGAACGCTAAAGCGTGGGAAAGAATTGAAAAGGGAGGTTTAACCCCGTATCTGGAAAATCTCCATGGTACGGATGAGGGGATGCTGGACTATTTTGTCAAAAACTGGAAAAATGGTGAGATTGTGTTGTTTGGTAGGAATGTTAAGCTGAGTGAGGACCTAATTAGTGAGATAATAGGTCTTTCGACTGAGGGTGTTAAATTCTATTAGGACCGATGATTCTCTGATGAAGCGGTCATTAAATTTCCTAAAAAAGATAAGGAGAAAGCGAAGATGGTTAAGGTTACCAATAACCACTTTGATGTGGAGTCCATCAAATCCATATGGAGGAAAGTTTTAAGAGTCATTATGGAATATATCACGGTCGATGGGCGCTTCACCAGAGTTTATGGTTACCACTTTGCCATTCTGAACCATTTCCGTCACAAGGTTCAAATATCTCTACCTTTTTACTTATTTTCTTCTTTGAAGAATTGCCTTGATGATGTGGAAAGAAACCCTAGGAGGAATGCTATTATTCACCCTGGTCTTGTTAGGCTCATTTTTTAGCATTTTCAAAATTTACCTGCTTTGCCTACAACTATTGAAATTGAAGATTTGGATGATGAGGAGACAGAAAGTAGTAGGGAGATCGAACCCCGGCCCACCCCTGCTTGTGTTCTTGTTGGTCCTGATACCATTGCTCCCCAGTCTCTGTCTTGTCAGAAAATCATTAAGGATTATGCCCCGCTGTCTTGTCCTAAATTGTAGCCTCTGTATGAGTGCCCTAGTCTGGGTTTTGCTTCACCGCCCTATCTTAATCCCTAGCTATCTCCTGGATGCCCTTCTCTGGGTTTTCCCCCAGGTTTTAAAGGTACCCCTATTATGAAACTTGTTTCATATTCTGGGAATTCAATGGAAATCCTCTCTGATAAGCCCATGGTCAGTAAGGAATTGGCCCCTAATGCCCCTGCGTCTGGAAGATTGGGGAATGATCATTATGAGTTCCCTATTTAGGATGAAATCAATTCAACGCTGAATAAGCTCAAGCCTGAGGACATGGTGAGTATAGCAGAAAAAAGTACGGATGGCATTTTCACTATTCTCAAGTGGACCCAGAAAGAAGTCTGTGATTTGAAAGGTCGTTTTACTGATCTCAGCAATAGGGTCACGGACTTGGAGCAGAAGATCAGTTGGAATTGTAGAGATAATGAAGGACAGGAAATGCCCTTACCGAGGAAAGGACAGCAATCACAAGAGGATAGATTGACTAGTATCGAGTGCAACATGTCCAAGATTGGCCAAAACATTAGGGCCATTGTTGCGAACAATCACAAAATTGCTAGGCATAACACCATTATCATCAATGCGATGGTGGAAAAGCTTGAGAAAAACCAAAAGGGTTCGTTGGACATGGATTTGGATGCGAACAGGGGAGGCAGTAGATTGGCTGGTGAACGGATTTCTACTTGTACCCAAGCTAACATTAAGAGGAAGACCCTGACTTCGTCACACACGGCTCAAATTCTCAAGCAGGGGTTACAAGACATGAAGGATGTTGAAAAGGAGGCCGAGGAGTTACTGAACACCTTGGAGTAGCGTGGTGGTGGTTTTTGCTATTTTTTTGGGAGGTCCTTCTTTTGGGCCTTGCTGTCTCTTGATGCTGTCGTTTCCTTTTTGGGACAGCCATCTGCTTGTTTGAACTTTTTTTGTTTATCCTTTGTTGTTTTAACTCTGTGGTTTCAGGTCCCTGTAAAACCTGTTTTTTCCTTTTCAAAAACATTAGAAACTTTCAATAGTCATAACAATATAAAACATACAACATGGAAAGTGAAAATAAACACAAATGGTGGATAAGGAATAAAGTAGAGCTTCTCACGAGAGAGAAGATCACTTTACTTTAAAACAAGAATATATATTAAAAGATAAAAGATTCCTCAAGGTTTTAAAGAATAATTTTGGTATGATATAATAAATTGATTTATGATTTCCATGTAACTAGTTTTAGTTAATTTTAATTCTTTCAAATTATATAAACATATTTATATAAGAATAAAGTGAATAAAATAATTTTTTTAAAAGTATATCAGAATAAGGGGAAATAAATAAATAAAAATAATAGCATCAATAACTATTTGTATAAATCAATGTTAGTATCATTGTGGTTAGATTTAATCATGAATGTTTAAATTTAATTCTTGTAGATTAATCTTAAAATTAATAATGATATTGATATATTGTTTTTAATCTTATATGAATATTAATGTAATACCTCTAGGAAACATTAATAATAGATAAGTAGGAGGTGTTTTTGTTATATATAGCAATATCTCAACATTAATAATAATCAATCAAGATTGCATAATAATGTTTTCCACAACTATAATAGTATCAATGCCAATAAAGATGTGTAACGATTAAATACAAATGTTAATAATAACACAACAGTGTGGTGTAAATAAGTGTTGTGAACGTTGGACAAGTGCTCTTAAAATTAGATTTAATTAAAAGTGCTTTTAAAATTTAGATTAATTATTGATATAGTTAATAATGTATTATTAAAATAGGTTACTTGATTTATTGATTTAAGGTGAATAGTACATGAATTGATTTTAGGATGGTGAAGGAATTTTGTTAAGAAGAGAGATAGAATGTTTTAATAGAGAACTGCAAATAGAAGATATATGTTAGGATAAGCAGCTTTTGACTTAAAATTTTTAAGGTTTGTATATTTATCTAAGTGGTTTGACTTGTTTTCATGTTGGGATATTCAAGTGTCTTCAATTGTTAAATTTATTCATATTAGTACATGAGTTGTGAAGGTTTTTCCATAGTTATGGTGTACTGTTTGGATAAATAAGGAATTTTAGTAAATATGAAAATAATGTCACAGTTGGATGTATTGTTTGTTGATGCTTATTGGTTTTGTTTAAGTGGTTAATTAGTCATATTATTAGCTTGTTAGGGCATCGTGTGTGGAGAAAATTGAGGTCTCCCTTGGATGTCCTATCGGATGAATTTCTTGTGGTTGATTTTGCATTGAATTGATTATGTAAGATTTGCTTGAACTGAAAACCTTGTTGTTGATTGGGCATCGTTTCAATGTTTAGAAATTTATGTTGGATTTTAGTTATTATGGTGGATCCTGATTTATATTTCATTATGATTATTTCCTTTTATGGAAGGGGCCTACTTGTGCCCAAAAAGTTATTGAGAAGATTTTGATCTTTGCGATTAATTTTGTAAAGAGTTGATTTTGTTAGCTTTGAGTGAGCTTGAATATCTCATCATGTTGTTGCCACACTTACTCTACTCTCATCATTGTGTGACTGTGTGATTGTGGATTTCATATAGTCATTTTGTGGGCCCTAATGTGAGTCTTTCTCTTGTGCTAATTTTGGAAATAAGAAGACTTTATATGATGACTTTTGGTAGTCATATTTTGAGATGATTGGGAACCCAAGAGTTTGAATTACCCTTTTGTGGGAGTTTGTGGATTCTTTGATATTTTAAGTCTTCCAGAGGTAATGGAGAAACTTGATTTATGTTGATTTTTCCATGGTTCGACCCTTTGTGATTCATTGATCTTATTTATGATTTTGAGCTTTGTGGGTGGTACCTCCTTTGTTCTTCTTTCAGTGATATGGAATGGGTTTGCGAGATTATTCTTGCCTCGCATGTTGTGAGTTATGCACACTTTGATTTTTATGTGAGCTGAGGTACACCCCTTGCTTGTAATTATTTTTGGGTCATAGGGAGAGTGGCTCTTCATGGGGGCCGGCGCACAAAGGGGTTGTTTGGGTAACCCATGGAAGAGTTTCTTAATCAAGTGATAATGTAATTAATTAACTAGTACCTGTTGGGTAGATAAACACTAAAAAAGATTAATTATGAGCCTCACCCATACCGTTAGTGCTTTCACAGACTAAGGATGGAATGAGAAGACTTGGTTGGTAAGATCATTGCCTTGTCCTCATGAAAGGGAAGTGGTTTCGCATGAGTCACCCTATGGAACGGTCGTCTTGAGATAGGAAGCCTAGATAACCATAGATGGAGGCGGTATCTTGTGATAGGTTGCCTAGAAAATCCATGTAAGGCCATGCGATGACACTCTCCTACAATACCCGTTTATCTTCCTTTGTTGGTAGCCTCTGGGAGTGTTGTTTGAATTGTTGATGTTGTTGAGGCAATTGGTTCTTGGTGATTATTGTTGAAGCCTCCAAGTTCTATCTTTTATTTTTGCATACATGCCTCATGGCAACTTGATAAATGTTAAGGAAAGGTGCCCTTGATATTTATTGTTGGTTGATATTGCAATTTAATTTGAAGGCTTGGATCCTATTGTTGTTGGCACCTCTTATGGTTATTTATTATTGAGCTATAATCTTGACATTTGGTTATGTTGGACTTTTCATTATTTTTCTTTGGGTAAGTGATGACAATGTTGTGGTTCATTATCTTATGTTGATGATATCCTTGTTGTGGAGTTTTGTTTGCTATTGGTTGATTTGATTGTTTTGGATTGCGGTTTGGGGATCTTTCTTGTCAACTCCTAGCATGAGGGGTGGAATTTCGAGTCCATGTGGTCAGGTGGAACGTGCTATGCACCCCATTGGGTCCCTAGCTGAGGATCAAGATATGCAAATTGTGCCGCTTGCAGCATCTCTAAAATTGTACCTAAGTCGGAGCCAGTCTTGTTATTTTGTATTCACCTTTCTAGTTGTATCATTCTATCTTATTGTATTATTCCCACTCTTGTTGGGGGACACTTTTGTATCACTATCACTCTTGTACGATGTCACTTTTATTATCATTGTAATGAATGCAATTTATTTGACCTTAATTTATGATCTTTGTTGGATGCTTATCATGCTTGAAATGTATATTGATGCTTGGTACTATTATGAGATTTCATTTCATAGTGTGGAATTCTTATTGGTGTGGAAATATTTGTAATTATTTTCATAGATGTGATGGATGGTTTTATATATATTATGTTGTGGATGTTTGATCGTCGATTAGTAATTCTATATAATGGTTAAGTGGGATACTTGTAGTTAGTTAAATATCATCTTGTTATGGGTTTACGTTAGTAATGCTATCACGTGTACCCTAGAGGACGGGGTTTATGATATATATGTTTATCTGCAAAGTATGTGTTTGTTGTTCATGTTCATGTATGGATTGCTTTACTTTCCAAAAAAAAAACTATATTGCTTTTACTGTAAGTTCTGTAGTTGTCCTTTGGGGTTCGTGCGGCAGGGCATTACATAGGTGCTTGAATTAATTCAAACATTTGATCTCAAAGTACTATGCAAATGAGATCAAGTTCAATTTTTTTTTAGCTTGTTTTGATGGTTTCCATGCTCGTCATTTATGGAAACTTAAGCCTCCTAATCAATCTTTGATGGTTTATTATTATTATTTGTGGCTTTGGTATCTGAATAGCCATTTCAATTACTGGTGTTTCACTACTTTGTTTTTTGTGGGTATCACGATGGGAGGGTATCTAGTCCAAGATGAACCTACTACTTATGATTGTTGGAAGCAAGACAAAGAGGTCTAGGTGATTCTTGAATAGGGAAAGCTAGGCATGTATGTGGAGGGGATGCAGGGTGTTAACCCCAAAATTTCTATGGAGTTTACCAATTCATGGGTTGACAGGATTGTTATTGTTGGTGGTGTTTATTTTATGGTGATCCCCAATCTTATTTTGGAGGTTACGTGGATTTCCTTGGAAGGTATTTTCATCCCACGAAAGTTGAAGAGCCATTACTAGGAGGACATGAAAAAGTTCTTGAAAGAGGGTGAGAAAGTGAACAGGTTGTTGAATGGTTTCAATCATGCTAACCTTCTTAGTGTTTGGAGTGCCATTGTTAAAATTCTCTTGAGGAACATCACTCTCAAAGGGAAATTTCACTGCTTCCACACCCACCTTTTCCCTATGTTCAATCATCTTAGGTACAATATCAAGATGAATTTTCCCTTTTGGATCATGTATTCACTTAAGTAGCCTATCAAGAATGTCTAGGCCAAATGTAAGAAGTTACCCCTCCACTAGGGCCTTATATTATGCTTATGGAAGTTTCATGCAACTTTGCTTCCCTCCCCTACTATTGTGCACAAGAATACCTTGACTATCCTTGACCCCACTAACTCCCCGGGGACCCCAACCCTTTTGTCACTATCCACAAAACTCCTCCTGCCATTCACCATAGCACCCGAACCTGGGGTAAAGCCCCTGCTAGTGATAATACCTCTCTTGTCCCTATCAAGTGCACTCCCCTATCGGAGCCTGCTCCCATGGCCATTTCTTCTAGGTCAAGGGGATTATGATAACTCCAATGACGATGATGATGATTCAAGGAACCCAACCCCGTCTAATTCTCCCATCCACTCCTGTTCTTAGGGCCATGACTTGGATGTTCCCAACATCCCACCCATTTCTAACCCTAGCCCTCATAATTCTCCCAACCTGTGCATCAATTTGGAGGAACTTGACACTTAACCTAGGTCAATTTGTATCCCAATTGACCCCATAAGCAAAAACTTGAATAAAAATTCAAAGACTACTAATGTTTAGAAGGATATTATGAAATGACTCTTGGGTCAATTGGTTATAACTAAATAAAGGATCCAAATTTCTTGGAGGGAATTTTTTTGGAGTAGTAGGCCATGTGGTTTGAGGAGGTGGAGAATAAAATTCATTGGGACATGATTACTTCCTTGGCCAAGTCCTTTAAGAGGTGGGGAAGGTGGGAAAAAGAGCTAGATGATCTTCAGGCCATTGTTGGCTGAGGAAGAAAAGAAGAATTTAATGAATGAAATTTATGTCATACAATAGAACTAGGAGAATACCACGTAGTTCCTGAGGGTCATCACTGACTACAACAAAGAAACAATGAAGAATACTACCCTCACTCTTCAAAAATTTTAGGATAAGATTAGGAAGAGCTAGGAGAAGTGGCTAACAGAGGGGGTGGATGATGGTCATGGGTAGAAGAAAAAGTGAAAGGTGGAAACCTTGGCTCATGATGTCACCAAGGATACCCAAGCCATTCTTTAGGGACCTGTGACTTTCGAGAAGAAGTTAGAGTTCCTATCTCAGAAGTGGAACGTGATCACTAGACTCAAGCTTTTAGGAGACCTATAGGTGTTAGGTGGTTTAGTGCTAGTCCTGGATCTATGGTTTCTTTTTGTTTATTACTATTGGTCAAACTGTTTAAGCTTTAGTTTCTTTTTCCTTTTCTAGTTTTCTCATTGCTTGTGAATCCCTAGTTTGCCTCTATGGTTGTTTTGTAATGGGTACTGGCCCTTCCAATTTTAATATAATCAAAATGTGTATGTCCACATTCGAAAGAAGATGGCTATGCAATTCTTTGAATTATAAAAAACCATTCATTACATCTAGCCATATTGTCAAAAAGGTTTAGTCTTCAAAATTCCAAATGGTTGATATGAGTCCATTTTAGAGTTAAGGAATTTCACTTTAGATAAACACATTCCAACCCAAAAACACATACTTAAAAAATAGAAAATAGATGTTCCTTAGGTATATATAAAAAATACATGAAAAAGGGAAAAACAAGAATAATAGAGGGAAAATATCATGGCAACCATATATCATCATTCATTCTACGAAAGAATCACTCACAACTAATAATGAAAAAGTTAATGCTTTATGAAAGAAAATTACTACATAGATTTATATTTTAAGTGTAATGAAATAAAGAAATAAAATTTATTCATAACTACCTCAAAAACTATAGCAAAAACTTGCCAAAAGAAAGAAATAGTAGATATCCAACTAACTAGCATGGGGTTTACAACTTAAGCTAGAAATTATTATAAAAAAGAAGCATAATTTAAGGTTGAAAAATAAATACAAGAATAGGGAAAGAATTTAATCAAATAAGAGAAAACTATTTCTTTTTAATTGAAAATGATAACATCTTAGAGGAGGATCTTACCAATTATGTGTCATAACACATTGAGCACTCCTAAACCTATATATTTATATTTTTAGTCTTCACTTAATCTTTTCCATATTTTTACTTCTAATTGTTTCTTGTGTATTGTGTTTTCCTATTTTCACCTCATATTATATATTATGACTTATACTTTATTATTTTTCACACCTAAATCACTCTGTATGTTTTAATTTTTAATTCTATGATTTATATTTTTATTTATATTTTACATTCCTAGAACTTAGGTTGTTCACTTGTTCATTATTTTTTTGAATTTATTATATTATTATCACTATGCTTGTAATACCCATATTTCTCATTCTTTATGTTTAATTATAACTCACTTATCATATTTATCTCCTTATGATATAATTTTCATTCTTTTATGCTCAATTTGTTGCATTTAAACTTTCGTTATTTTGTTACAAAGAATTATGACCTTTACTATTATTTCTCACATCATCTCATATTTGTGACCCGTTTCATGAGTGTATCCTATATATACAATTGATATTTTCATGACCTTCATCATATCCCTTTTTCCCAATTTGAGTGCAATGATATTTGCATATGTTATCATTGTTATATGCTAATTATTAATGCCTATATGGTAATCTTGATTACACATTCAATAGCATTACAATATTATTACATATCCTTTAGGTCAATCTTTTCTTTATAACTCATCTACACTAGGGTATAATTAGACCCTAGTAAATACCTCAAATATATGATCTTATATGATGCTAATTCTATTATGATACATTAATTACAAGTTATATATACTTTGTAATATTATCTAACATGCTCATGTCTTGCATGAATAATTACTATATTTTTCATTTTTATTCTCTTGTACCACTTTTCCTTTCCTCCAACTCTTTGCGCAATATGTACATGTGACCAATTGGAGGGGGCATGCATTATTAACTTAATAATTATATGGTAGTGATTTTAGATAGTTACTTGCACTACATAGAGAATTACCACCATACCTTGATGGATCACTATTATATTTTATGCCTATATCAAGTCAAATTATATTGAGTTAAATATAGAGGTTGGAGAGTGCATAGTGGATGGAAGTCTCGAGACAACTACATTAATGGCTACTGGCCATTGGGGTTTGGCTCTTCACTTTTTCACTGCTCTATTTACTCATTGTTTCTCTCCTAATTTTTTTCAATGTAGTTATGTTTTTCCTTTCTTGTGTGCATTGTATATATGCTAGGAAGTTTCATTACCCTAGGTTTTCTTTCCATCTACAAAAGGCCACTATTCCCCTTAATGTGTGAGCATGGTAGATACAGATCCTTTGAATCTAAGCATCCCACCATACTTACAATATATTGCAATGCTTGTGGGGCTAGGGTTTCATGTCAAATTTGACTCTTGAGCCCATCCTTCAAAGATGTTGTCGCTCGAGAGTCTACTTCCCCCGCTTTCGATGACAAAGTTTATTGGTTGGTTTGGTCACAGTGATAGTGTAGGTAAGTCTCTCCAAACCCCAAAAAGGTTAATCCTCTCTACAAATTCAAATATGGGGAAAGAAATTAAAATGGAAGAATATAGATTATGTATTGTTGTGGTCTTCCTTGCTGCACTAGATATTAATAAGATGTACCTTCTAGAAACTTTATTGATGCACGGTTAAAAAATGTATGGGATGTGAAACTAGGCATTAAGGTTTCATTTTGCAAACTTCTACAAAAGGGGTTATTTATAATTTTCCTTAACGACAACAATATAAAAAAAAAAGGTATTATAGAAAGGATTCTAGGCTATCTAGGGAAAGCCACCTTCAGGGTGGTTTCCTAGTTCCCAAACCATATACTTGAATAAATCCTCACCCTGTCAAACCCAAGATGGGTGACGATAAAAGATCTACTATCCCTAAATCTTGAATTTCCTATCACAAGTGGCCTCACACCTAGGAAAGGTGAATAAAATTGAAGGAACAAAATTAACTATGTTAAATGTCGATGCTAAGGTTCTAATAGCCCTAGACCTATGCATTGAAGTTCCTAAGCAACTATCTTTGGAATTCTTTGAAACTTTCATTATGTATAATTAGATATTATGGGGATTTTAATGCATAATATCATTGAGAGAGAGATGGGAATCTATGTAGAAACTATCCTTTGTTGAAATTCAGTCAACTCTAGCAAAATAAAAACCATAATAGGTTGAACCCTCCTTTGGGCCTTGAGTTGATCGCAAGCTTCAAGATCATGGGGACCTAAAATAGAATTAAATTTGTAGACATACCAAAAGATCCACGGGACTCAGAATACATGTACTAACACTGCAACCTTACAAGATGGGACTAATACACAAAAATCAACCATTAATAAAATTAATTAAATTTTGAATGAAAGAAGTGAAAAAAGTCTCGGTGAGACAAGAGGTGATATAGTATAAACCTTGATTGAAGAAATAGATCAAATATACAACATGTCACAAAACATGATATTAAAGGCCTCATCATTGGGGACAAATGACCTAATGAAAATATCATTCAACTTCAAAGCATGCCAAAAAACACAATCTGAACCTCAAAAGGAAAAATCAGGCCATAAAAAGAACACCCAAGAAATTGTAATGAAAAAAATAAAATAACTTATTTCTCAAGGAAATAATTATAGAAAGGAAACAAAAGAGGAAAATGTTGAAACTACAAAAAAAATAAAAATGGCTAAACCCGATAATCAATCCAGCTCTAAGTTCTCATGCCTCATAAATAAGGGTGGAAAAATTGAAGAGAACACCCTGAAGGAGGTTGCTTCAGAATCTCAAGATGAATTTTTGGTCCTATCCCCCCTCGATGCAGAGATAAAATCAAGAACTCTTGATAACACCTGGCAGTTAGATAAAAATATGAAAGGGAAAAATGAAGGTTTCCATAAAATAAGCTTTAACGATGTTCTCCAGACTTTATATTTGGGGGGAAATACATCCACCCCCATAGATAATAACAAAATAACTAAATGTCAAAAATAGCTCAGGGGGGGTTATGTAAGCTTTTGTATCATTAGATGAATACCAATCCCAAGATTTTCTTATCGCACGACAGAATGATAATGCACATCTTATCCCAAGAACATAGTAAGGAATCTTAGTTGGCATCTGCTAGGGAACACCCTTCATCTAGCATTCAATTTGACCCCTCTAAAGCCATCGGGAGTGAATATTTTGAAAGAGACTTCCTTTCAATCTCATTTAAATAAAAAATTGATTAGGAAAATATAACTGAGGATAAATCCTCAGATTTAAAATTGTTAGTGTTAAGTTTTTCACTTAGGGCAGATTACTCTAATTAGTTTCTCCCGGCTGGTTTTTCTCATGTGGGTAGTTTTCCCACCCGACACCTTTCTCATGGCTTTAAAATCCTGTACCATATGTAAATATATTCATCTCATTTTATTCACTCATTTTTATGGTGCACATCTCTCTATTTGGTAAAGGTTATTTTTTGCAGTTGGTGATCTTGGGCTCCACCAACATGGTATCAGAGCCTACTATTTGCAAACCTTTCCTTTGAGAGTTTTCATTGGAGTGTGAGATTGTTTTTTTTTTGACATTTCAAATTTTTTTAATTTCAAAATTGCCTATTTCCGATTATTTTTTATTTTCTTGTTGAAGGGTATTTGTTGGCTACAAATTTGTAGTTGATTTCCCGTGTTGAATTTCTGTTGCTGGGCGCTGCTCCTGTATTGGTTGATTCTCATTTGAAAGGCTGATACAATCAATTGGGAGGCACGTCTTTACTTGGATGGGCATTGATTTTCCACTTTGGGTGCAATTTCCTTGTTTGAATCACTAGTGGAGGAGGCGTTTTGTATTGAAAGCAGTGATTTGAATTCACCTCTGGTGTGTTTAGTACCTATTCAAGGCACGATTTTCTTTGAGAGGGGATTTCCTTCTATTTGCAAAGGGCTTGATTTGCATCTTGCTGCTAAGAAGGTGATTTTGCTGGCATCGACAGTCACAAAGGCACAATTTCGTCCTTAAACTTTTTTTTTTCTTTTTCTAGATGAAAATTATTGAGGATCATCTCTCATTTGGCTGTGTAGAAAATGCAGCGAGGCATTTGCTTATTTTTTTGGCTCTGCAATTTGACCTCTGGAGGGCACGATTTGTTTGGGAGGCGGCAATTTTTCTGTCTTTTTTGAAACCTCTCCACAGTCCACGTCTTTCTACTCCGTGTGCTAGGAGCCCTCTCAATTAATATTCAATTTCAAACAACAGAGAAGGAGCGCATTTGTTTTGGAGGCGTTATTTTTCTTTGTGGAAGGCGTTGCCGTGGTTTCTAGAAGAGACTGTGGCATCACCCGAAAACATTGGTCAAAGTTTGGCGCGCCCTTGCATTTCTCCTTCATACCTCAGCCTGTGGTGATCGTCAAACAGTAAAGAGGCCCGATTTCTTTTCACAGAGGCTGCATTCCATTTGCAAAAGAGGCCACGATTTGGCATAGCCTGGGTCTTCCTTGCCACAGAGGCGTTTTTTGGAGCTACATCAAACCTTGTATGGTGGCATGGATTCATGTCTGGAGGCCATGATTTTTTGAGTTGAGGCAATTTCATTGCTCTGCAGGCACGTTTTTTCTTCACCAAGGACAATTTGGTATGAAAATTAATATTTTATAAAAGCTTTTCTAGAAATATTTGTCTAGGGTTTCCTTTTTATTTGGTGGTGAAAATTTCATTATTTTTTTTTTAACTTGGATCGAGATATTTATCCGACATTGGCTATGTGTGGATTCTTTTAGCCATTTAAATACTTTTTGTTTCACTTTTATTGTTAAGAGCAAGTCTCTCAAATTGTGAAGAGGTGGTGTCTTGTGTATGGTGATTGTTGTTTTGTACTTGGCAAGTGATTTGGCATTTGAGTCACTTGGCATTTGGCATAGAAACTCAATAAGGTGTTTATTATTTTGCTCAACTCTTTTCAGATTTTCAGCTCTCCTTTGCATTATTGCTTCCTAAAGTATTTTGGGAAGGCTTTATTTGCAGTATTTGGGAGTTGCTAATTGTATTTGAGGGTTTCATGTCTTTGTAAATTTGGAGAATTATCTTGTAGTTATGGGTTTTTCATGTCACCCTCCTCTAATCATCTTGAAAAGGGGGAACTATACACAATGGAGAGATGGCATCTTGAAGCATTTGAGATTGCTTCATCTTTTTCCAAAGCTATATAGTCTTGTTCCTCAAATTGGTACTTCTTGGAGCAACAAGTTTGTTTGGCATTCCAAAAGAGATCATTTTTTTGGAATGATTGCTCTTCATGTCGATGATAACACATTGAGTTCCATTGATGACATTGAGTGTCCTCGTGCTCTATGGACCAAAATTTGGGAGTTATATGGAGATCCTAATACTCCACCCTTCCCAAATGATCCTGCTTCAGATTGTCTTGTACCTCTTGATGATTCGAATAATATACCATATGACTATGATACACTATAGGAGTTTACTTCTTTGGAACACCTTGCACATCTTGATGATGAGGATGATGAGGGTTCCACTCCTACTACAAAGATACTTATTGATCCTTCAAATTGATTAGTTGCTACTTTCCATGATCTTGATCAATAGGATGCATATTATTTTCCAACTCCACCTCATGGAGATTCTTATCTTGCAGACATATCATTATTGTTTGTGGAGTCTCACATTGATGATTTTGAAGACACAATTGATGATGTTCATCTCCTCTTTGAAGGAGTTTATTTCACTACTTCGAATGTGATGAGGGAACCCTCATACCCTCTTGTTCTTTCTTCTTCTCTTCTAGTGTCATAGTTTGACATTGAGTTGGACTATTTTGAGAAACATTTAGAGGAATATTTGTATTTGGAGGTTGATCCTGATTTTATTATGGTATCATTTGGCATCGACATGGAGCCATTTGAACATCCTTTAGAGACTTCATACTTCTCGAGACTTCCTTCATCATCTCTTGGTTTGGAGTTTTTTCATACACCAGTGGTTTGGTTTCTTCCCTAGGGGAGAAATATTGTTTGCAAGCATTGGATAGTGTTTTTTCTTCATGCATGCACCATTGGCATAGGAGCTTCTTCATTACGGGGGGATCTAATATCTCTTTTTTCCCTTCCTTTGGGGGGAACATTGATTGTATATACGTGATGTATGTAGTCCTTCAGGGGTGTGATTGAGTCCATTCATGTATCATTTTTTGTTTTGTTTTCTCTCTTTTGGAGAGGGGTATTTTTCCATAGGATTTTTCTCATTTTCTCTAATTGTGAGAGATTGCATTGTAAATGGGTACCTAACATGGTTGTGTAGCTGGGACCCATATTGTTTTATTTTGTATTTTTGCATCTTCATTCTCCCTATGTTTGCACTTAAGGGAGGTGTTAATGTAATTAAGTTTTTCACTTAGGCTAGATTACTCTAATTTGTTTCTCTTAGGTAGTTTTTCCTGTGTGGGTAGTCTTCCCACCTGACACCTTTCTCATGGCTTTAAAATCTTGTATCATATGTAAATTTATTCATCTCATTTTATTCACTCATTTTTTATAGTGAAATAGCCCATTCACTTCTCTCTATTTGGTGAAGGTTATTTTCTGCAATTGGTGATCTTGGGCTCCACCAACAAAAATCCAAACCTTGAGGTCAAATAGTAAAAAAAAATTTGTTCAATGCTTGGAATTGAAATGGTTAGAAAAAAGCTAAAAGGAAAAAAGGTCAATAATAACAGGAGAGAGGAAACCATACACCAAAACAAAAAACAAAATTAAGCTAGAAGAGCTTTCTAAATCTAAATATGGGGAACTACTAAAATGTTTTGATTCCTTTAGAAGTGACATAGAAGAAGCTCAAAGCATGGATGTCGATGATATTTGACTATCTAAGGTCTCATATGGGATATGTAGTAACTCCTTATTTGAGTTGACTAATTGTTATTACTCTTATATTAAGTAACAATAATCAACTTTGAAGAATGGTAAACTATAAATACTAAAACTTCAATGACAAAATAACACCTACAAAAAACACATAGTATCATCCTTAAGATTAAAAAAAAAAAAAAAAAAAACCTAGGATGAGGGGATAAAATAAAATAGAATATGAGTAAATAAAAATTTGTAATCCATGCATGAATCGAAGCTAAAAATAGACGTCTGAGAATATAATAAATGATACAACTATATGTGCAATCAATGCGTGAGAGGGTAAGAAAAAAGGAAAGATCATACAATGAAATTATGAACTATAATAGTAATAAATCGATCATACATAGATAAATGTTGAATCAAAGCCTTGTTTAGATATAAGGAAAAGGATAGAGAGTAAAAATCTAAAGTATGAAACCTTAGTGTATAATTTTTGAACTCTAATGCTAAACCCTTGTCAAGTGTGAGATAAGTCAACTTCACTATGGTGTAAGGAAAATAAATGCCTTCCTTGAATTATCTAGGAAAATAAGAATAAATGCAATCATTAAAGCAATACTTAACCTACATTAAGGGGGTGAGGCTATTCATTGTCATCAATGTAAATTAATGAATAAAATAAAATAACTAAATTTGATAATTAAATTAACAACTATTGATGGAAGAGTGTTGTGCTTGATGTCAATAATTAATTTTCCTTGATAATATTGTTCTTGATGTCAAAAATTTGTTATCCTTGGTTAAAAATTAATAGGTTCTCTTTGATGAAGATATTTGATCCTAGATATTAACTATATATTTCTTTGGTTCACTTCTAAACCTACACACCTAATGTTCATGATATTTTCTGAAGTCTTGATTGAATATGTTTAGATTATATGTTTGATGGATTGTGAACTAATTTAATTCGCTAATAATGATCTTGAAATATGAGCTAATGTAGGGTTAGGTTTTGTTTCGAAATATATTAGATCATAAGGCTTATTTTATCCTAGGTTACACCCTTTGATGGACTATATTTTTTGCACTAGTTTCTTTCATAATTTCTTCTTTCTTTTTCTAAATCAATTTCATGGAGATTGGTAGCAACCAATCTCAAAGATCTTCTTTGAAAATTTTCCTTTTAAGAATTCCAATTTTCATTAATTTTTTTTCACTTCTTCCTCATTCACGTGGCCCCTATTATTTTTAGGTCTTCCTCTTCTTCTCATGGTACCTAAAATTTAATTTGAGTTTACAATGCCTTCTTTCCCATTCTTCTCTTCACTGAATTTCTCCTCTGAAGAGGAACATGTTCTTAAGAACATTTCTTCACTGGGCATAGTCATAACTTCCTAGTAAGAACCCTTACCCTTTCTACTCTACAACTTATGATGAATAATCTTATGA
Organism: Sequoia sempervirens; assembly: GCA_007258455.2. Taxonomy (NCBI): domain Eukaryota; kingdom Viridiplantae; phylum Streptophyta; class Pinopsida; order Cupressales; family Cupressaceae; genus Sequoia; species Sequoia sempervirens. The sequence continues at coordinate 406,330,414 of VDFB02281492.1, read as the reverse complement.
TCAATATGAGGAGAGGGGGGTTTTAAGTTTATTATTGTTTCTAGAGTTCTTTGGGGGGGATTTCAAACACACTGGTAGATTTATGCCTAGTGGACTTGCCTATGGTGTTGTGGATTTCATACAAGGGTCCTTCCTTCTGCTCAACACATATATTTTCAAGTCTCAACCGATTTCCACAATGAAGGGGTGTTTTATACAAGTTAAATTGATATAGATAGAGTATAAGACCTTGATGTAAGGGAGGCTTGTCAAAGTTGAAGATTGAGGCTTCTCGAGATGTCATAATGTAAAAGAGAAAACTAATAATTTTATGACCATTGTTAACAACAAATATTTGAAATATTTTTATTTTCTCCCTAAATTATACTGACTATAGAAAAGTGCTTCAAAATTTGACTGAATTTTACATTCAAGATGATAAATTGTAAGCTATAGACCATCAATTTATGTAGGTAAACAATTCATTCATGATTACTATCAAAAGAGACTCTTTTATTTGGTTTTACTTTTCATTTGAACTTCATCCTCTAATCTTCAAAAATATGTCTTTCTACTACCTACTTTTTACCAATAAAAAATAGCATATATCTTTTTCGTTGAAAGCATCATACCACTAAAAAAAACACTAGCGAATGAATTGAATGATCGCAAAGCAACATGTATTTTAGTCACACATTCCCCATAAAATTATGCAATAACAACTCAAATTACTAAAATATCTTTGTGAATCTCCAGAACTTGTTTGACTGAAATGTTGTACAAAACAAAGTTCCCAACAAATATCAAAGTGAAACTCATGTGCATGGTGTCCACGTTGAGGAGGCGAGATCTGTAGAGACTCGCCCGGAAGCACCCGGACGCGGCGAGTCCCGCGCCGAGCGGCCCTGGCCGCGTCTTGGGCGTGCGGATGGGGGCGCTGCCGGACGCGCCGGACGCGCCAGGCGCACCGGACGTGGTGATTCCCGACTGTGGGACGCAGCCACGGCAGCAGCAGCCAAAAAGGCCAAAAAATAATTAAAACACAACATTTTTTTAATCTATTTTTTTATTTATATCTTCTATTTCGCCCTAAAAGGGCACTCATTTCATTCATTTAGCAAAGTAGGAGGAGAAGAGATGGCAACCAGCAACTTGTTGAAGATAAATCCAAGGGCATATATCATTTGGGGAGCTTCATACCAGCAAGGAGGTGCATTGAAATCTCATTACCAGTGATTTGGAGGAGTTTCTATTGCATTCCAAGCTAAATCTAAGAGGTAAGTTCGATTTTAATTGATTTTTTTGTGTTTTTTTAACAAATATTTCATTGTAATTTGTAAAATCACTATTCTTTTGCGTTTGCATATATTTTTTACAAACCCTACTTGCAACTTAAATAATTTTAGAAACCCTATTTTGTGCAGCCACATTCATTTGCAAATCATACCATATTATTATTTTCACAATGTCTCATACCCCAGTCAGAAAAGACCCTGCTTGGCAACATGCTGAAATCTTTCCCGGAATGAAAAAAGGAGACGCCAAATGTTTCTATTGCAAAACAATATATCATGGAGGCATAAATCGATTAAAATATCATCTTGCACGCATACCCGCCCATGATGCAGTGGGTTGCCCTATAGCACCTCCTGAGGTTGTTCATGAAGTACAGGTGCAATTAGAAACTTTTGAAATGCAAAAAGAATTGAAAAAGAAACAGAAGCAGGAGTTGTTGAGTGTTGGAGTTGGACAGGAACTTGGAGTTGTTGGAGATGCTTCTTCCATGCCTCCATACCGTCCTAGTGCTAGTGCTTATGTTTCTGCATCAGCAATGCCTATGCGTACTCCTAGTCCTGGTGGCGCTGCTACTACTATTGGTAGTGGCAGTGTTAGCATTGGCCCTAGAGTTCGTAAATCTAGGGTGGACTCATATTTTGTACCACACACTACCCCTAGTTCCCAACCGTCGCTTGAGAGCATGGGTTGGAACAAGGACGCACATGATGCAGCCAAAAAGGCAATTGTAGACTTTTGGTACTACTGCACCATTCCCTTCCATGTAGCCAGGTAATTTTTTTTCGTTTAATTGTTTTAAAATTTATATTTAAATTTTAGAATCTATATGTATCTCATTATCACATTATCGAATTCAAATTTACAATACTTATGTAACTTATCAATTTATTTATGACATGTTATAGGTCACCTTTCTGGCAAAACATGGTTGATGCGATAACTATATGTGGGGCAGGGTTCAAAGCCCCTAGTGAAGATGAATTAAAGGGCCCACTTTTGACTCAAAAGGTGGCGGATGTGAAAGCACAATTAGAGGAGCAACGAAAGCAGTGGAGCATGATTGGTTGCACCATCATGACTGATGGTTGGACTGATAGGAGAAATAGGATGTTGCTTAATTTCCTAGTTTCCTCTGGAGGTAATTGTACTTCCTTCAATGCATTGGAATTTGAATTTTATTTAGTGAATCACATAATTTAATATGGCTGATTTATGTTTTTTAATTTATTGAATAATTGGTTTTGCTTTTTTTTTCAGGTGACACCGTCTTCATTAAGTCCATTGATGCTTCTGGCCAAATCAAAAATGCCACATACCTGTGTGAGGCTATAGAGGACGTGATAGCTGATGTGGGGGAAGAAAATGTAGTGCAAGTGGTGACAGACAATGCAGCAAATTATGTTGCTGCTGGTAGATTATTGATGGAGAGGCACCCTACTATATTTTGGACTCCATGTGCCGCCCATTGCATTGACCTCATGTTGGAGGATCTTGGGAAGCTCCCATGGATCAAAACATGTGTGGAAGCAGCAAAAAACATATGCAAATTTGTATACAACCACACATGGGTGCTTAACCTTATGAGGCAATACACGGGGTTGAGGGAGTTGTCTCGTCCTGGCATCACCAGGTTTGCAACAAATTTTATCATGATGCAATCCTTGATTCGGTCAAGGGCAGCTTTGAGGCGCATGTTTACTAGTGAGGAGTGGTCTTCCTCATCCTTTTCTACAAGCACTGCAGGGATTGCTGTGGCTGATTGCATTTTTGATGAGCAAGGTTTTTGGACACCAATGGACGAGATTGTGAAGGTAAAATTTAATTCTTTATTATGTTCTAATTTTTAATCATATCTTACTTTTATTTGTTTATTTTCATTCACACTTATTTATGTAACATGTTTGCACTTTGCAGTTTATTGAGCCCTTGCTAGTTCTCCTACGAGTTGTAGACGGGGAGTAGCCCGCAATGGGCTACATATATGAGGGCATGGATAGGGCCAAAGAGGCCATTAGATCAGTCTATGGTGGAGTTGAGGAGAAGTATCATCCCATTTGGGATATCATTGATAGGAGATGGAAAAACCAACTTCATAGGCCCATCCATGCAGCCACATGTTTCCTGAATCCAGCCTTCCAATTCCACCACGATCTCCGTGCAGATAGAGAAATTCTTAGTGGGCTCTACACGACATTGGAGCGGATGTTGCCTGCTATTACTACATAGGTGGTGCAGGAGATAGATGCCTTCACTAAGGCACACAGAGACTTCTTTGCACGTCAAATGTGCAAAGATAATAGGACAACATTACTACCAGGTAAAAATATATTTAAGGGCATAATTTTCATCTCTTTATATTATAATTTATTATTAAATGTTGAACTTGAACTTGAAACTTGAAATGAGATTGATTTTGTTTCTTTTTCTCATCTCAGATAGCTGGTGGAATATGTTTGGTTCTGATACACCGAACCTGCAAAATATTGCCATTCATATATTGAGCCAACCATGCAGTTCATCTGGTTGTGAGCGCAATTGGAGTATGTTTGAGCACATACACTCCAAGAAGCGCAATAGATTGACAGTGGAGAGGATGAACGACTTGGTATATGTTCATTACAATCTTCGGCTCAGATACAGGAAGCTTTTTGACCATGACAAAACCCCGATCAATCTAGATGAGGTTGATCCACAGTCTGAGTGGACCACTGAGGCTACAGATGCAGTCTTTAGTGACAAGGACCTTGATTGGGTGGACCAGGCAGAGAGAGAGGCCGAGGTTGTAGCCATGGCTGAGGAGGAGGCTAGAGCACGAGGAGGCATAGATGCTGTTGGTGAGAGTGGCATGGAGAGTCAGACACAGGCAGAGACTATGGCTGCAGCTGCAACATCAGCCAGGCCCTTTAGACGCCTTCGTAGGAAGGATGCTGGCTCCACTATGCCATAGGGCATAGAGTGATAGAACATTTTGATTTGATGTCATATTTCATATTTCTTATTTCATATTTGTATGGAACATTTGATGTCATGTATTTCATATTCCATGAGTTTTGTATATATTTGACTAATTTTATATATCTAAGTATGTTATTTCCTTTAGCAACGCAACTACAATGTGTACCTTATACTTATGTAATTGTTGTATACTTATGCATGTGATCAAATTTTCTTTTATTTGTGTTGTATTCAATAAAGGGTGCTTGAAAAAGGTTTTAAATCCTTAAAAATCTCTAAATTTCTAGGGTTTTTCAACTTTTTCTCATTTTGCCGCATCAGCGCCGCGTCCACGTCCGGAGTCGCCGAGTCCTGCACCGAGTCGCCCTCGCCGAGTCTGAGCCGCGTCTACGTCTCGTTACTATTAGAAGCTTCACTTCAACACATCTGCGGGCAATTTGCAAGCCACGTCATCTCATTCACTTCCCTTACTCAGTCCATCTCTCTAAGCTATAAAGCCAACAACAATGCCCTGAAGAGACATACAAACTAACAATCTTTTCAATGGCAACTCGAAGAGATACAACAACAGAATCCATTTTTTCTTAGCACTCATCAATGGCGGTTGTGGCTTCAATTATGATGAAAGCACCCACAGGCCTTAACTACGGGGTAGTCCAAAGGAATAGTGTGGGTCATATCAATAGGTTGCCACACAGTAACCTCCAAGTCAAGTGCATGGTGAAGGTTTGCAATTTTGCTGTTCGTTTTTGCAGTTAAGAGTATATTTTTTTACGGTAGCTTTGTCTAAGCTGTTATATTTTTTGGCGTCGATCAGGATCCAAAGGAGACGTCCGCTACAGAAGGCAGCTCTCCTTCAAAATCTACCAGGCAAGGAACACTTTAAATGCTTGTAACGCCAAATAAAAGCTTTTGCACAATAGACAAGAAAGAAGATTGATTAGAAGCACACATGCATGCAATACTAAATCTAAAACGCAAATTCATTCGTTAAGCAACAAAGAACATGGGAAAGTAAAAACATAATTAAAACTAGAACAATCTCACCAATTCCAAACGTATTTCCATGATTCATCTCGATTGCCCTTCTCCATTTTGCTTGTGTAGTATAATTGCCCTCAGATTTTCAAGTTCGCGCAAGTATAGCCTAAAGATTGTGATTAGAAAAATATCAAAGATTCAAGACAAAGTGCTCTCCAAAGTTACAAAATTCGCGAGCAAGATTGGAATGAAGAATGACAAATCAATTTATAGAAAATTGATTATTCGAACGACAGGCCAAGATCGAAAGATCAACGGATGGTTGAGATTGACTAATTAGACATGCATTCTGATAACTGACAGTGATGACATGAGTGATTCAAATTAGAAATAGAATTAAAGATTAAATAAATGATTTAATCTTCAGTTCGGCATTCGAAAACATAAGAAATATCTTTGCATGACAAAGATGAAAATTGATTAAATCAACTCTTGTTCAAATGCACGCACAACACTTAATTAATTAAATAAGAATATTTAATTAATATGCATGTGCACGCAAATGAGTTAGAACTAGACGATTGCATGATCTGATGAAGAGATTACTTGAGAATACCACTCAAACATTAAATCAAAGATTAACTGAACGATTAAAATAGATGTCGAGTCAAGTAAAAGTGAATACTTAGATAATTCTATTTCTAATTCTATTTCTAATTCGAATCACTCATGTCATCATTGTCAGTTATCAGAATGCATGTCTAATCAGTCAATCTCAACCATCTGTTGATCTTTCAATCTTGGCTTGTCGTTCGAATAATCAATTTTCTATAAATTGATTTGTCATTCTTCATTCCAATCTCGCTCGCAAATTTTGTAACTTTGGAGAGCACTTTGTCTTGAATCTTCGATATTTTTCTAATCACAATCTTTAGGCCTGCTACGCGAACGAAATGGGGAACAATGCTACACAAGCGCAGAGGAAAGAACTGTCCGAAATAGTCGTGGAAATCTTGAAGTTGGATTATTCTGGACTATTCATTACTTTCCCATGTTCTTTATTGTAACAAATAGTTGCATTTTAGGTGGTATTTATTAATCAATCTTCTTCTTCATCTGTGTTCGCTGAAGTAGCGTTACATTGATGAACCCGACATGAGACACAATCTTAAGCGGATGCGCAAATATTTTTATTTTCTTTTTTATAGGTTTTCATACGAGAACGACGCATGTGAAGTTTTTTGCAATGCAATTGACATTATGAACCGCATCTGACAGAAAAATGACGCAATTGAAGTTTCTGAACCGCAAGTGATTTCCTGAACCGCAACTGAAAAATAAACGACGCATCTAACTAGTAATGAAATGATGCAATTGACTGGTAAAATTTTATTTTCATTTTTCGCAATCTAAAATTTTTAATTGATTTTTGTGTTACTAATATTTGGTTTTTAGTGTGTGGCCATTTGGAGTTAACAAGCTTTTGCAGGATGATTGACGAAGACAATATTGAAAATTACTAATGAGATCTTCTGCAGAACGCTTGTCAAAGACCCTAGTTAAATTTTGATACAGATTGTTTGGTAGCATAGCAAATCTTTCATTTGGTTAAAATTAACAAGTGTCTATTGTGTTTGGTGTGAAAGCACAAGTCTGGTTACCCTTACGACCTGGTATATCGAAGTAGCCTCTCCCCTTGCACATCCGCTCGATCTTGGGTGTAAGAGAAATAGTTACCAACTCTAGAACTCGGGCCTGTTCTGGTGGGAAAAAGTACTCACCCCAGGATGACTCAGACCGGTAGCACCCTAAACCTGAAGGACTTCTAGCCAGTATATAAAAGTGGGTTCTTGGGGAAACCCCAAGAATCATGAGTGTGGTTCCGATGAGATGGATCTGAAAGGTGACTCGCACTGTATGGATCACACCCCACGAACGAAATGCCCGAATTAAGTACCCTTTGTTTTAGAGACCAGCCTATTTGTGGCCGTTGCTTGGTATTAGTGCAGGGTACAGTATCATGCCCGAAGATACTCACTACTGATCCCCTTGAGTAGAGATAGCAGTTCTTGGGAGGTCATTGCCCAAAGAATTCAAAATTGGTGTGCTCGAAAGACGTTAATGAGCCATGGAGGGGAGCCAATGCCACCAAATTCCTAAGTTATCCGCTCTCGAGAAGGAAAGGTGTTCATCACCAATACGGGGTATTTAGATGGGCTATACCAAGTATACAAACCTTAGGCCTTTGGCCTATTAGGATGTGCTTGTCTGTTGTCACTTAAAACATTCTTTGAGTCCGAAATTGAAACTGAAAACACTTTGTCTTACAATTGTCTTTGATTGTCAGAATTTGATCACGAAAAATGGAGTCAGTTTAAATTTCATGTCACTAAAAATTCACAGAGAGTCACAATTGTTCACCAGAAACACGCATCTGATTTTTAAAGTCACGTCTGTTAGGTTTTGAGTCGCATCTGTAATTTCTGAGTCGCATTTGTCAGATTCGCTCGCATCTGATTTATAAAGGTCACATCTGTTAGGTTTTGAGTTGCATATGTAATTTCTGATTCGCATTTGTCAAATTCGCTTGCATCTGATTTATCAAGGTCGCATTTGTTAGTTTTGAGTCGCATATGTAATTTCTAAGTCGCATCTATTATTTTGGCTCGCATTTGTTTTAGGAACATTGCATGCATTATATTTTGAGTCACATTTGTCAGTTTGAGTCGCATCTAGTAATTCTGAGTCGCATCTGTCAGTTTGGACCGCAACTGTTAAAATTGAAATGCATCTGTCTATTTACTAGAAAACATAAAATTCACAGTCACTGTCTAGTCATCACATCTGCACCAGTTTCAGTTGTCTTCACACAAACAGTCTTTGAAACAGAAACCTGCAACGATTTTCTCAATTTTGCATCCTTTAGGTTCATTCAATCCTTACTATAGTGTGTCTTCAGTTAGAGTTTACTTTCATCTTAGGGTACATATCATTTTGCACTAGACTTCTAGAAAGGTCACTTTTACAAACTTTAGGAGTAGTCCACCACCTATACTCTAGAAAAGTCATATTGTCAGCAAAATTTGTCATTGAACCCAGTCCTATCATCTTATACTTTGTCCTACAGAGAGTCTTCCTAGCTCACCAGTCTAGTTAGGAAACTCAACTTGTCTTTGATCCTCATCCTATATTGGTTCCTTGGCTTAACTAAATTGACACCTTGGTTTGACTTTAGGTAGTTGGTCCCTTCACCTTGGGTTTATTGAACTGATCACTTTAGGGTCTTACTTAAAATTTTGCATATTTAGGGTCTAGATTAGTGTCATCCTAGGACATCCCTTATTTTGCATAAGAAAATCCCAAAAACATAGACTAGATTCATACTGTTCATACATATAGTCTTGCATATCCTGCATATTGAGCTTGTCTTACATGGTTGAAACTAGGTCTAAGAGAAGAGAGAGAAAAAACATGTCGAACCCAAACAAGTTTATCAATCCATTTTCTTCAAGACCTCATAAGACTCTATTGGACAAATTCACCACTAGAAACACTCAAGGACATATTGTAGAAGAGGACATAGAAGCTGCTGTACAAGACCCTGAGTTTGCCTCTTTTGTAGATGAGTACCTAGCAAATGATCGTCAACAGTTTTTAGGCAAATTGCTAGCTGAAGGTGCTACTTTACCTCCAGGTTTTGATATTAGTAC
>VDFB02281492.1:406252795-406321393 GCA_007258455.2 Sequoia sempervirens | reverse complement strand
TGACGAGAGGAATTTTTTTTTGCAACCTCAACAACAAAACCTTGGAGAAAATCTTATATATTGAGTTGCACAGGCTAATAGGATGAAAATCCTCAAAAGAAGTAGCACCAGGATTTTTGGGAATCAAAAAAATAAAGGTGGAGTTCAACTCCTTTAAAAGGGAACCTGATCTAAAAAACTCATTAGTAGCTGCAACATCTTTCACAATAATTTCCCAAAAAGACTGAAAAAAGAACATGGGAAAGCCATTAGGGCCCAAAGGATTATTACCTTCAAAGGAGAACATATCACATCGAATTTCCTCTGTCGAAGAAATACAAGCTAACTTCTTGTTGATCTCATCATCCACCAATTGAGGAATATCCCTTAGAATATCCTCTTGACAGGCCAAATCAAGCTCTCCCCAGAGCTTGGTTGTTATAGTTAATCAGATTGATTTGATTAGAGGCCCTGTGTTTCAATGTAGAAATATGAAAAAAATTAGTGTTTCTATTGCCACTCTTCAACCACATGATCCTCATTCTTGAGCTTAGTGTAATGTTGGTAAGAGCCATATTTGATATTCTTTGTAGTATGGGACAAAAACAACTACAAAAACATGTCAAGGTGGGAATTTTAATTATAGAGGATGACCTATCTCATTCTTGAAGTGTTTTGATCCTTCCAAGCTACATAGTTTTTTAAAAGTCTCCTAAAACACTTGAGAATTAACTAGAAAACTTTTAGTATAGAAATTCTTAGAATTTGTGGCACCTAGGAATTTTATGTTTGGAACGACAACTAGATGTGAGGTCCCTCCATAACAACCTACCATAGTTTTAATCAACTTGAAACCACCTAACCATGACAAGAATGAATGCAATTTTTCCAAATACCTTAGTAATTCAATATAATGTTGTGAAGAACCATATTTTACATTCATTAGATCCTAGTACGATAATGAATATAACATGTTAGTATTGGTAGGTGGATGCTAGAGGAGGACCTGGTTTTTTACCAAAGTATTTTGATCCTTCAAGATAGGCTACATAGTTCTAGAAAATTCTCTAAGAGACCTAAGAATATAGAGTAATTATTTTTTGTAGAGTTATTCTTAAAATTCATGGTACCTAGGAATATTAATTTTTGAAATAAAGCTAAATTTAGGGTAATTCCATAATAACCTTTCTTAGTTTCATCAACTCAAAACTATTTGAATTTAATAATAATATTTATTGATTCTTGTAAAATTCCTCAATGGTATTCAATGTGATGTTGCTAGATACATATTTTATATTATTCACATCATGGTACCAAACTAACCATTCCAATATTTTACAATGGGAAGATGAATGTTAGAGGAGGTCAAATTTTGTTACCTGAGTTTCTTTGACCTTTCTAGGCTACACAATTCTAGAAAAGTCTCTTAAGAGACCTAAGAGATACAAATGATCAAACTTTGGTAAATAAATTCTCAAACTTTATAGTTTCTAAGAATGTTACATTTAGTGCTACATCTAGATGTGAGGCCCCTCCACAATACCCTCTCTCAATTTTCATCAAATTAAAACTAAATTTTACTATGAAAATAATAAATGCATTCTTGCATGATGTCTCTATGGAAACAAAAAAAGTAATCCTCTACGTTTCCTTGCTTGTTTGGTTCCTCCTTGTTAAATTAAGCATAATATTGCCTTGATTTAGTGTTGTAATGTGTTTAACACATTAACATTAGGTCTAGGGCCCTTGTGAGATAAATGAACTTAATTGTACCTTATTTAGGGTGTTGTAAAGTGTTGTACCACACTTTCACACTAATATCTAGGGTTTTAATTGATTAATGGGGCTTCTTTATGCCTTATTTGGCCTTATTTTGCATCCACAAGCCTTAATTATTGCATCTTTTTGAGGATAATCTCAACATAAATCAACATCCAATCATAATTCAGGTGTTTATAGGTTGTGTAGCCTAGATTTAGTGATCTGGGAATCATACACCATTTTGGACATATGAGTCCCACCTAGGTTTTAGGGCCCCAATCTAGATTTTGCATCATTCTAAGAAATTTTGAAAATTTATCCCATAAATAATGCCTAATGGGACTCATACACCACTTTTGGCATATGAGTTCCTTGTGGCCCAAAATCAAAATGAATTCAAATTCTTGGTAGGATTTTATTCTTCTAGATCTAATGTTAGCTTGTAGTGTTGTAATTTTTGAAAATTTGGTAGAAACAACTATAAATACAAGCTTCTTTCACTCATTTTCACCCCAAGATTTCAGGTATTCATGCATTATAGAAAATTTGTGATCAAGGAAGCATTCAAGAGTCTTCAAGGGATAATTATCAAGTATTTTGGAGCATAATTCAAGTATCAAGAATCATGTCAAAGTCATCATGCATCATGTTTGTTTTTGAGCTAACAATTGTGATGTAGGGTTTCATGATTCAAGCAAGCATTTAATTCAAGATCTATCACATTCAAGCAAGATTCAAGATCTACATCTGTTGGATCCATTTCATACATGTTTACAACATTTTCTTTCTAGGGTGGGGAGAGTTTCAACATTACATTTTGTTCATTCATCATTCTCCTTTCCTATTTCATTTCATTTCAAGGGGGTGAACCCACAAAAGTGGTTTACAATTGGATTGAGGAAGGAAAAATTGAAAAGAATGACCCCATGCCAAAGATTTTTCATTTTGGGGGTTTGAGCGAACTAATAGGTTCGAACAAACCAAATGAGGGTTTGCTAGAACTTGGGTTCAAGCGAACCCATTTAATGCATGTTCCCACCATCCCACCAAAAAACACAATAAAAACCCTTTTTTGAAAGGGGGTTTGCTCGAACCCCCTAGTTCGAGCGAACCTCCCTTTTCCCACCTTGCTGCTCTCTACCACCAAAAAAATCAGAATTTTTTCCCTTTGAAGCTTGGGTTAAGGATGAAAATGGAGGAGACTTCATGAAACCAACTAAAATCAGGTAGTCCTCAGAACGAGCTATCCATCGACTATAATTTTAATATGTTTTGGTTTTATTATCTATTTGTTTTTTTAGTTTTATTAAACATATTTTTTTCACCAAAAATGAAGCTCTTTGTTCTGCACATGTGGAAAAATAGAATATTATCAAAAAAATTTATAGAAAAATATGAGTGCACCAGATATTGAAGTCCTTGATCCAACAAAAAAAAATTGAATTTCAATACATACAAATTTTTTTACATGTTATACGGTATGCCTATGTTTGAATTGTAATTGGTTTGACTTTGAAACTTGATTAAGGAAAAAATATTCAATAAAACACTATCCAACCAAGTGGAAGCACTAGATATCAGAGCTACAAATCTAAATTTGAAAGAATTATAATTTTATCCTTCATGGAAATAAAGTTATGTGTTATACTGATGAGTGTCACTCCTTAAAAATGTTGTTTTCTAAAAAAAACTAGTTTTGAGGGAGATGGAAAAAGAGGTGCAATATGATTCCAAAAAAATTGAAAACTTATATATTAAGAATCTACAAAAAAAAATCCGAAACTCTAGTTTGCATCATCTTCAAATTCCTCATAGTTTAGCAGCTATAGGTGCCTGAAAGTGCAGATTTAGTTAGAAAAAATTATTTCAGTGTCTAGTTTGGCCAAAAATTGTAAACCACTATTGTGGGATCACCCAAGGTTTGATTACCAAAATAGGGTTTAACTAAGGAAAACCACTTTCCACTAACAAAACAACATTTTCCCCTCACTTTAGTGTGTGATTTGCAAATCTAGGTTGAAGACATATTAAAGAGCAAGTTTGGAGAAAGTTGTCACAGTTGTCACCTTGCATTGGAGATTTTATTTATTTATTTATTTATTCAAGGGGTAAATGCTTTTGACCGGAGCTATGAACTGGATACAACCATTCAACAATACCACCCCAATGGGGTTTGAACCTTGGTGGCAAGAGCAACAATGCCACCTATAAACCATCACACCATGGTAATACTGGCTGCATTGGAGATAATTAAAAGACATCTACAGGTTGCAAATCAAAGATTCAGACCTGGAAAACAAGCAGAAAGGATAGAACAAATATTCAAGAGAATATTTAGACTTTGAATTTCTAGAAAAACCTAACTAGACTGATACACCACTTTTGGTATATGAGTTCTAGTATAATCAAAATTGTAGATTTCTAGAGTTTCAGACATATCTCTGCTAGATTTTTGTTCCTACCCATAAACTCTAATCTGGGACTAAATCACCCAGTCTAGTGTATGAGTCCTAGTCAACAATAAATTTAGTTTTTTCATAATTTTAGGACTTCATTCAAGCCTCTTCAGGTTTCCAGGTGCACACTTCTGATTTCCCAGCTTTCTATTCCAATTTATATGAATTTTTAGGTCATTTAGTGAAGTCTTGCATTGCATTAGGTTTTAACATTAGGTCTTGCATTTCATTAGTCTTTCCAAGCCCTTGCTTTGTGGTGAACCCCTCTTTAGTTTATATTCAGACCCTAGGACAACCCTATGGCAAGATATCTTTATCCTTTCCATACCTTAGATTGAGATCTCTAGGGTTTTCCTTGAATGAGAGAGTGAAGAAGATTTTTGTTCTATCTCCCAAGCATAGGACCACTATTTTCCACCTTTCATTTTGGTGAACCTACATTTAGAACATATTAATTCTGATTTGGAGTGCATCATCATCCTAGATCTAGCTTGCATTAACATTGCATTGTATTTTGCATTAGTTAATTGGCATTCTAGGGTTTCTAAATCTTACATTAGTGAAAGTGCATATAGGTTGCATTTTTGCATCTTGCATCATTGAAAATCATTTGAAAACTGCATTTTCATTTAGTCTATGGATCATCCAAACCAGAAAGCATAAAAAATCACTTAATTTTTTTTGAAATTTATGAAAAAAACCCTCACTGAGACTCATACACCCCTCTGCATGATTTAGTCCTAATGTATATTTTAAATTACATTTTCTAGAATCCAAAACTCTATTTCTAAGCTTCTATTTGTTGTTGATAACCTTTTGTTTTAGTTAATAGAGTTTATGTTATATTCATTTAGTATCCCTTGCATGAGATTTTCTACTTAGTGTCTTATTGCTAATACTATAGTAAGATTAAGTTTGAGACTCATGTCATCCCGCGATAGCAAAATCATCATGGATCTTGGGTTGTCTATCTCTTTCACTCCTAATATTGTCACTAGTTCACTACATATGGACCATACCCTTAACAGTTCCTTTCCTTCAAGTAGTGTGACACATGTTGAAACAATGGTTGCTATTATTACATAAGAAAACATAATCCAAATTCATGAAGACCTAGAAAACCTACAAAATAAAATAAGTATAGAGAACATTTCAATTACCGCTATTCCTACCATAGATAACATTCATCGCATGCTTGAAAGTGAAGACAGAGTTGACCTTGTGCATAACATAGTTCAAATCTTTGGAAAACATCTTACCTCAACCACTAGCTGTCCTTTACTCTTGAACAATGTTACAGGCCAAGGAGGAATTCAAATTTCTCCTCTCACAACAATTACCTCTATTCCTACCTATACCGATCCTCAAGTTACAACAACAATGAAACCTACTAGTAATGTGATTCCTTCCTTGGGTATTTCGGCTAGCATCCCTAGTACCTTTGTGGCATCACACGACATATCTCCTACCACTTTACCACCTATAAGAATTCCATTAACTTGTCCTTCAAACACATACACACCAACACCATATTCACCTCCATCTCATAATACAAAAAAGACCCTCTCATAAACCAACTTTTGCAAATTGTTTTATCCCTTCAAAAGCAAGTTTCCACCATCAATCAAAATAAAAATGGCCCACCTACATATTATGTCAAAATCAGTCCCTTATCCTTGGAGATATTGTGAACACTGATGTACTACAAGGTGTAGAGGTTCCTAGATTCGAGAAATGTGGGGGTAAGGGAGATCCTTCTAACCATGTTTCCACTTACACAACCTTATGTAGTGACTTTATTCTTGACGATAAATTATTGGCTAAAATTTTCCCTAGATCCTTGAAGGATACTGCCTTAGAATGGTTTTCTTCACTACTGAACAAATCAATTTGTTCATTCAATGAAATTTTTGAGGCATTTATCAACCATTTTCAAGTGCATACGACTCCTAAAATGACCTTGGATGATTTGATGAGATGTAAGCAAAAAGAATAAGAAAAAATTACCTACTTTATCTCACGATATCAATTGCTCTATTCCCAAATCGATGTAAAGGTTCTTAGGACTCACCTTCAAAAGATGTTCATAGAGAATCTGCAAAGTAAGATACAAGATAAGCTTACCATGATGAAATTCCCCTCCTTCATGCACTTATGTACTATCCTTCATGATTATCAAAACTCGATTAGTAGTCATGATGCAAAATCCACCTCTAGTCAAACTGAGAAGTCCGAGTCCACCAACCAAAATAATTACTAGCCTTTTAGGAAATAGAATAAAGGCTTCCTTCAACTTAACCCCCTTCAACAAACAAATCAACATGTTGATACCCAAGTAGCTGCTATAAAAGTGATGATACCCTTTAACTATTGGGACCTGAAAAGACAATTCACTCCCCTACTTGATACCCTCCATAATACAATGTCACAGTTTTTGGAATAGAAAATGATCACCTTGCCTCCCATTAAAACACTCGATCCTAATAAAACTTTACCTCCAAACTTTAGATCAAATGCTTATTTCCATTATCACTAACAGAATGGGCATGACACAGAGCATTGAAATTGTCTTAAACACCTTGTGCAAGACCTCATTGATTCCAGTCATCTTTCCATTGTAGGTGTTAATGATCAAGGAAATAAGTCTATTTCCCATCCTAACCAAAAATTACAAATCTTTACCAACCTTATGCCAAAACATAATTTTTCATTTTTCAAAGCTAATGAAACTACAAAGACTAATGTGATGAATGTTGACATAGATGATGAAGAAAATAAATACAATTCAACAAAGTCCTATGAATACTAACTAACAAGAACAAAATCCTATTGATGGTTTGGTTTCATTGGTCAAAACTCAACATCATAAGGGCCGAACTAAAAGGCCTCTTGACATTGCTTTCTCCTCTAAAGATATACTTAAACATGTTCCTGATGGTCCTCTTTACATGGCCAGTTGAATCTATGATAATCCCACTAATGGGATATTAATAAACTTGTTTGTAGAGAAAACATGATCACCGAGGAATTCTTTCTTCTACATGAGCTTTATCAAGAAACATATGGAAAACCAAAATCATGGATAAAGATGCGTAATAGTTTCAATTTCCCTATGATGGTATCAATCACCTTACCTTTACAAGTAGGATCAAAAACATTAGATGTCTCATTCTCTATCATATTGACATCAGATCAATTCTATGTGAAGCTTGGTCTTCCATGGCTACGCTCCATGGAAGTGGTCTCGTCGGTCATGCATAAATGCTTAAAGTTTTTCTTTGACAATGAAATTTTCACTATGCATCATAGTGGCTTTAACCCATTGTCTACTTGTGGAAACTTTTCCTTAGATTTTGATTAGGTGGAAAATAGAGCTCAATGAAATGGATCAAGATGATGAACCACTAAGTTTTTCCCACACTAGACACTATGCAATTTGATGCAATTATGAGAGTCAAAATATGCAAATAACAATCATAACTGATACCTAACTATTATAGCGAGTATGAGGGAAGTTTTTAAAGCTCAAAGAGGTGTGTACCTTGCTGCAAGAAGCCTGATTTTTAGGCAAAAAGGACCGAATGGGTCCCTGTTAGGGTTTCTAAAATTGAGATTTGGATTATTTTCCTTGATTTCTGCACTCTCAAATTCTTGATTTTCATCTCACAAAAACTTGTACTTAATTTTTTAGCCTCAATTCTTCATTCTTGGACTTTAAATGACAACTTTTGCAACTTGTTAACTTTGACAATTTTTCTCTAGGCTTGCTTTCCACTTGATCTTCAACCTATAAATATGAAAAAACACATTCAAAGGAAGAAAAACTTGTTGATTTTTAGTGAATAGGGGTTTTCCTAAGTCAAAACCCTTGCAGGTAATTAAACCAAATGATGAGACAGTGAAATTGAAGCATGAAATATGAAATGATGTAATGTAGATACTTTGGAAGTTGCTTTGTAATGAAAATATGTAATCTAACATGTAGTGGCCATGAAGAATGTAGATATTGATCCCTGAATAAGATGTGAACAATGCTTGCAAGTAGATATTCAATACTACACTCACTTTCTTAGCCCAACAACATGCATGAATCCATTAAACCCTAGAAAAGTGTGAAAGTGTGTTACAACACTTTACAACACTTTTGCAAAGGACACATTAAGGTATGTATTAATTAAATAAGGACCCTAGAATGATGTGAATGTGCACAACACATTACAACACTATTATGAGATACAATTAATTCAAATTTATGTCAATTATCCAAAATAAGTGTGAAAAAGGATTACTTTTTTCGATACTAGAAATTTCTTTTGGCCCAAGCCTATGGAACCTATTAATTCAAAACATGCCTCCACCCATGACCAAACCTACCATCCTTGACGAAACCATGATTGAACCTAAAGACATTCCAAGCAACCAAGATCAATCTAAGACAAAACCTGTGTGTGTAAATAACCTGAATAAGCAAATAAAACATATACAACACACCAATGAAACATTATATCAAGTAATTCAAATAATAATCAAATTAAAACAACAATTCCTCAATGGTGTCTCATTGTCCTCTATCTCCAAGGGTTGTTTAAGTCATTTTTCTCTCAAATTGTTTGTGCACATGAATTTCCAAATGACAACTTGAAGAATGAGAGATGTTGGAAATGCAAGAGAAGTTTCCTACAATACATGATGGATAAACTAGTTGTAGATGATATGCAAAGATAATAATACTGAAATGATGTTTCTAATGAAAAAGATATGATGAAAATACTGTAATTAAGATGCTACTAATGAAAATGATATGATGAAAATATTGTAATTAAGATGCTGCTAATGAGAATGCCATGATTAAACTACTTGATGCTAAAATACTAATACTAAAATTCTTACTAAGATGATAATACTAACCAAAATGCTATAGAGTGTAATTTCTATAAATGCTCAATTCTCTCCTTTTTTTTTGCTATAAATGAGTGCCTATCTATAGATTTTCCAAGGAATGAGCCTAGGTGGCAGAAATCAATGGTTTGGATTCGATCTAGAGAATGAACAGTTGAAGATAAAGAGGTTAGAGAGAAAAGGGGAAGTGTGTTCCCTTCATAAGAACAAACTGCCAAGTGTGAAGAGGAATAAAATGGAAATGAAGGCCAAGTGTCCCAAATTAGTTAGAGTTTGTTGATGATAAATTCCAAATTTAATATTAGAAATATTTAATTCTTGAGACACATGATGAGGTGGAAGGTGGTGTTAGCACTATAAAAGTCTCACACTTTTACTAGCCTTCACTCATCCACCTCTCACATACCACTGAAATTTTCTACACCTTAATTCAATGATCAAAACAAATTTTTAAGATTTGTATGACCAGATCCATTTCACAATCCATGTTCACCAATGATCCCATCAAAATGACCCTTGACATATATATTCCTCTAGTCATCACTAAACAAGAGTTTTAAAATAATTGGTCCATATCGGCAAGATCAAGAACATGTCTTTTCAATCAATAAACCATAGCCTTTGAATTTGAATAATTCCTACATATCGGCAAAAGGTGAACCAAGTCACAGTGATCATTAACTCTAGAGGTTGCATTTTTGGCAAGACAATGCTTATTGTCTCATCAACAAAAGCCTATTGGCAAAAACAACACTATCAGAACAAAATATCCAAGTCATTCTGAGCACGCATGTCTTGCCAATGGATCCTCATTGGCAAGAGACACATTTTATTCTGCCGATGAAGCATGAAAACAACTATCGAGGAGAATTGTACTATTAGAATGAATCACTCAGGTCTACCAGATTATATGGGTTACACCGATAATGAAAATTTTAGGAAGAGTCTTGACAATTAATCCAAATGAAATGAAGTGGTAGATGGAGCTTATCTGATAGACATGCACAATCAGAGTGAGTTCTTCTATTCTTTCCACTCTTACATGTTACACGGATAAAGGAAGTTTCCCAAAGAGTCTTGTTGACTCATCCAAAGGAGTATAGTGATGAAAGAAACATGTTGGGGAGACTAAAGACATCAGGACAATTTTTTACTCTCTTAGCAATGGTTCTTCTCATACCAATGGAGATAATAATGAATAAAATTTCATCGGTATGACACTGGGCGATGATTGAAAGGATCTCCAATGACCTCAAGTACTTTGAGATTGGGTAAAATTCACAACTTTCTCCCTGAAGTGGTATGAGTTAAAAGTGAAAGATGGCCAGTTATTTAGCATTGGTAGAAGAATTATTCGGTCTTTCCGACCATGAGTGATAAATCAAAAGGGTACTCCATATCAAAAAGACATTTATTTATGTCTTGGTGATTAGTTGAGAATATATAAAAGAAAGGTGGCAATAGGTTAGATACATAGATGGACTAGAAGTTAAGGGAATCTCACCGATATAATCATTTTGTTCTGACATTGTGAAATTGAAAAAACCTATTACATTTGTGTTCAGAGGTGGAAATTAATGGTTGCACGAATGTGCATAATGTAAATTTTCTCAGATTGAAAGAAGAATAAAAAGGGGATTTTTAGAATTGGCAGCGAGAAGGATGAGAGAGTGAATAGAAGTCAAAGAATTCAATGCAGCCAAAAGGTCACAAGTAAGCCTACAAACTTTATGTAATTGAATTCAATTCTTTCACCTTGAAGGAGTAAAAATGGAAGGTTGAAGATCTAGAAAAACAAAGGGTAGGAAACAACAAGGTGAAGGTAGTCAACCTTGGGGTAAAAAATAGAAAATTGAAACAGGGGAGGAGCCCAAAACAAAAGAAAGAAAACTAAATCAAGACCTTATTGATCAATTACCTGGTTTTGGGCCAAAAGATAAAAGGTCTGCACAACTAAGGGCTGATGTAGAAAAATTTGAAGACAAATGCATACACATAGGAGATGCATGAACCCCTGTTAGAGGTTATGAATTATTCATGTTTCATTATCACCAGAGAAATAGGTTTGAACCAGTGTGCAATCCCTGGAGTTTCAATCTAGGAAAGTTGGTTATTCTGAATGTGTTTGTGAATGTAGAGCTTATGAAAATTCTACCACAAAATTATGACTTGAACCTAAAAGCCATCTACAATTTACAAGGTGAACCCTTTATACATATATCCAAGGTTGCACTCTATGAAGTCTTTAACCTAAATGACACCTGTGATGAGCCAATTGTACATGAAGATCTTGAGAGAAATTTTTGGAGAATGGACACAACTTATAAGGGGTGGAGACTTCAATTACACAAACCTAGGAAGAATGGAAACCTTGCTCCAGTTGAAGAAAATGATGGGCCCCCTTTCCATGTGGATTTATTCGAACCCTACTTAAAACACACATACTTTCCGGTGTGTCAAGTATTAGGGATTGAAGCCTCTGAATTCATGATAATAGGTCTGATGGTGATTGCTTTAGATATTTAGTGCCACAATGCAAGGCCATTTGATTATGTATCACACATTATTAAAGGGATGGACTCAAGACTAATGGCAATAAAAAATGGATCTCCTACATTGCACTTTGAGCATTATTCTATCCTCATGCATATGATATTGTATTATGGATAAGAGATAGGGATGTGGCTAGAAGAATAGAAAATTGCACAATCTGATAAGGAAGGTGAGCCATTGCCAATACAGTTATAGACTGCTATCTGGGACAACATATTTGTGAATTCTAGTCATGTACAATTTGAAGAATATTTTGTTAAGGCACTCTATATATTTTTTAATCACTCTTGTGATTACTCATTATTTGATGAGATTAAGAGATTTCTAAGGGCCAAATATTTCAATGGACCTACAACTGTTGGTCACAATTGGGGTGATTGGTACTATTATGTTGATGCTACTATGATCAGGGTTTATGGTTTTGAGGTTAAAATTTTTATTCTTCCAAAAATAGTACCAGATAGAATTGCATACTTGGAGATTGTTAGAAAAATGGACTACTCAAGTGTTATGAATCTAGGTGCCTATGAAAAGTAGGAATTCATGCCAAGCACCTTGTGCTTTGGAGATTTTAATGTATTGTCAAAAGAGGGGCACAACTTGATTTTGAATAAATTATTACATTTCAATTTGAAAAGGGTTGCACCAAGAAAATGATTTGATCCTAAGGGATACATTATTTTTTCCAAAAATAAAGTAAACTTGGATGGATATGTTCATATACCCTACCCACATGATGACATGATTAGGAACATGTAAGAAAGGGAAGCTGAACTAGCTATTCATGAATATAATAGGGGGTGGAACAAAGGATAAAAGAGATACAAGGTGTAGAACTGCTATCCTCCGGTGAAGAATCATCTAATGAGAGAAAACCTCAAGGTCCAATTGACAAGATTTCTAAACTAAAAATTGAGGATTATCAACCTCCCAATAGAGAGGAAAAAGTTGAAGAAGGCTCTGACACAGATACAAGGTAGTTAGCCGATAGATCTTTTGTTGTTGATGATAAATTTATAAGATCTCCTAGATTTAGATCATTCATCTCCTGAATTTAGATCATTCTTGTACAAGCAAAAAGGGAAATCAATAAGAGAATTTTTTGTAGACATTACACCAAGCAATGAAGACCAATTGCTAAATACTTTGAAATTAAATGTGGAGAATCAGATGAAGGATATGACTCCAGAGAAAGGAAGGAAATTATTGGAGTTTGGTGTAATGATTTTCCATGGTTTAGATTTGAATTCTTCCCTTGTTTTTGATAGTTTATTGCATGACAATGGTGCTACTCATAAGCTTAGTCCAGAAGGAGTTACAAAATTGTACATAGGATCCAAATATAATCCTAATGAGAACTATATCATGATTTGGGACTTGTATCCTCCACATAGGAAGTTTGTGATCATTGACACTGAAAAGGAATTTGGCCAAATAATGACATTGAAAGTAGGAGAAGTTGATCTTGTAGCCACAATTGATATTGGCATTAATGTTTCCAAATTGAATAAGGCTCAGATCCAAATGTTGATCAAGGAAAGGGATATGCATAAAATGAATAATGAGAGAATTCTTAAGGAAAACAATTTCCTGAAAGACATGGTCAAAGGAACACTCAAGGGATCTACAAGGTTACTAACTCAAGGAGAAGGTTCCACATAAAAGGATAGGAGTGAAGAAAAAAATGTACATGCTCAAGTGAATAAAGCCAAATTTGATGCACTCTCTACAGTATTTCAGAAAAGGCACACTAATTTAATGGTTTGGATGAACAAGTTTTGGATGACCCATTGCAAGAATTACACTGCAATTCAAGAAAAAAAGAGAATAGATGACTGAATTCAAGAAAAATTCTAATACTTTTGATAGCAAGGCCACCACAAATGTTGTAGATATCTTAAGAAAACACAATAAATATTATAACAAACTTCAAGAAAAAGCAAAAGAGATCAATGATGCTACAAAAGGAGTACCTGTTGGACACCAAGAATACTAAGAGAGGGGGGGTGAATCAGTGTTCTATAATTTTTGAATTTCAAATTAGATCTTAAACCTTCAATAGGAATATTAAACTTTAATAGCATCCACAACATACAAATAGGAGGAAAACATGCAATCACATTAAAGAGACAATGTGAACACCATAACACTAGAATTTTTACATGGAAACCCTATTAGGGGAAAAACCATGGTGGAGATTAATCTACAAAGTATACTCGGTTAAAAATGTGATCAAATGGGAATGCACTTGCATTCAGGCACACTGCTTAGAACTCACTGCTCAAAAAGGAAAGGTTCACTGCCTTACAAAATATTTGAGAATATAACAAAAAGATTGAACTAGGAAATTAGCATCTCCAAATGCCTAGATTCAATTCCAATAAAGAACATGAAACAAATTATAGATCTTCTGTCCAATTCACACTTCTACTTTTCTCTACTCTGCTCTCCTACAAAAACCCTTTTGTAGCACAAAAAAAATTTGGTCAACAAATATTTTGATATTAGCCCACATAGTTGCTTTGCACTACTTTTCTTACACACCTTCTCACTTGTTCATCCACACACCACACACCAATTTTTTTTTTCCAATCTCACATATATATCCGCTAACAAGATTTTATTGCTATATGTCAACTCTAAACAAAACATAATATTCTTCCACATGTCGACTCAAATCATCAATTAGAATTAATGTGTGCCCACACAAGTTGGCTAGAATATAGTAGGGACCCAAATTAAAATTCCCAACAAAACAATTAGTTGAAAAAAAAATCCTTATACATCCAGAACACGTCATACATAACAGGTCGGCCACAATGAGAAAATAAACAATAAATCATTCTACCAAATCTCCAAAATCATACACCGATCAATGAAACATTGTAAAACTTATCAATAAGGTAACACACATGCTTGAAAATATTCCTTGGGGATCCACACAACAAAATAATGATCCAGTGAAGTATGTAGATCAACTTATCAGCTGGATACTCTGTTCTTCATGCTCTCTGTCGGTAGATTACAATCTTCTACTTTTCTTGCTAGTAGGAACTACTTCTAAACTATGGACCATACTACTGAATCCAGTTGCCATAAATGTCAATACTAGCAACCAAAAAAAATCTCCCAAAGCCATATGCCTACAATCACTCCCTTTGGCATTGATGGCAATACTTAGTGAAAAATTACTAAGTGTCGAAACCAAAACTCAAAACTTCACAACGCAACAAAACACTGCTCCCCCTTTGGATGTCAAGGAATTTTTCACTGCATTCTCTCTCCCTTTGACATCAATGACAAAAAATTCCACTATTTTCTCTTCCCCTTTAATATTTTTATTGTAGTTGCTCTTACTATATTCTTTGCCCCAATTAAAAAAAATGTTGCAACTACTGCTAAATTTAGAAAATTATTTTATACTTATCTTTCATTTCTGGGAGAAATTTCTTCCAAGATTCCATTGCATTCCCAATAGAAATTATCGGACTATTATTTTCTAATGTTCTATTGATGACCTGGACAAGGGATTCATGAATTATAATGACTTCTACTAGCTTTTCTCCTTTCTTAAGAACTTCAACCATTTGCTCTAATCTACATTTAGTCCAGATGATCCTTCACTTTCCAAAAAGTATCCATAAGAGTGTTTCTGGAAAAGTGAACCTTTTCATGCTCAATTGCAACTCATGAACCTTCTTTCTAACTTCTCCATCCTTGTCCTGAACCATATTGTAATCTTCATCGATTCTGATCAACTCATTCTCGATTTGCTCCAACTTGTCCTTGTATTTACCAACCACATGAGGCCACCTAAGAAAATAATTGTAGATCTTATTTGCAGATTCAATGCATTGTCTTAGCACATTCATTTTCTTTATCATTTTGGTGAGAGATAGCCTAAACTATATCTTCAGATGAGAGATTATTTCCTCCTCTCTTTTTTCCTGGGGCACAGAGTCCATAGCCTCCCTGACACATTCAATCAATTCTTCTGGAAGTACATTCTGTAGACTTTCCAATTTAATGTTGTTATCAATAAAGTATCTTCCTAGAGTGTCCTCAATGAGGTCTTGTTCATATGATGGTCCATTTATCCATATGTCATCTATCTTTTGCATTCCATCTTTTTCCTGAACAATCTGCAATATCTTTGCTTTAAGTAAAACACCTTCTTCATCACTTTCTTATGCTATTATCACATCTAGTTCACCTAGTTTTGGTTCATCTCTTGGTGTATATTATTTAGAGTCTCATCCACTATATCCACAACCATCTACTCTTTACCTTTTCCCTCAAATTTTGTTGACTTAGATGCCAGAAGAGTGTCACTATCCAACTCTCTTTCTCTCTTCTTCCTTTTCTCCGCCTTTCTGGAGGATGATCCAACTTCAACTACTTTTACCGAGACAGGAATATCACTTACACGAAATTTTCCTAACAAGTTCCTAAAGAAGATCTCATAATCTTGTTCACCATTTTTAAAAGAGTTGAAATGCTCAAAAATTTGCTTGCAAGCTGGCATATTTCCCTTCCATACAACATTGTCATTCTGAGGCAAGTATTTCAGGAAATACATCATAATGCATATAACCAGGGTACCAAACTTGAAAGAGTAATCTATATCCTTCATCAATTGCACATTCTCCATCAATTGATGCTTTAGCAATCCACATAGGTCAAAGTCTTCATTTTCTATTATCATCTTGTGAGTGATATACACTCCACCTGCCAAGGTTGATCCTTCTTTGTTTCTGAAGAAATTTTTATAAGAAATTCCATGTGCAATATACCTCATTAATGGATCTTTGATTGTTAAGATTACCAAAGCCCTCTGATCTCCTGTTACTTTGGTTAGGGATTCAACTTCGACATTCTGAATTGACTTCTTTTTTAGAAAAATACCAACATTACACAATCTTGTTAGATTTTTGATTGCATGCTTAGAAATTTGATAGGGTTTATCCAGAGTAAGGATTTTGTCATCCAATATATTCAAGATAAACTAAACTACCTCCGCATTGATGAAATGAGGAAATTCATTCCATAAGCCAAGTTCTTATGTTTTGCTTCTCTAAGCTTCTTCAATTTGATGGAAGACAATGATTTTCTTTCATCCCTAAGATTTTGACTACTGTATTCATCCAGAGTTACTATTCCTTTGATTTGCTTCATTTTCTATACCGAACAGGGTTCTACCGATCACAGAATAAGTATGAAATTGATAATAAATAGAAATACCTAGATAATTCACCACTAAATTGACTTTCGCTCCTTCAAAATTTTGCTGAAAAGGTTCTCCAATTGTTCTTCTTTGGCGCACGGTGACAAATGAGGGTTCCAAATTCCCTTTTATAACTTTTCACGCCTAACTTCCTTGTCGCATTAAATGCTTTTCCCTAGAAGTTCTAGTTACTCTATTTTCAAACAACAAGATAAAAATCCATCTACGAACCTTCAAGAAGCGATCACCAATACATTTGAGGATGAATAACACACAGTGACAACTTCCTATGATCCCATACCAACTACACACAAGGGGGAAAAATATTTTCATGAAAAATCCCCCTAGGCCAATGGCTTGAAATCAATTGCCGGATGAATTACCAGAGGGAGCTTTCGGTACAGCCTTATCACATTCATCAAATCTTCTCTTCTTTACCCATGTTTTCTTCATCTGATTTCTTATATCTTCCACATATTCTTTTCCTTTTTCCTTATCACCTTTGTTTGAATTTATGCCTTGATAAACCATACCTCTCTTATCCATGTTTTTTTTCCTACAGAATCTTGTATTGTGACCAAATTTGTTACAATTGTAACATACCCATTTTTTTTGTCTATACCTTCCATTCCACTTATTTCCTCCTAATCTACACTGATTAGCAACATGTCCAAGTCTTCCACATATGTAGCATTTAACATTCCTTTTACTGATAGACATGCTTATGCATTCTGATGACTTATGACCAAATTTTTTGCAATTGAAACACTGACCAAAAAATGATGAACTGCCAGAATTTATCTTACTTCTACACTAAGAAGCCATATTTCCAAATTTATTACAAACAAAGCAATATCCATTAAATTTCTGATTGTTGGTTTTCCTTACCAGATATCTTTTTCCTTTGTTCTTCTGATTTTTCTTTTTAGGGTCCTTTTGTTCAAATCTAGAGCTCTTCACATCCTTTTGTCCTTTAGTTATCTCATCAAGCTTAGTAGAACTGATTCTAAACTTCTCCTTAAACTCATTTGTAGTAGCAAGCTCATCTTTGAGAATAACTATCTATCTCTCAAGCTCTTGTTCATTGTTTCTAGATTGTCGTAGTTCAATCTCCAACTCAATGAATCCACTATTAACTCTGTTGCATTCCTCATGCTTCTCTTTCAAGGACTAGGCTAAATTTCCTCCTTCTTTCTTTCTTCAATCTCTTTGGTTAACTTCATCTCCATAGATTCCATTTCAATCTTTAGAGCAGTATTGTCCTTGGCAAGTTTTTCACATTCTTCTGTTATTTCTTTTAGGGTTTGATTGAGATGAACATCTTCCAGGCCTCTGATTTCTTTTTGCTTCAACTGTCCACATAGTTCCTTCCTCTTTTCCCTTGAATCATTTATTTTATCCTTTAGTGGTTGAATGATTTTCTTAGCATCCATAAGATTTTCTTTCAATTCCATGACTTATGCTTTAGACTGATCAAGATCACCAAGTGCCACCATAAGCTGATGTTCAATACCACTAGAGTCCATTGTAATTCAAGATCCACCTCAAGCTATTAAACTTCAGAAGAGGAACCCACTCTGATACCAATTGTTGGACACCAAGAACACAAAGATGGCCAATAGTAGTCACCTATCATAGAACTTCATTAACTCCATTTACCCAACAAAGCACTGATCCATTTCATATTTCATTTACGTTTACATTTCATTCATACATTATTTACTCACTTTCATATTCTAAAATTCCAAGTAGAAGCAATTAGCAAGTTGTCATCTATTGCATTTTATGCCACTGTGATAGATTAACTAATTTAGTAAAATCACACAATTCTCAATCTACTTTAGCAATCAGGATCTACCCGCCTAGGTCTAGTAGAGCATGAAGTGCAAGGAGTTATCAACCACATAGGTTACTTTGTTCATTGGTTTAAAAACATTACAAGTCTAATCATAGAGCCTGGCATTCTCTTAGGATTTGTAACTTGCATTTTTTAGATCCAACAGGTGGGAATAAGTTAGTATAAATGTGCTTAAATTCAAATTTAAAATTCAAATTTAGTGAGAGCAGGTTAATTAAATAAAACAAACTAATTCAATTTGTTCATTTAATTAAGATATGAGGAAAATGATTTAGGATAGAAAGAATTAGAGAAAAAAGAACTATATAAATAAATTTTTCAATTTATTTATAAATATCTTGTATTTAATTAATCCCCCAAACCAAATTTGAGTGTAAACATTTTGCTCCTCTTTGAAGTGATTTTTTGCAACACATTGCTTCAAAGAAAAAATTGACGATAGTGTTGATAAATTTTTTTGATATGCCCCAAATGCCAATTTTGAGTGATGATGCATTTATTCCCCCTTGGGAGATAAATCGGGAAATTTTTGAATTTTTAGGATTTTTGAATTTTTTTAAAATTTTGTATGATTTTGTGAGGATTTTCAAATTTCTAGGATTTTGCGACAATTTATCTCCTGATAAAGAAGAATGGCCCTACGAATTGATGGATTTTTGTAGTGCACCCATTGTTCTAGTGCATAGATGCTCTATTTTTGTGCATTGACACTAGAATTGATTAAATGTTGATTTTTCTCCTTGCTTTTGATGCTTGATGATCACGTCAACTGTTGTTTTGGTGATGTTTGATAGGATAGATGATGATTGACCTCATGATGGATGAGAGTCAATGATAGATTCTCTATGAGATTTGATTGAAATCTCATTTAAGTTGATTAGATTGATTGATAAGTTGATTGATAAAATGTTAATTTGCGATATGTTATTATTATAGGAGAACTTAAGAGTTCTTTAGTCTCTAGAGTACTACCCAAAGACTTGTGATATGATTTTACATCTAGTACAGGAAGATTTGGATGTTATTGAGTGATGTGGTTTATCTTACTTGCTTGATATACCCCAGTATAGGATAAACCTGTGGATGTTGATTGCATTAGCTAAGAGGTGGACTATTGACTGGATGTCAGTGCTATTTTAGGTTAAAGTCAGTCACGGACTACGAGCATGGGTGTGATTGGGCCACTTTTCAGAGATCTACCAGGCAAAGATCTAGGTATAGGTTCATCTGGTGGTGTAGCAACAGGAGCAATGAGGCCTACAACGTTTGGGGGGAGCAACACATAGCTTTTGTGCTCACATTTTATGTACTAAGACTTGATGTATTCACTTATTCAGCTAGGAAATTTATGATTTCCTACCATTTTTTTGATGTGTCTTTCCATAATTTGTGATATCATTGTACACTTGACATTGATTATTTTGAGATCATATGAGATGCAACAAAGACTATTGATCTATATGTTGTCTACATGCTTTTATGGTGAATGCTTATGGTGAATGCATTTGATTTACGATCTATATGATATGTGATGTCTATATGATTATGCCATTGTGTATGGATGCAATGATGAAATGATGATGCATGGATGATGATTCTATATATCTTTATGGATGATGCTTTATGATATATAAGATGGATTTGGTCATGTAGATAAGATGTGATGCACCTTATTTTTTTTATTTTTCTAATGCAAATACATGATCTAATGCATTGATGGATGACCTATGATAATACCTTCTAATGCATGTATGATATGATAATTATTATGCAACTACATGTGAATGATTTTTTTTGTTTATGTAAAATGTACTCAATCCTTTAATGAGAGATAAAATCATTTTGAAATTTTCCAGCCTTGGAAAACCTAAAATATACATGCAAAAACTAATATGGATGCAATCTATCTTAAACATGAAAATCTAAATATGCAATGTTGTCATCTTGTTAGCCAATTTGTTGTGCTTGTTATCATCATTAAGCTTTTGATATGTTGAAAGTTAGTACAAACACCAATGGTATAATTAAACCATGATGACCTGAGTACAACTTCCATGGATTTTTTATATTGCAAGGTAATACAAGCATCTAGATACAATTGAATCGAGATGACCTGAGTATTATTTGTGTAAAACAGACAAGAGTTAATCCTTTTCCTATGCAAATATAGAATGTCATCAATGATACTTTGCAGATCACGTCCCATGAAAAATTTACATAGTAGTAATGCTTAACTCACAAATAGCAGACAAAGAAAAATAACATACTCCATCACAACTTCTCTATTCTATGACATCCTTGAGTTGTTGTAGAGAAATGATAACAAAAATCAAGATACAACAATTGAACATTTATGCTAAACTAATTAAAGCATGATTCAGAAGAACACCATCCAATGAGATTTGGTTTACTGATCTTGTTGATTTGGATGGTTGGTTTTCTAAAGATTGTGATTGATGTTCAATGTTGAGTTTCATTGTGATCGTTATGTTTGATATGTTGTCTTACTGTTGCTTGCCTATTATTTTAAGCTCAAAGTAGATTTCCCCTAGTGAGTTCAGGATTTTTCCCCTAGTGAGATAAAAACCATCTATTGTGAAAGTGTACAATGATCGCCAAGCTAGGGTGAGACACGACCACAATGCTCAGATATGCACATGAGGTTTTATGATGGAGAGGCATAATTATGGCGAAAAGTGGATGACTGACACATGTTCCCTTTTTTTGTTTTTTTGGATTTTTCTCTTTTTTTTTGTTTTTGTTTTTTTTCTTTTCTCTTTTTTTACTTTTTTTGGATTTTTCTCTTTTTTAAAACCATGCACTGGATGAGTTATGTATAAAAATTCTTGAGATGAATGTTGTTGATAGGTTCTTCAAATAGGTCCCCTTCAGGTGTAGATAACTGATATGCTCCAGATCCATATACTGATATAATGACAAATGGACCTAGCCAATTAGGTTCAAATTTTCCCTTCTTTCACCAATCTTGTTGATTACAAGGATTCTCTTTTAGTACCAAGTCACCAACTTGAAAATTTCTTGGTCGTACCTTGTGATTATAGCTCCTTGACATTTTTTTTGATAAGATTTTAGATGATCAACAACATGCTGACAACATTCATCTAATGATTCCAACTCCTATAGTCTAGATACTCGATAGTCTTCCTCTGAAATGATTCCTTTCAATGATACCTGGAGTGAAGGTAACTCAGCCTCAATGGGTAAGATAGATTTTGGTCCATACACAAGGGCATATGGTGTGGCTCTCGTAGGGGTGCGGATGCTAGTATGGTATGTCCACAAGGTAGGGTTTAGTTGGACATGCCAGTCACATCCAACATTGTTGACAATTTTCTTCAAGATTTTCAAGATGGTCTTATTTGAGGCTTTTGCTTGGCCATTCCCTTGAGGGTAATAGGGTGTGGACAACTAGTGTTGGATATGGAAATTTCACAAAGTTCTTTTACATCTTTTTTTTCGAAGGGTCTACCATTGTCACTGAAAATGGAGCTAGGGATGTCATACTGACATACAATGTAGTTCAAGATGAAAGAGGAAATTTGTTTACCAGTGATCATGGTTAATGGGATAGTTTCAATCCACTTTGTGAAATACCCAGTGGCTATGATTATGAATTTATGTCCATTATGTTAGAGTAAAGGTTTTAACTTAATTATGTTAATTAAATTACCTTTATTCCTCTCTTAAGATTTCACTTTTGTTTGCATATTGTGACATTTACTAATTATATTAATTATTAAATTTCTACCTATTAGGTTTACTTTTAGGTTTTGCATTATCTCCTTTAAAGGATTGATCTTTGTAATTATTTTATTTTTAAGTCAATGCAATCTCTCTTGAAGCTAGCAGAGCACCCTTTCTTTTTTGTCTCCATCTCTTCCTTTATCTGATAGGTTATTTGCATGCAGGTGATCTTCAGGGTCTGTGAAGTTGGCTTTCTCAACTTCTACATGGTATCAGAGCTCCAGACCTGTTGCTCTTGTTCATGTTTTGAAGGATTTTTAGAGCTTCAAGGGTTTGGGGTTTTCCTTTTTTGATCCAAGAGGTGGGAATTTTCAATGCATCCAGGGTTAAATTAGATCTCTCCATTGAATCCAGAGCTGTCGGAATAGTCAAGATTGACCTTTGTTTCATCAAATTTGGCTTTTGTTTGTCAGATCTATGAGGGTTTGAAGAAAGGGCCTTTTTGCCAAATCCAAGGGTGCTCAATTTTTTGAAGCATTTTGAGCCCAAACGGACCTCACCGTTGTGTTGGGAGCGGTGAAAAACCTAAAGATAGACTGTGAACACGCATATATTTGGTTTAGTTGATTTTTGAGGAATTTTTTTTTTCTTGTACAAACCTGTTCGCCGTCTGCACGTAGTTCAAGGTGATTCTTTTTTTAAAAAATCATTTGATTTTTTTTGCAATTTTTTGTAGAAAAATCATTCTAAAATTTTTTTTTGAAAAAACTTTGAAAAAAGTGTAGTGTTTTTTCTCATAAAAGTTTTTTGATTTTTAAGAAAATCAAAGCAAAAGTTTTTTAAAAATAAAATAAAAGCCTTTTAAAAGGCTTGTGCAGAAAAGTACACCTGTGCAGGGTAAGTTCGTACTTGTGCTGCCCAATGGGCTGGTGGGGGTGGGCCCACGTGCCCTCCCACCCATATTTATTTATTTATTTTTTAAAATTTATAAAAAAAAAAATTCAATGCAAATTTTATTTTGTTGTTTTTTATATAAAAAAACATTTTTTTTTTGTAATAAGCCTATTTGTGCAAATCCGCTGACAACCATTTAGTCGTCAAATTTAGGCCCGAATTTTTGTTGCGATGGCGATACGAACGACAAATTTAATCCATCACTATTTTTTTCTCCCTTTGGAGTTGTTTTCTTCTAGAGGTCGTAACTTGGGCATACGATATCGTTTTTTGGCAAACAAGATATCATCGAAAAGCTAGTTCTGTCAACTTTCCAGTGGTGTGGGTTTTATCACCTGTTTCTATTGCTGGTAAATTTTTCAGTTAGTTGAAGTTAGAGGCATTGTTTTCAGTCCTGAGCTCATAAATTTTGACCAATTTCTCTGTTTTTTGTGATCTTAGTGGTGTTGGAACCGTATTTTAGAGCTCTTTAGTTCCATCCATGAATTTTTTCCATATTTCACTCCAGGTACATTTTATTTAGTTTTTTGTGTTTTCACAGTCTAGTGAATTACTTGGACATATTAGCTCTTGGGAACTTCTCGTTTGTGTGGTTTGCTTCATTTTTGGTTGTTCTTCATATATTTCCAGTCTTTTGTCCTTCATGGAAATTTTGAGTATCTTTTGTAAGCAATATTTTCTATGTAAACGCACTGAGATAAAGTGCCACACTATTATACATGTATTTTGGGGATTTTGGACATAAGTTTGTGCCATATTTTGTACTCGCGCTGTATTATAAAGTGACATGGGGGGGGTTGTGTAGTGCCTTTGTTTTTGCCATCACACCTTTTTTTGGTGAGTGTCCCTCCATGACAACAATGGATCCATATGATTCCAGCCTCATGCATGTGTGCTTTGTTTTGCACACCACTTTTTCAGTTGCACGTGCTTTCTTATGCACTTTCAGATGTTGTTTCTTCTCCTTCATGCACTATAGGGTGTTACACAACATTTTAGTGGATCTTTCAGGCTCTCCCAGTCAGCATTATGGGGGGGTATTACACTGTTTGTGCTAATGCTTCCTTGGTTTCTCCTTGGAACGAATCTTCCATTCTCAGTTGATCAATTTTTTTCAGACTATTGGTGCTTATGCCATCTATATCTTCATTCTAGATGTTTTCCTTTGTTTTCCATCTAATTTGAGTAGTGTCATTGGGGGAAATCATGTAGATTATTGTCTTCTTGATCCTGATCATCTTATCTTCACAGGAGGTTCTTCAGCACCATAGCAATCATCTTTTAACAGTTGTTTGCAACTTTTTCTACTTCAGTGATGTTCTTCATGTCTTTCATCTCTTTTTGGAGTAGAGTTTTTCCCATGAGGTTTTCTCTATTTCTCCAATTTATAGAGATTTGGTTGTAATTGAGTACCTGATCAGGCCTAGTTGTCGAGACCCTTGTTTGCTTTCATGCATTGCAGTTACCTTTGCTTTCTTGCACATGTTTGTAGCTGCACTCTTTCTCATCTTAAGGGGGATGTTAGAGTAAAGGTTTTAACTTAATAATGTTAATTAAGTTACCTTTATTCCTCTCTTAAGATTTCACTTTAGTTTGCATATTGTGACATTTAATAATTATATTAATTATTAAATGTCTACCTATTAGGGTTTCTTTTAGGTTTTGCATGATCTCCTTTTAAGGATTGATCTTTGTAATTATTTTATTTTTAAGTCAATGCAATCTCTCTTGAAGCTAGCAAAGCACCCTTGCTTTTTTGTGTCCATCTCTTCCTTTCTGTGATAGGTTATTTGCATGCAGGTGATCTTTGGGGTCTATGAAGTTGGCTTTCTCAACTTCTACACATTAGAGGAAGATGGATGAATCTTATCCACAAGATCAAGTCCCCCATTGATAGAAAGGCTAGGTCGATGTGAATGGTTGTAGATCCTGCACTGGTGCATGTATGAGATTTCCATGGACTTGACACTTCTTGCACTTCTTAACAAATTGAAAATATTTTTTTTCCATGATCGACCAATAATATCTCAAGCATAGGAGTTTCATAGCTAGAGTAAGGCCACTTGAATGAGTACACAAATACCTTTATGAACTTCTCATAAGGAATTTTTAGACTTGTTGTGTTCAATAAATTAGAGGAGAGTACCATCGAGACCTCGTCAATAAAGTGTATTAGCTATTAGGGAGTATTGGGCCGCTTGATGGATAAAGTTGCATTTTTGATTTCAGGATAAATCAAGTGGAAGGGTATTGTCTCTTAGATAGGTATAAATATTCCCATAGATTAAAGAATCAACATCAACTAGATGGCACATGACTTGGGATTTGGGATTTTCATATGTGGGAGAAAACAATTGTTCTACCATGAATTCATAATGGCTTCATTTTTCTAGTATTTGTAAAAGAGAAGAAATGGTTGCCATGGCATATGTAGCTTTGTTGTCTACTCTTGGAATTTGTTCAAAATTGATCTCAACAAAGTATTTCTTGAAGTCATCTATCATTCTCTTGCATGGTATCAAATTTTCATCTTTTTTTTGATTGTCATCATTAACCTGATTGATGACTAATTGAGAATCTCCACAAACTTTTAATTATGTGATTTTCCATTCCACTGCTACCTTGATACCAATGATTAGTGCTTCATATTCAGCCATGTTGTTTGTGCAAGGAAACATCAACCTATAAGATTTTGGGATAGTATGTCCTTGAGGAGTAACAAATAAGATTCCAGCACTTGATCCATGTTGAGTGTAAGACCCATCAAAGTATAATATCCAATGTTGCGTTGTCATTGTGAGGAAATATGCATCTATAAATTCAATGAGATGGTCATCTTGTAATGGTGATTCAACTAATTGATCTGTTATTACTTGGCCCTTGATTTCTCTTCTATCCACTTATTGAATGCCAAATTCACTCAATATCATCACCCACTTTTCTAATCTTCTTGTTAGAGTAGATTTACTGAGTAAATATTTTAATGGATCTACCTTGGCTATTAGTTTTATGGTATGTGTTAACATATAGTGTCACAATTTGTGAGTAGAAAACACCACTTCCAAACAAGCTTTTTTCAATGAATGCATAGTTAATTTCATATCCACTCAGTGTTCTAATGATGTAGTAGATGGCCCTTTCTTTTCCTGTAGAGTCTTTTGTGCTAGCGGAGCTCCCAAAGATACCTCAGTAACTGCTCTATAGAGTAGAAGTGGTTTTCCCTCTATTGGTGGTACCAATATAGGTCGATTCATCAAATATTATTTTAATTGATTAAAGGCAGCTTCACATCTTTCATCCCATCTAAAACAAACATTCTTGTGTAACAAATGAGTAAAAGGATGAATTTTTTCTGCCAGTTGAGTGATGAATCTTTTGATGGATTGGAATCTTCCTTGTAGAGATCTTAGTTGGCTAATGTTATTAGGAGGTGGCATTTCCATGATTTCTTTGAATTTTTTCAGATCTACTTTGATTCCTTTGGCTGAGACTATGTATCCTAAGAGTTTTACTGATGTTACTCTGAATACACATTTCTTTGGATTTAATCACACATTGAACTTTTCCAATCGGTTAAAGATTTTATCTAAGATTTCTAGATGTCCTTCCCTGGTGAATTATTTTTCTAGTAGGTCATCCACATAGTCCTCCATGAATGTGTGCATCATGTCATGAAAGATTGTTTTCATTGCATGCTGATAGGTGGCTCCTACATTCTTTAATCCAAAAGGCATGACATTCCAACAAAATGTACCCAATGGGCATGTGAAAGTTGTTTTGTCTTGATCTTCTGGTGCAATCTTGATCTAATTATAGCCTAAAAAACCATCCATGAGTGATAGCATAGCATTTCCTGCTGTTAAATCCATAATGATGTCTATATTGGGCAAAGAAAATTCATCCTTTGGACAAGCCTTGTTAAGATCCCAAAAATTTGTGCATATTTTGATGTTGTTGTCTAGTTTGGAGATTGGTACAATACTTGAAATCCATTCTACATAGTCGATTGGGCGGATGAACCCTACATCTAATAATTTTTTTAATTATGCTTTCATTAGTAGGGCGATGTGCAGATCCATTTTTCTCAATTTCCTCTTTACTAGCTTTACTCTAGGTGCTATGGATAAATGATGCATTATTATATCCAGATCTATTACTGGCATGTTAGCATAGGACCAAGAAAAAATGATTTATCTTTCTTTGAAGAATTTGGTGAAATTTGGCTATCTTGCTTTGTCACTGATGTTGCTAGGTGTATGGTCTTTGTTGTTTCTATAAAACTAGTGTTTATGGATTGTGTAGGCTCCATAAATACTAAAGATCTTTCTTTATAATGCCTAGGAAGAGTGTCAAATCTCTCATCCTTCAATGCCTCAGAGAGGTTTTCACTGTTGGACACTCTTTCTTTTTACTTTTTCATGATCTAATACTACCATTGCATGGTTTTCACGATTAGATCAATTTTTTGTATTCTTTATTTTGTAGCTAAGAGACTTGGCACTCCCCTAGTTTGAATCTTCATTATGAAATTCATTGGTGGAACTTGTTTCTGGAATTTCATAACAAAGGAAATTGACAATGGCATCATCATCTAAAAAGATAGAGATATCAAGAGGCTTTGTTTGTTCCCAATCAATGAGTTCAAGATGTATCAAAGGTAAGGAATCATCAGACTGGTCAAGATCAAATGAGGTGAGGGTCATGATGGAAATAGTTTTGAGATGTTCACTAGCAATATCAAGGTCTATAATGTTACTCTCCTCTGAATCATCTGTCTCACTCGATGTCTGATTATCCTGACTAGAGTCATCGATATGTAATGATCCAAATTCAAATGGTCTAGACCCTGAACTTTGTCCCTCCATATGTATGGGTGCATACTTCTTTATCACATCGATTTCCTTGTCTTCACAAATATTTATTTGAGTCTATTTTAGAACTATCTTGCAATTGGAGAATTTGTTCACAAATCTTCTGAGTGGCTTCTTCTTTTGTCTCTTCTTTGTATCCTAGTCATGTCTTGTCTTTTTCATTGACTATGATAGGTTGAATTGGTTCCACAATACCTTCTTTTCATTTGCTAATAGGACCTTTTCCTTCATATCCCATATTTTCTAAGATTGTGAACCCTTTACCATATTGCTCTATTGGTATATTAGAAGTTGTTTCTTGGGATTCTTCTTTGTCTTTGTAAAGCCAATTTAGAATGTATTTTTCCTCAAATTCATCAACTAGAGTACCTTCTTTTACAAATGTACCATCAAACATTATGATGGGTTGTGAAGATTGTTGTCTAGATGTTGATGGTTGTCCATATGAATTTGGAGAAGGTAGTAGCTATGAGAGACATAAGGACTACTCAAAAGAATACTCACCCATGCCTTTATCTTTCAATTGAATATTTTTCTCAAACTTTTTTGATAAAGAATTGAGTTGTCTTTCATTACTCGAGGAAATAGGATCACCAATGCCTTTATATTTCAATTGAACCTTTTTCTAAAACTTTTTTAACAAAGAATTGAGTTGGCTTTCATTACTTGAGGAAATATAAGTGAGAGCTTCTCTGTTGTGTGGTACAAAAACATCTTGGATTGTCTTGAGAGTGTTGCAGTATTGGGGATTATTAGAATCTTCTAAAATTGTGATCTCTTGTCCATTGTAAGGGAATTTCAAGCATTGATGATATGTTGATGGTACTGCTTGCATTTCATGGATCCAAGGTTGACCCAAGAGTATGTTTTAGGTCAAATCCTTGTCTAAAAATTTGTAGATTATATCCTTTTGAAATGGTCCCACTTGAATTGGCAATACTATCAATCCTTGAGATGATCTTTCTTCATCATCATAAGCTTTTATGGTGATATTTCTTCTAGAATCTATTTCATTTTCTGAAAAATCCCAATGTACAGATAAGTTTTAAGGTGAATATATTTAGAACAGCTCCTCCATCTATTAAAACGTGTTTGACCTGATGTTTATGGATTAAAACCTCAATATGGAGTGGAGCATTGTGTGGATGAGTGAGGGTTGCATCATCAATTTTTGAGAATGATAAACAATGGGGTGTAGTCAGATGTACCACCATGGCTTGGAATTGACAAACTTCCAAATTGGTTGGTATTGTGGTGTCCACTAAAGCTTTTTCTAGAATATCCTTATGGGAGCTAGTGGAATTTTAAGTTCTAGTATGGATATCTGTGCCGAAATATTTTGCAATTGATCCACTATATTGTATTTATTCGAAGAAGCAACATGTGTTTTAGATGTAATTTCTTTTAATAAAAACTTGTACTACCCTCTTGTGGTCACATTTACTAGTAGGTTGTCTTGTTTCTCCTTGATTTTGATGACATTGATTTGATTATCAACTACAGAAATGTGATTGATGGTAGTATCATAAACATAATTCACATTCTTCCCTTTATTTTTTGTCGAAGAGGATTCTTCTTTTTCATAGTTGGGTAGAGGGTATATAAATTCTCCATGATCATCATTTGTTTTATGTCCTATCAACATGTCACCTCTATCTATCAAGTCTTGCACCAAATGTTTTAATTACATACAACCATTTTTTTTATGACCTTTTCTTCTATGAAAATCACAGTAATATGCATCATTCCACCATGATGGTTTGAATCTTGGTTCAAAATATCGTGTATCTGGTAATGTTATGAGTTTGTGTGCAAGAAGATATTTTAATGTTGATTCAAGTCATTTCCCTAAAGGTGCAAATTTTCTTCGATATTGTAGTGGAGCTGGTTTAGATTCACTGTTGTTTTGATTTTTTTTGGGTGTAGTACCTAGTAAATTGAAGACTGGTTT
The DNA here is from genome assembly GCA_007258455.2 of Sequoia sempervirens. NCBI lineage: Eukaryota > Viridiplantae > Streptophyta > Pinopsida > Cupressales > Cupressaceae > Sequoia > Sequoia sempervirens. The sequence continues at coordinate 406,291,182 of VDFB02281492.1, read as the reverse complement.
TATGTTAGGTGTGTCAACTACACCATCATTACCAACATTCTTATTTCTTGTCCAGAATTTGGATTTTTCATTGTTGTTATGATGGTTCAAAGAGTTAGTAGAGTTTATTCCTTTGTTATAGATTTTCAATACTCCTCTTTTAACCAAGGCTTCCTCAATCTTAAGTCTGTTTTCAATCAACTTTTCAAAACTGGGTGGACACTACAATTGTAGTCTATAACTCATCTCAATTTTGAGATCATCAATAAAGATATCCATCTTTTCTTTCTCAGGTATAGGATGGGAATATCTAGCAAATAATCATCTCCATCTTTGTAAGAATGTAAGAAATGGTTCACCATTTTTCTATTTTGTGTTACAAATATCTTTCATGGTTATTTCATGTTGAATGTTGTATGAATATTGGGAGATTAATTTATTTACCAGCTCCTCAAATGATCTAATACCTGGTGGGAGTTTTGAAAACCATTCCATGTATTGACAACCCAAACTTCTTGGAAATAATCTCATTAGATAGGTTTCTTCATGTGAAAATTCCTGACTCATGGTGCAAAATTATCTTACACGTTCTTGAGGATCAGTTTTTCCATTGTATTTGTCATATCTTGGAAATGCACAATTTGGTGGAAAATGTATCATTTTTATATTTCTGTCAAATGGATAAGGATAGATGTCTTGCAACACATATCCCTTTGTTGTTCCCCTTTGCATGTCTAGGATTTTTTGTTGAATATTTTGCATTTGGTGAGTTAAAGCATTCAATGGATATGTGATTCATGAGTTAGCCATTTTTTTTCTTGGGAGCTCCCATCAATTGGTTGACATCAAAATCATTGGGTAGTTTTACACCTTGATTTTCTAGCATCAGAAAGTATTTGTCTCCATCTTTTTCTAGAATTTTTTCCATGAACTTGTGAAATTTAGGGTCTTGTTGAGCTTGTTGAATGTCCTCATTAGTTATCTCATCTATATCAAGTCAATGAAATCTGTGAAAAGGATTTCCCTCTCCTTCTGCCATGATGGTTTGGGTTTCTTTTTCTTTTTCTCTATGTTTTATTTTGAGATCTTGTTAAAATGGTCATGTAAGTGATAGATTTTAGCTATACTTTGATCTTTTTTTTGGGAGTGCCAATGAAGTACCTAAGTCAAATAGGATGATAGATCCTATTGATAGACTAGGCTAAATATGATGTACAACATTTGTTTCATGATAAAGGATGATATATCCTGATAGTGAAACTCAACTAACAATTAGATATTAGATTGGTGATTGGGAAATTTAAGTTGTTTGATCTAAGTTTATTTAAAGGGACTGCACTTGAAAAAGCCAATCTCTTCAAGTTTAAACCAATGTTTTAATGAGGAATGATCTCTGCTCTAAAAAGGGTTCCTAAATATGATTCTAGTTGTCGGACAAAAGTTCAATTTTTCTCTTTGTTTGAGTATTAGGTGAATGTGCTAAATTTTTTTGTATATGTGCTAAAAGATGGGATAAATGCACTAAAACAGACCCTATATGTGCTAGACTATCAATTAAATGCACTAGAACATAAATCTTATGCATTGAAAGATGAGGTAAATATGCTAGAATAGACCCTATATGCATTGAAAGATGTGGTGAATACAGTTTAACAAACCCTATATGTGGTAGACTATGAACTTAATGTGTTGAAATAGGAAGTTTATGTGCTAAACAAGAAATTTCACCATTTTGAAAATTTTCCTCGTTTTCTTGTTTTTGAATCAGTGAATTGAGTGTTTTTGATGGATGATCTTCTAAACAATGATTTCAAATACAAAAGAAAGTAGTAAAATAATTGTTTCATCCTATGATCTAAACATCAAGTGTATGTTCTAAGATCTGGTCTAATCCCTTTGATTTCCATTGGTATTGAACAATAGAAAATAGATCATTCAGACTCTTCTAATGTCAAGGGTCATTAATAACATCACAACCCACAACTTGGAACTACGCCAACTCACATAGCCTTGTCACCCCCTAGAGGGCGCCTATTTTTTTTCCTTTTTTGGGTCTTAACCAAATTCAATTCCTCCACTTTTGGTTAGAAATCCCTAGTAGTTATATGGTGAGTATCTTGGGGATAGATTTTCCCTCCCCTTGCACTGTGAATATTATAATGTTTGGACACTGACTCAGCTTGGTTACTATTAGAAAACCAAGATCACCTGCATGCAAAGGGATACCTATCACATGCAAAAGACATGCAGAACCAAAGAATATGTTCTATAAACCTCAAAGTAAAAATGCATTAAGAGAATCAAGTATTACAAAGAGATCAATCCTTATGAAGGAGATCAAGAAACCCTAAAAGGGAAACCCTTAATGAAACCCTAGTGTGCACACTTAATAATTGATCAATTATTAATGTGCCTAATTTTAGCTTAAGTAACTAAAGGAATAAGTGACTTATTTAATTAATCAATATGAAATAATTAATTATGCATAATAACTTATTACTCTAACACCCCCCCTTAAGATGAACTTAGGAAGAAGCTAAAACACTAGAATAAGATGTATGAAACCAAAGATGGGTCCTGACAACTAGGCCTGATCAGGTACCCATTTACAAATGCAAGAATGAGGTAGAGAAGGAAAAACCCAGAGGGACAAAACCCCCCTACAATGAGATGACTTTTGAAAAGAAGCACTGGAAGAACACTGTGGAGTAACACTGGAACCTGATACTGGAAAACAAGAAAAGATTCTTCTGTCTACTACTAAAACTGAATGAGAGTCACTGATTGACTCAAGGAATCATGATAAAGCAACAACAAACACGATGCCACGGAACACTCAAAAAATCCAAATGGGAACAACCCTGGAATTTATGAAGCAACAAGCAATTATTGAATGATGTATTATTGAAAACGAAATGCAAAGATGCAAGATGCACCCTCCCAACTGCCAAAACATCCAAGTAATCTCCAAACAACCCATTGGGCCAAAACTAGACTAAGCGATCAACCTAGGACAGATAAAGAAAAAGTGCATGGAAAACAACATAATGCTCCTTAATGCCTTTCCAATGTCGCAAAGATAGTGAAAATCGGACATCGTGGCAAAAAGTTATGAGGTCAGAAGCATAAAATAAACATCTGACTTCAAATAGCAATAAATGAAAAAAAACAATAAAATACTGAAAAATAAATAGCACCACTAGAAATTTCTTGGAACCAGCTTTCCGGAAATATCTCGCTTGCCCTATTTTGATACCGTATGCCCAAGTTATGACCAAAAGAAAAAAACTGCTCTTTTAGGAAAAAATAGGGCTAGGAGAGGGCAAAGCGGGCTGACCGTATGGATGACGTCAGCAAAAAGTGAGCATAAATTTGATGGCCATTTTGCCGTCGCAGTGAAAAAAGCCCCCCCTTGTAGAAATTTGACAGCCGTCATTTTGACTGAAAAGTTTGCCAGAAAATTTTCTGAGTGCTAGAATTTTAGGGAATATTTCCTGCTGAGTGTACTGCCGCCGGTCACAAGGATATGCCAGATTTTGGCTATTGGCCCACTGGAGTTCAAAAGACAGCCGCCGGAGGTAAAGGAATTGCCGCTGGTGGAATGGGGCGGCGGAGGTGGCCGGTGGGAAGGGCCCCGCCCTGCTAGTGGCGGCGTATAGCCCTGCCACGACAGGGTACGGGGTACCCTCACCGCCGTAGGCTTTAAAGCCTGTACAATTTTTTTTTTAAAAATATTTGCATGTTTTTTTTTTAATTTTTGTTTTTTTTTATTTTCAAAAAAAACTAATGGATTGTTTTTTGATAATTGCAAGTAAAAAAATAATTAAAAAACTTGATATTTTTTTTGAAGATCGTGCACAGGGATGGTATAGAGGTCGTACGGACAAAATTTTTTGCCTCACAAATAGCCAATGCTGAATATAGGCAAGTTATATGTCATTTTTCATCTCTCGGATGCTCTGGATCTGATGGCGAGGTTTGATCTACCTGAAAACGCACCAGAAGCTTCACAACTCCAGATCTTGCAAAAAAGATGCCTGTGGAAACCCTTGCATTAAAAACTCGCTGAAAGGCCATATCTTCAGATCATGAATAGGCAGTTGCAGGTCTACTCTAATACCATGTTAGAAACCAAGATCAGATTTGCAAACAGAAAAGACCTTCCACAGAAGAGAAAAATTAGAAAGAGGCAGAGATTTGCAAGAAGATGTGCAAATATTATTATTCAAGAAATAATTACTACAAAGAGATCAATCCTTATGAAGGAGATCAAGAAACCCTAAAAGGGAAACCCTAAATGAAACCCTAGTGTGCACACTTAATAATTAATCAATTTTTAATGTGCCTAAGTTTAGCTTAAGTAACTAAAGGAATAAGTGACTTAATTATTTAATCAATATGATATAATTAATTAAGCATAATAACTTATTACTCTAACAGTTACTACACTTAAAGTTCTTACTAATGGTTTTTGTTCAGTACAATAAATGATAAACTCCCTTAGGAGGCCTCCCAACCTTTAGAACAAAGGATTTACATATCTCAAGGATACAGGGGGAGGGCTATCAATGCACACTACCATTGAATGTGATTTTCATCACAATTCATGTTTGATTATAGTGGGTTGGAATGCTTGGATTTAGTTGTTCCCACTTAGGTCGTTCCCTTGTTTAAAAGTGGGGAGGAAGGCTTGCTAAAGGTTCTATTGCAATAAACTGAAAGAGCGAGTCTAGCATTTTGGTCACCCAGTAAAGGGGAGAGCATAGGCCTATCACTTTGCAAACACAACATACATGGTGTTCTTTAACCTTGTAATTAAACTAGATGCCTAATTTAATCAAGGAAAATAAGTCCAACCCCTACAAACATCATTAGTAGTCTTATATATGTCTTTGATAGCGTATAGAACACCTGCAAAATAGAAAGATATAGATCAATCCCCTTGAATTTTAAATTTTTGCAAATAAAGGTGTATGCACTAAAATATTCAATATATGTGCTATTAAACATACTCAATGCTCTATTTTGGAAAATAGAAAAGGGAAATAAAGTATTGAATATGCATTGGAAGAGGAGGTAGATGCATTGTTTTGGGTTGCATATGCACTATAACAAAGCTTGGATACACCGAAAGTCACCACCTATGCATTGAAACAGGCCGCGAATGCACTACATCGAAATTCATGCACAAACCTGTTGACAAAGACTTGCAAGAAAAATATTAAAAATGGGGCTTGAGCCCCATGGTGGGTGCCAATTTATATGTGTATGTAAATAACATGAATAATCAAATAAAACCTATACAACACACCAATGAAAAATTATATCAAAGAATTCAAATAATAATCAAATTGAAAAAATAATTCCTCAATGGCATCTGAATGTCCTCGATCTCCAAGGATTCTTTAAGTCATTTTTCTCTTAGATTGTTTGTGCACATGACTTTCCAAATGACAACCTGAAGAATGAGAGATGATGGAAATGCAAGAGATGTTTCCTACATTACATTATGGATAAACTAGTTGTGGATGATATGCGAAGATAATAATGTTGCTATGATGCTGCTAATGAAAATGATATGATGAAAATACTGTAATTAAGATGCTGCTAATGAAAATGATATGATGAAAATATTGTAATTAAGATGTTACTAATGAGAATTCCATGATTAAACTATTTGATGCTAAAATACTAATACTAAAATTCTTACTAAGATGATAATGCTAACCAAAATGCTGTAGAGTGTAATTTCTATAAATGCTCAACTCTCTCCTTTTTTTTGGTTGTAAATGAGGGCCTATTTATAGATTTTCCAAGGTATGAGCCTAGGTGGAAGAAATAAATGGTTTGGATTCGATCTGGAGAATGGACGGTTGAAGATGAAGAGGTTAGAGAGAAAAGGGGAAGTGTGTTCCCTTCATAAGAACAAATTTCCAAGTGTGAAGAGGAATAAAATGGAAATGAAGGCCAAGTGTCCCAAATTAGTTAGAGTTTGTTGATGATAAATGTCAAATTAAATATTAAAAATATTTAATTCTTGAGACACATGATGAGGTGGAAGGTGGGAAGAAGTTAGTAGACATGCTCTTAAATTCGAATTTAAAATTCAAATTTAGTGAGAGGAGGTTAATTAAATAAAACAAACTAATTAAATTTGTTCATTTAATTAAGATAGGAGGAAAATGATTTTGGATAGAAAGAATTAGAGAAAAATAAACTATATAAATAAATTTTTCAATTTATTTATAAGTAGAAGAATTAAAGATTATTAATTAAATATCTTGTATTTAATTAATCCTCTAGACCAAATTTGAGTGTATACAGAACCCTTCCTACTTCCTACAAAAGACCAAGAGTTAAAAAAAACAATCTCATTATTCCTCCTAGAATAAAACAAGTTTACAAAGTTAAAAAGAAACTGGTTGAACAATCTTCCATGGTTCCTTTCATTCCTCCCCTTAGGGAAGAAAATAAACCTATAGTTGATCATCTCACTCCTACACAAATGCAACTTGAAAACCGAGTTAAAAGAAATAGAAGTCATAGAGAGTGTAGGAATAGACATTGTGCTCTTTCTTGAAGGTTCGATGAAGAAAACAACAAAGAAAATAAAAATTCAAACTTGACTGAAGAAATACATAATGAGTCTCCCCCTTCACCAAAACAAAAAGATATTATACCACAACAGGAGCTAAACCCTTCTTTGGACATTATCATTCGACCTCCTATTGTGATTAATTTAGATGATGATGATGAGGTTGCTAAAATTGAAGAGGAGGTGCATAATGAACCTAATATATTGTTTTCCTCTTCTATGAACTTAAACAATAATTCTCCTAGGAAGATTGTTGAAGTTGGTGCTGACCCTAGTTTGACACTTTCTATTATCCCTTTGTCTAGTTGTTCGCCTTCTGTATACAATGAACACAATTGGGATGCAAACGACTTGCTTATAGGTTGACTGGCATGTTCCTTACTAGTGTTTTGCATTATTCCTTTTTTGTTTTTTTTTTTGTGTGATTGCATGTGCATAATGTGATCCCCCATATTGTTTTGTTTGATTTTCTATCTCTTTGTGACATTCCTCTATTTGTACCTACATTCTTCTCTATGTCGTAAATATTTTATCTTTTCCTTTTATCTTGGTCTTGTGTTTTCCTTTTAGGGATGACCCAAGGCGTCAAGACATTCATGTCTCTTCCAAGTTGACCCAAATGCTTTTCCTTTAATATTTTATTTTATCTTGTGTTTTCCTTTGGGGATGACACAAGGTGTCAAGACATTCATGTCTCTTCCATGTTTACCCAAAAAAAAATTCTTTGTTTTTGCTCTCTTTATGTCATTCTACTATTTCTATACGTATTTGGGGAATGATGCCATTTCCAAGCTCTCTAAAAAAATTGTAGCATGAACATAATTACCCCAAATCCATGGATCCCTCATGTGTTTGGAATTTTATTTTTGGGGGAAACCCCTCCTTTCATTTTCATGATGTAGCTATATTTGGAAACATATGAATTGGCAGAGGGCTTTCCAAGTTAGCTCTCATGTCTTCATTCTTGTTAGCATTTATCATTTTCTACTTTAAAGTAATTGCTCAAAACATTGTGTTTAGGAATTTATTTAAAGTGGGGGAATACATTGGCGTTATTCTTTTCATTTTTTATGATGTAGTATTCTTACTTCATGTGATGCATCTTTTTCTTTGTGGAAAAATTGGGTGTGATACCCTTCTAGAGTGTGATCTCTCTTAGCATATTATATTCCTCTTGATGGTTTAATGAGACATTGTATCCCATAATTTTTGAATCTTCTATTCTTTGATTGGTCCTCTCTTGGAGATATTAGGCACAATGTTCCCTTAGTTAATACTTTACATGAATTAAGCAAGAGTCCTCTGAATGTTCCCGATTTTGTATTTACAAATTTTTGGTTATATGGCCACCTTGCATAATACACTTTGCATTCCTGTGGAGCCATCTTGTTTGTTCATGATTTCCAAGCATATGAAGCTTTGCTTGCCTCATGAAGCTCGAAGTTCATTATTGTGTGGTGCCTTATCAAAGTTATTAGGAGGTATAATGTTGGTCTAGTTGGATGAGAAGTCGATCTGAGGCATGACTTTCCCATAGCTACACTCATGTGTGTGAAAGCACATATCGGCCATGTTTGTATGTGTCTCACATCTTTGGATACTCACTCAAAAAACAACCTAAAGTTTCATTACCTCAGAGTGAGCATGCATTTTCAGAAAAAAAAAAACCTAGATCTGATCCACATCATGATGGAAAAATGGTTGAAGCTTGATCCACCCATTTTTTTTGTTTTTCATTTTCTCTTTATCTTTGATAGTGTATGCTTGTTCCTTTTTGTTTCTCCTTATATCATTTTCATGTGTGTTCTTTTTTGCTTATGTTGGTTCGCCATAGGATCTTGATCACTCCTCTTGACTATTGCCATGCTATCTTACTGGCATTGGTGCACTTAGGCCTCTCTTGATGCGAGTTCATCTACTTTAGTGTTAGTTTGAAGCAAGTTCTTCTGCTCACTAAAGTGGGGGCTAAATGTGAAAACAAAAAAGTATCCCTCTACTTTTCCTTTCTTTTTTGGGCCCTCCTTGTTAAATTAAGCATAATGTTGCCTTGATTTAGTGTTGTAATGTGTTTAACACATTCACATTAGGTCTTGGGACCTTGCAAGCTAAATAAACTTAATTGTACCTTATTTATGGTGATGTAAAGTTTTGTACCACACTTTCACACTAATATAGGGTTTTCATTGATTAATGAGGCTTCTTTAAGCCTAATTTGGCCTTATTTTGCATCCACAAGCCTTAATTAATGCATCTTTTTGAGGATAATCCCAACATAATTCAACATCCAATTATAATTTAGGTTTTTTTAGGTTTTTTGGCCTATATTTAGTGATCTAGGACTCATGCACCATTTTGGGTGTATGATTCCCACCTAGGTTTTAGGGCCCCGATCTGGATTTTGCATCATTCTAAGAAGTTTTGAAAATTTGTCCCATAATTAATGCCTAATGGGACTCATATGCCACTTTTGGCATATGAGTCCTGTTTCGCCAAAAATAAAAATTAATTCAAATTCTTGGTGGGATTTTATTCTCCTAGATCTAATGTTGTCTTGTAGTGTTGTAATTTCAAAAAAATTGGCATAAACAAGTATGAATACAAGTTTCTTTGACTCATTTTCAGCCCAAGCTTTCAAGTATTCATGCATTATAGAAAATATATGATCAAGGAACCATTAAAGAGTTTATAAGAGTTTACAAGAGCATTCATGAGTCTTCAAGGGCTGATTAGCAAGTTTTTTGGAGCATAATTCAAGTATCAAGCATCATGTCAAAGTCATCATGTTGTTAGTGTAGTTTTTTTAATATTTATTTTTCCTATATATTGAATGGTTAGCATGAGGAAACCTGGCATAATCCTTCAATCACATGTTTCATTCACACCCAAATTTGGGTAGTTGAATGTCACACCCTATTTTGGACTTATTTGCCACCTCCCCATAACCATTTTTTGTTTTTTCTTGAGTAGGTATAACCATGCATTTGGCATTTACCAAGTAGGTAAAACCTCCCACCTATTATGGGTAAAGGGAATTATTATTCATCTTGGTTTTATTTTCCTCTAATTTTCTATATAATCATCCCTCATCTCTCCCTATGCGAAGTTCACTAGTTCACTTATTCAAAAGTGATAGTTCAGTGCTAGGAGAGTGTTGAGTTTATTCATCATTGGGTTCTTGTCTTGCTTTCCTTAAGTCACTTTGATTTTGGATGACTTCACAATCAAATATAACACATGCATCATGTTTATTTTTGAGCTAACAATTGTGATATAGGGTTTCATGATTCAAGCAAGCATTCAATTCAAGATCTATCACATTCAAGCAAGAGTCAAGATCTACATCCATTGGAGCCATTTCATACATGTTTGCAGTAATTTATTGCTATGGTTTGGTGAGTTGCAACATTACATTTTTTTCATTCATCACTCTCCTTTCCTATTTCATTTCATTTCAAGGTTTGATTACCAAAATGAGGTTTGACCAAGGAAATCCCCTTTCCACTAACAAAACAACACTTTTCCCTCTCTTTAGTGTGTGATTTATAGATCTAGGTTGAAGACATATTGAAGAGAAAGTTTGGAGAAATTTTTCAAAATTTTCAAATTTGTCAAAGTTGTCACCTTACATTGGAGATCATTAAAAGACATCTATAGGTTACAAATCAACAATTTAGACCTGGAAAACAAGTGAAAAGGATAGAGTAGACATTGAAGATTAGATTTAGACTTTGAATTTCTAGAAAACCCTAACTGGATTGATTCACCACTTCTGAATTATGAGTCCCAATATAGTAAAAATTATAGATTTCTAGAGTTTTAGACATATCTCTGCCAGATATCTATTCTTTCCCAAAAACCTTAATCTGGGACTAAATCATCTAGTCTAGCGCATGAGTCCCAATCAACATTAAATGTAGTATTTTCAACATTTCAGGACTTCATTCAAGCCTCTTTAGGTTTCCAAGAGCACACTTATAATTTCTCAACTTTTTATTATGATTTACATGCATTTTTAGGTCATTTAGTGAAGTATTGCATTGGATTAGGTTTTCACATTAGGTCTTGCATTTCATTAGTCTTTGAGAGCCCTAGCTTGGTGGTGAACCCTTATTTAGTTTATAATCAGACCCTAGGACAAACCTTTTGCAAGATCTCTTTCTCCTTTGCATACCATAGATTGAGATCTCTAGGGTTTTCCTTGAATCAGAGAGTGAAGAAGATTATTGTTCTATCTCCCAAGCATAGGACCACTATTTTTTACCTTTCAGTCTCAATGTCATTAGGTGCAATGTTTCAAATATAACTATGCAATCATGTTAGGGTAGGTAGTTGAATGTTATAGGAGGCCTCATTTAATTCCTTAAGTGTTTTGATCCTTCAAAGCTACATGATTTTGAAGAAGTCTCTTAAGAGACCCAAGAAAAAAAAATACTAAAATTTGGCATAGTGATTCTCAAATTTTTTGATGCTTGAGAATTTTAAATTTGAACCTATAAATAGATATAGGGCCCCTCCACAATAAACACTCTTTATTTTCATCAACTAAAATCTATTTGACTATGATAATAACAAATGCATTCTTATAAAATACCTCACTGAAATCTAGTGTAATGTTGCCAAGAGCCATATTTTTTGTTATCCACGTCATGGGAAAAAAATTATTGCACCATCATATTAGGGTAGAAATTCCAATGTTATAGGATGCTGCATTTCATTTACCAAGTGTTTCAATCCTTCTAGGCTACATAGTTTTGACAGAGTCTCTTAAGAGACCTAAGATAAAAAAAGCTACCAAAATTTGGAAAAGTGGTTCTTGTAATTTGTGGCACCTAGGAATATTATGTTTGGACTAAATATATTTTGGATCCCTCCATAAATACATATTTTTATTTTCATCTAACCAAAACCATTTGATTCTGATAATGATGAATGCATTCTTGTAAAATGTCTCATTTGTGTTCATGATATTTTTTCCAATAGCTATATTTTATGTTCTTTGAATTGTGGAACCAAACCAAATATACATTTTTTTTTGTGTGGGTGATTAAATACTAAAGGAATCCCCATTTAATTCCATATGTTTTGATCCTTCTAGGCTACATCATTTTGGTAAAGTCTCTTAAGAACAAAAAAATTCCAAACTTTGGCAGAAAAATTCTTGGAATTTGTGGTGCTTGAGAATGGTATAATTAGACCTATAGTTTTAAATGAGATCCATACATAATAATATCTCTCTATATTCATAAATCAAAGCTATTTAACCATGAAAACAACAAATACATTCTTGAAAACCACCTTAGTGGCATTCAACATAATTTTCCAAGAGCCATATTTTATATTCTTCATGTCATGGGAATAAACTAAATATGCTAACACATAAAGGTGGGAAGTTAAATTTTATAGGACTCATTTCATTTCCCAAGTGTTTATATCCTTCTACGATACACAATTCCGGTAATGTCTCTTAAGCGACCTTAGAGAAAAAAGTGTCAAACTCTGGCAAGGTGATTCTCATAATTTTTGGTGCCTAATAATTTTATGTTTGAACTTATAGCTAGATATGGAGTCCCTCCATAATAAAATATCTTCTTTCTCATCAAATAAAAATTATTTTAGCATAGCATCAACACATATATTCTTGCAAAATACCTCACTTATGTTCAACATATTGTTGTGAAGAGCCATATTTTACATTCATGTCATGTGACCAAACTAACTATTGTGTGAGAGATCAATATCTAATACAATTGTTAATCATTAGGGATCCATTCAAGCTATGATACCAATTGGTGATATACAAGGCTTAGAGTACTACAATATGAAAATATGAAAATTATATATAAATCTAAAATTAATTTTCCTTAATATAGAATTAACATATGTAGATATTCACCCTCCTTATGATGATTTAATTAGTCAATTTAACATGATTGAAACAACCACCTTAGACTAAATAAAAAATAAAATAAGGAAGATAACATCACCATAATATAGTAGAAACAAGAGACACAAATCAACAACACAAGAACATAAAAACTCTAGAATATCATCTCATAACCAAAATGTTATGTGGAGAAACCATTTTAGAAAAAAAATCCACCAAGAAGAGAGTTCAAGCATGTATTTTATTTAAATTCAAGATTAAAATACAATTACTTCTATCACTCCTTTTGTGTCTTCAATCTACCAACACGTGTATAGATAATTTTTCTCACATCTCACACACTCCCTTAAGCATCTGCAAATAAAAGTTTCTTACTTACTAATATCCTCTTATTTACTAGCACCTTAAAAACCTCTTAAATAATATTTTCGTCCCCTAAATGGGATGTTCAAGTTGGTTTCACATCCCATAAAATCTCATTGGAAATCTACCAACTTTCTTAACGTAGGCCAATGTAGGTTGTAAGCAAATTACTAACCTTATCCAATTAAGAATTTAGTTTGTTTTTAATTCCAAATTGGTTAAAGAAATTTAATAGCCACCCCAAAATTGGTTTCAAGTATCAAAAAAACCTTTTGGAAGGTTGAGCATCCAAAACCACCATAAAAAACAAGATTCTTTACTCTAGGAAATAATAACTAGATTTCGATAAATAATTTTTACTACCCATAGTAAATAAAATTTACCACTCTAGAAAAATATTGATTACAAAAAATAATTACCACTATTGATGAAACCTTGATTCCTTATGAGTGATTTATAAGTAATATTAGGAATAATTAAATACATAGATTTACAAGGTTGAGGGCACCTTAATACTAACATTGACTATGCCAATACATCAAAGTGGATAGGTGAACTTTATAAGATATAGCATAGTGGAACCATAGGCTTGGGCACATGAGTGAGAAGGGGATGAGTATCATCCACTCAAATAATTTGTTTCCAAGTTTGAAGTAAGTTGATTTGAGTTTGTGTGAAAATTGTTTATGGAAAATAGAAGAGAGTTAGATTTATTAGAGTTGAAAAGGAGAAAAAGAGTGAAAAGTTAGATATTGTGCATTCAGATGTATGGGATCGATTCACGTATCATATTTTGGTGGCTCTTATTATTATGTTACTTTTATTAATAATGCAACTAGAAATACTTGAGTTTATTTCATTCAAATAAAATTTGATGTCTTTGATACTTCTAAGAAATGAAAATATTTGGTTGAGAATGAGACAGGAAATAAGTTGAAGTGTCTCAAATTAGATAATGAAGAAGGTGAATACTAAAATAAAGAGTTTTATAGTTACTATTTATACCATGGATTCATAGACAAAACATGGTCTTAAGACACCACAGTAAAATGGTGTTTCAGAAAGGATGAATAGAACAATCATGGAGCATGAAAGGAGGATGAGATTGCATGCATGATTTTTATTACATTTTTGGGAAGATGCTATTGATACTACTCTTTTTTTAATAAATAGAGGGCCTTCAATTTCCTTGGATGGTGGTATTCTAGAGGAGCCATTGATAGGTAAAAAGGTTAACTAATTTTTTAAAACTTTTATTTGTGAAGAATTTATCCATATTGATATAGAAAATAGAACAAATCTTGAGGAAGAATATAAGAAGTGTACTTTTATTGGATATGGAGTTAATGATTTTGTTTATTGATTATGGGATTATGAAAATAAAAAAATTATTAGTAGTAGGGATGTGATATTCAATGAGAAGGTTATGTACAAAGATTAGTTGCAAGGATAGAAACAACAAAATGAAAACACAAAATATATAGTGCATGATGAAACCCCACAAAATGTAGTTCTAAAGGTTCCAAAAAATGAAAATGTCTAGAAAAAAATAATATAAGGTACCTCAAACTCTTGCAAGAATATCTACTAGTTTAAGTAGATCCCTTGAATGATACTCTCCTTCATTGTATTATGTATTGTTGATTGATTTTGATGAACTAGAAAGTTATGAAGAAGTAATGTAGGTAGAAACAAAAAAGAAGTCGGAGCAAGTAATGAAAGAGGAGATGGAATCTTTGATACAAAACTAGACTTGGGACTTGGTTGGGTATGTGCAGGATCATGATGGTCCAAAAAGTGGCAATATGATGGGTATGTGGCCAACAACATTTTTTTTACCCAAAATTGATGAAACAAAAGGGGTTTTTAAAGGAGATTCCCAGCTTTCTACCAATATAAATTATGCTTTACTTTGAATTTAATAAATAATTATTATTCATTTTCTATTTGAATTATGACTAAAGTTCTGATTGATAGACTGATTGAAAAAAATCTATGGATTTCAAATGGTATCAAATTTTTGAATATGAAACATGCACCACATTCTATGCCTTGCATACTATAGGATTAAAAAAAAAAAATTAATTTCATGAAGTTTTGACCAAGTTAAGGTGGTCAGACATATGAGTTTTTATATTTTTTAAAAGTTGTAATAAAAAATTCATAATTAATTATTTACTTGGAAAATATTACAAAAAATAATGCATCATATCGGGACATAATTCCTCTACTTATATCTAAAAACTCATAAAAAATATTATCATTTTATTATGGTTAGGGTGGTCAGAAAGATACCTACTTCTTATTTTTTCCTTGAAATTTAAGTACTACTCCATTGAAATTTCAAATTTTCACCAAATAGATTTTTAAAAAAAAATAAACCTAGTAGTTTAGAAACTACATTCAATTTTCTACAAATTCTATTCTTACATATTTTTCAAATAATATAGATAACTTATTCAAATTTTTACATCAAGTAGCCTAACTCTGATTTTTTTGAATTTTCATCGCCACTTAAGGGCCTGTTTTTTCCATGATGATCCTACACATACCCAGTTGAGTTTCTTGAAGGTAAAATATATTTTCAAAACAAACGGGTTTACATGATAAAGGAATAAAATGGAAGAAAAAGGAGGTATAAGGAAAGAATTGTTGTCAAGGGTTTTGTATAGAAAAAGGTTAATATTTTGATGAAATATTTTCTCTTTTTGTTGAAATGACTTCAATTAAACTATTTTAAGTATAGTAGTAGTAGAAGACTTGCATCTTGAGAAATTCATTGTAAAGACAAATTTTATCCATGGTGATTTGGAGGAAAATCTTTATATGTAGTAGTCATAGGGGAATGAGGTCAAAGTGTAGGAGAACTTAGTGTGCAAGTTGAAGAAGATCTTGTATGTCCTAAAGAAATCTCTAATATAGCGGTATTTAAAATTTGATAGGTATATAGAAAAACAAGGTTATAATATAAGTCATTTTAACCAATGTGTTTATTTTGAGAGATTACATAATGGAAACTATATTATCATGTTATTGTATGTAGATGGAATTCTTGTTGTAGGGTCTAGCATGAAATATATAAATATACTAAAAATAAAATTAGAAAATTCATTTACAATGAAGAATTTGAGTGCCAAAAAATAAAATACTTGGTATGAGAATAACAAGGGACAAGAAAATCACACATTAACATTATCTCAAAGTGAGTACATAGAGAAGGTGTTAAAAAAAATTCAAATTCCAAATCAATTAGTACACCTTTTTTGAAATATTTCAAATTTATTAAGGAGGTGTGTCCTAAGATACAAGAGAAGATAGACTACATGTCCAAGTTTCCATACCCATCAACAGTTTCTAGCTTGATGTATTCCATGGTGTATACAAGGCCAAATATTGCACATGTAGTTGGCATTATGAGTAAGCATATGAAAAATCTAGGAAAAGAGCATTGGAATGCAATAAAGTGTATTCTTAGGTATTTGAGAGGTACTACTCCATTAACATTATGTTTTGGAGGTTACAACTCTAAAAGTAGTGATATATTAATTAATATTTGGCAAGTGATATTGATAGCATGAGGAGCACCACATGGTATACTTTTATTATAGGTAGAATATTAGTAAGTAGGATTTATAGATTGGAAAAGGTTGTTTCACTTTCAACAAAAAAGTTGAGCATGTCGCTGCTACAAATGCTAGTAAAGAGATGATTTGGTAACAAAAACTTATGGAGGAATTGGAAAAGGAGGATAGGAGTTTGTACAGTGATAGTTAGATTATCATCAATTTAGTAAAGAACTTAACCCTTCATTCTAAGACTAAACATACACATATTAGGTATTATAAATCATACAATTATTTTTAGAAGATGGACAGTTGAAGGTGGAAAATATACACACTAGCTAAAATCCTATAGACATGTTGAAAAATGTCATAACTCGAGAGAAACTGATTTCTTGCTTAGTTTCAATTGGCCATCAAGGATGATCATGGAGTCTAGTGTACCTTGTGTAATAGCGATTGAGTTGTTTTAATTAGTTTCCAAGTGGGAGATTGTTGGTGGAGCCTGATTATCTTCATAGAGTTTTTGTGACCAACCTCCAAGTAGGGTATTGTTGGTTATAGATCCAAATATTATTGGTTAATATTTATAGTGTAGGGAGGGGGGATGCTGCAGGGGGTACCCTTCTTGTGAGGTTTTGGGAGCGCCATCCCATCAATTGGGTTTCAAGGATAAAACCCCAAAAAGATACATTATGTATATATTTATTATAAATATGGACCATTCATCATTAGGTTACAAATCTAATGGTAGATATTGTATTTTCTTACCCTAGAAAGAAATCAACCCCATTTTACAATGGCATTGTACTATGGTTGTATATTTTGATTATATTGTATTGTGAGGCTCGATTGTGATATAGATAAAAGAAAGTTACAATGGATGCATCCTAGGTTATATCCCTTCATTTTACTAGATGGAATAAAAGGACTGGTTGTTCCTCCATGTACCTAACCCATATTGGGTGAACCACGTATCTCTTTGTCTCTATGATTTGTGTTATTTTATCTTTTATTTTTGTATTTATTTTATTTTATATTACTCTATGATCATATTCCTAACAATTTGTGTGTAACCCTTTATCCAAGACACAATCAATTTCAACGTATTATTAATTATATTTTTTTTATGTGTATTTCATGAGTTGGCTTTAAATGTTAGTCTCTCCCAGGAAATTTTTATTAAATTGGCATGATTAATCATGTAGATTAGCATGCAAATTAAAGTGGTAGCAAAATTTAGAGGTGAAAATTGTATTTCTTGTACAAACTTTTCTCTCTCAATTTACACTTATGTCTGAAATACATAGTATAGATAAAAATAGTGATGCATTGTTTAACTAGTGTTTAGTTCATCATAATGTCAACTATCTATGAATGGTGGATCTAGACCTGCAAAAACACAAAAAAATAACACAATATTAGTCCATTATGAAAATCAAAACCATCATTCCCCATAAGATTCATTTGAAACATGATGAACAAGAAATAAAGTGAAGAAACCAAATAAAAGCAAGCTAAATCTTATTCAAATGCTCAAACTCTCAATCCCATGGGGAAATTGGTGTTATTTTGATGTGGAAAATAGCCATTTCCCAATTCCTTGTAAGCTTGATAATGATCAATGGTGCTACTTGATAAAATTTTCCATAACCTAGCTATGGTAGATCAAAAACTAAGAAAACTTGATAAACAATGGATGAACCTACAGAAAAATGTGTTGATAATGACCTTTCCTAAGTTGTGGATGATTGTGGATGAACTTGTGGATCCAAAATTAGTAAAAGAGCCTTCTATTTATAGAAGAGAAGGATGGAGGAATGAGCAAAAAGGATGAATGTGGGACTAAACATGAGCCAATAGAAAAATGCCACTTGTCAACATGCTAGTGGAGAGGAGTGGAGCACATTTTGATGAATGTGCACATAAACGCATTTAGGTGGATTTTGAAATTTGAGAAGTGACATGTTGGAGGGACATGAAAGAAGACTTAAATGCCACTTTGCTCAAGAAAAAGGACATGTAAGAGGCCTTTAATGCTTTGTTGGATGGACAAGTCCTTTTGGGAGGGAGATTTCAAACTTGGAGAATATTCCCACTTGATGCCCTTTTGAATGAAAATAGGAGATTTAATAAATCAATTAAATTGGTTTTCATGTGCAAGTTGCAAAATCTAAAGGATTTGAGGGATTAGTGTTCGAATTAATCATGATTTGATTAATTTAGATGAAGATTTAGCTGATTTGACATTTTGACTTAGATTTATGGATTTAAATAAATCAAGATGAGAGGAATAATGAATTTAGACTCAATTAAATAAAGTTGGATTTATTTAATTAAAAGGGGATGGTGTTAGACTTAAATCAAATAAAGGTTAGTTTATTTAATTTAAAGGAGATGACTCTAGAACTTAATTAAATAAAATGAATTATTTAATTAAAAGAGGAGAATAGGATTAATTAAACAAAATAATTTATTTAATTAATAGGAGATAATGATTTAATTAGATAAAATTGATTTATTTAATTAAAGATGAAATATGATGAATTTAATCAAATAAAGATTATTCGACTAAATGGTTAGTAAAGGAAATGATTTAGGCAGAATTGGTGTTAGTAAATCAAGATCAAGTGCACGAGATCAATCAATATATTTTACATGTCTACATTTTTCCCCTCTTTTTTGCAATGTACATGTGTTGGTTCATAGAATAACCTTGCTGAGATAAAAATTCAAAAAAATTCTAATTTTTTAGATGCCCCACTACTGCCCCAACAAGAAGAATTACAGTGGTACACTTCCCACTCTAGATATCGGGGAAAAAATTTGATTTTTGGGTGATCTCACGATAAAGAGGTTCACAATTAGTCCAACTCGAATGTTTGATGTAGACAAATTTGATGATGTAGATAGTTCATCAACCACGGGTAGCCTCATGTATATGTTTATATATTACACACACTTGACACTTGGATAGAAATGTTAGTAAAGATAGAAGAATGAGATGGAAGAACCCTTGAGTCTGACACGATGTAGGAGTCCAACAAGTCCATGAGTCATTAAGACTTTATTAGATATGATGATGAGTGATGATGATGATGATTTTCTTATTAGGAATTAGGATTATAAAAGGGATTACTTACCTTTTGTTTGATAACACACATAGGTATGATGCATCAAGGTATAAAGAACTAGGATGGCATTGCACCTAGTGTGATGAACTTTGACTCGACAATCAGATAGGAGTACTCCTGTTCACACCTGACATACAAAACTTTATTTAAAATGTAGTTCAGATATTTCAAATATCTCAGACCAAAACATAGAAAGGAAAGCCTTCTTATGTGGTCAACAAGACACCTAAAACACCCTCCTTACACTCAAACAAAGCACACATGACCATGGTTATATTACAAGAATATCCAACAAGCACAACAAATAAAAGATAATGCTCGTTTCTCCATTCCTTTCTCTCTAAATCCCTTTGTTTGGACATCATCGAGAGGTCATTACAATGAGCACAATAAGATAAATCAAAAGACAAAGATCAAGTAAACAAACAAGCTAATGTTCTTCATACCACTATCCAAGACTAAATTATGGTGATGCCTAATGTTGATGTCCATTGTAGGAAGGATGCATCCTAGGACATGATGTTATCAGATGATTTGGTATTTGATTGGATGTGTATTGCGGGTGATAGTGAGATGTGATGGATGGATTGTTTCAAATATTTGGATGTTTTTGAACTTTTGAAATGTTTTAAGGTTGTTTTTGGTATTTTCAAGATGTTTCATGAATTTTTTTGAGTTTTTAAATTGTCCAATGTTTTTTTGTTTTATGAAATTTTATGATTTTTTTTGGATTTTGTGTCTCGGGGGCTAATCAAAGATTACCCTTTCCTATTTTTAATCTCAGAGACGACATAGTTCAAATAACATGTTTTTGACCGGTTTTTGGATTTTGATATGTTTTGGATGCTTTTGGATTTTTGCATGATTTTGATGATTTGGATATGGATATGTGTGATGATATTAGTTCTTTGTTTTGGGATTTTGTTGAAAACCAAGCTAAGGTTGATTGATCAGATTGATGGATTGACAATGATAACATTGTTGAGGATACACAACAATGCAAGGATGGTGCTAAGCAACATAAGGATTGCGAAGGATATCCTAAGATGATGATGGATTGATGAGTTTTAATTGATCAAGATAAATGATGATAACATTGTTGAGGATACACAACAATTTCAGGATTTTGTTAAGCAACACGAGGACTGGGAAGGATATCATGAGATGATGATGGATTGATTGGATTTGATTGATTAGGATTTTGAGGCTTGGTTTGGAACAAATTTTTTTTTGAATAATGATGTGATGTTGAAGTGAAAATTAGATGCAACTGATATTGATTTTTTTGATTAATGTTTAATGAAAGATAAATCTTGATAAGGAACATCTTCTTGTCAAAATATGCAATGGGATAGTGATTTGGATTCTTGCTCACAAATTCTTTGACCAATTTGATTTCATGTTTGTCAATGTTTGGATCACCACATAATTTGTAGGATATAGATCAAGATTTATTTTTGAAGCAAGATGTATATATCTATCCCCAGTGTCTAGCAATGTATGGAATGCCATGGGTAAATGCTTGGATAGATGTATGGATGGAGGGATATGGATTATCTTGCGATAAGATAAGGTACTTGGATAAAGAATGCTCATTTGGATAATGCTACATGGCTCAAATAATGCTGGGTAGGATAGGATCAATGACAATGACTCATGTCAAGATGTTTACCACAAGTAAATGCAAAGTGTGCACCAAACTTTGTCAAGATCAAGATAATGTGGAAGATGGATGTAGATGGATGAAAATGGATTAGATAAAGGGTTCATAGATGATTGGATTTATTATGGATGAGATGGATGGAATGTTGGATTTATTATGGATGGGATGAGATGCTTTCACCTAAACTCGTGCATGCAAATGCTCAATTCTACACATGATGTTTGTTTGCTAGGTTTTCACCATGGTACCTGTCCAAAGTGCCACCGTAGTGGTTTTCACTTGAGGACAATTTTTCTTTACTATTTTTAATCCTTTTTTATATTTTTTTTTATATTTTTTTGTGAAATATTTTTAAGCTCATGCTAAATCACCTAGTGGTGTTGATGCAGATGCTTATGTCATAATGTGTCATTGATATCCTACTTGAAGAAGCTTCTTTTCCAAGATATGTGCACTTGAATAAAACTTTTGAGATTCCTGATTTTCTTTGTTGATACCATAATTAACTTTGTCTTTGTGTGCATATCGTAATAGAGTTCCTTTTGAATCCTTATGATTGAGGGTATTTTCCAACACATGGTCAATGTGAGCATTGGATATATCATGCGTGGATGCATGGATGGAGTGTGTTTAGGAATAAAAGATGGATTGGTTGATAGTTTGGGACCTTTGACTCTCCAAACTTGGGAAGATGAGAAATGATAGGTGGATATGGAAGTGTGCATGGAATTAGGACCAATTACATGATATACTTTGTATGTCGCTTGTGAAGCTTGCTTTTGAATTTTTGGATTTCTTTGATGGATAATTTTCCCTTTTTTTTTTCCCCATAGTTTCTTTGACTAATGGAGTTTGATAGGGATAATCTTTCTTTATACTTTTTTTGTATCCATGTGTATTTGATTTGTCTATTATGCTTCTTAGCTTCTTTTTCTTTGATAACATTATTTGTGCATTGATTCAAATCTTTCTTTTGATGTTGGTCCCAATTTGTGGATGGGGTGATGGGTGGATGAAGATTCGTGACATGGTTGGTTGTAGTATTAGCATTGGTTTCATCATAAGGATTCTTTGTACTCCCTATGTTGACGTTTGCTTGAGACATAGTTGCTCCTATTATGGTAGTAGTAGCACCTTTGTTCTTTGATTCTTCTTGTTTTGAGATATCTTGTTCAGTAAGCATTCTCTGATAAATGATCACTGTACATGACGTTATTTCAATTTGTTGCTCTGCTGACTCTGAAATATCCTTTTTTGTCTGACTTGCTTCCTTGAGTGGATAATGTTGGATATCTTCATACATGATGTCCTCAGTTTGAATTTGGGATATATCTGATCCTAATGTTGACAAATCAATTTGACTGTAGGAATCAATAACCTATTCTTTTCGTGTAATAATGTCAGGAGTAAAGGAATCATGTTCTAAATGAAGATCATATACATGTCCATCCAAAGAAATCATCTCATGGGTAGATGGAGGAGTATGTGCTATGTGTATGTGATCATTATTTGTGACATCTCATAAATATTGGAGAGTGTCCATTAGATCATTGTAGTATCTTGGAGATACAAATTATTGATCTCGAATGATTTCAAAATTACTTTCGACATGCTTTGAATCAAATTCTTGACATGGGTCAATTTCAAAGGATGGATTGTTTATAAAAGGTTCTTGGATATATTCATTAGGCATGGGAAGTGGCTCAATATCCTCTTTATCTTTGAGTTGAGGATCCCTTTAGTATCTATAACCATGAGGTCAAAGGATGTCAATATGTCTTGGAAAGGACCATTGCTAGACTTTGGTGAAAGATGTTGATCATGCTTTGGAATAAATTCTTGAGATATGTTCTCTAACTCATTAGATTATGTAGAGACATTTTCAATAGGATCATTGGTCAATGGGTCGTGGATTATGTCAATAGGATCAAATAATTCTAACACTCCTTGAAATAGATCATTGCTGAATATTATTGAGGGGTTTTGATCATGACCAAAAAAGTGACTCTTTATGTATGCTGAGTTGATCTTTAGATGAGGTAGAAACATATTCAAGGTGCTCATTGATGGATAGATCTTGATCATTATTTTCAAAAATTGTGGTGGGGAGATTTCCAATGCTATCACTAGTGGTTAAATCTTCATAATTGTCCTTAATAGTTATTTATTTTTTATCAATAAGGTCTTGGATGATATTTTTGAGTTGAATACAATTTGATGTTGTGTTTCCCTTTATTTTTTGAAAATCACAAAGCTGCTTCTCGTTATTCCTTGGTAGTTTAACTTGAGGCTCTTGATAATTTTCATAAATGGGGATTTTGATGAGATTTTCTTGAATCAATTGTTGCATGACTGATTTGATTGGTTCCCCAAGTGGTGTGTATTTTTGTTTGTTACCTTGTGAGATTTGTAATTTAAATTAACCTTGTGGTGATTGATTTTGGAGATGTGGTGATTGATCTTTGAGATGTGGTGATTGATCTTCGGGATGTGGAGGTTGGGTTTGCTGATGATGCTATTGATCTTGATATCCAACCTCTTGACATTGGAGATATGTTCTTGATGTGGTTGCAGACACAACTCAATGCTTTGATGACATGGTTTAACCAGTGGAAGAGTGTATTGATTTTTGGTTGGAGATGTCTCTTGGTGCAATGAATAAACTATTTTGGTAAGTGTAGCAATTTGATCTCGCAAAATTTGATCTTGATTTTGATCTTGACATCCTTGATATAGTTGATTTGATTTTTTTTCAAGCGTATTTGGAATATATACTTGTGATGTTTGTATGGGATCATGGAAAATTTGATTTTGGACAATGTTTAGATTTGGCATTATAGGTTGAAATTGAACATTGTTGTGGTTAGAAATCACATTTCCTTGATTTAGGTAACTTTGATTTTGCATGGTGTTACCTTGACTTGGATCAATACATGGTGTCATTATTATTTTGTTTGGACTTTGAATAACATTTGTATGATTCACAAACATATCTATCCCAAAGTTTTCTAAGTGTGGATTCAAAATGTTCATGTTTGGTAAAGTTGTACTTGGTATATTCACATTTGGCATCTATGGATTTGGTGGGATAATGTTGTTTTGTTGAAGATTCATGCATTGATTGTTTGGTTGATAGATTTGTGTGTTTGGAATTTGATTTGAGTCTACCATAGGGAAAGATGTTCCAAAATTTAGATTGGGAAATACTCACATTTGTTGTACCATTGAGGTTTGTACGAGATAGTGATCCTATGCAAGGATTGTATAAATGTGATTTTTGATAATCAATTGGAATTATAAGGCTTTTATAGTTTGGTTGATTTAAGCCACTTGTGATGTATGAATCAAGTTTATATTCCATGTTTTTCTTGTTCTTTGACCTTGTTGACCTCTAAGGGATTTAGGACCAATGATGAGATGAAGGATGAAAGGGGTGAATGATATGGGTGTCAAAATTTTAGGAACCTTGGAGGGATACTAGACTTTAGGACTTTTGGATGTTTGATTTTGGATTTGATTTGGATTTGATTTGGATAATGGACTTATAAACCCCAATATGTTGGATGTTATCTTGGAATAAAATTGTCCACAAGGTGATAATTTAACTAAGAGTATGAAGAAGGATGTATCTACACACACATAGTCAAACAAGATGATTTTGATTTAAAGGATTTTCCAAAAGTCAAGTATTAAAGATTTTTCCAAGATTTCTAAGAATTGTTTGTGAGATGGTATTTGATTGATGTTTGAGATGGATGAAATGATTGGTTGTTTTGATCCTAAATGAACCTAAGAGATACTTTTTTACAAGACCAAGTTTTTTAAGAACATGCTTTTCCCTAAGAGTACTTCAAACCAAAAGATCAATGTTTTCTC
Organism: Sequoia sempervirens; assembly: GCA_007258455.2. Classification (NCBI taxonomy): domain Eukaryota; kingdom Viridiplantae; phylum Streptophyta; class Pinopsida; order Cupressales; family Cupressaceae; genus Sequoia; species Sequoia sempervirens. The sequence continues at coordinate 406,266,128 of VDFB02281492.1, read as the reverse complement.
AAAATACCAAATAAAAAAGATAAACAAGCACATGTGTGGGGTTCAATTGATTTTATCTTGATTAATGAATTTCTTTTACCACAAACACTTTCTTGCTTTATCTTTTCAAACTAAATGTCTAATGTCCTAATTTCTTCTCATCCCACAAAGTCCATTATGTGGAAATCGAGAAAATTGAGTCAATAGTTCCCTAATGTTGACTTTAGTGAGAGAAAATTGAGATATAAATCTAAATACTTAGAAGCTTCTAAGGATGAAATCCCTAGGGCAAGCAATAGAACTTGAATTTTTTCAAAGGTATTTTCTCCTCCTAAAGGGTTTGAAATTTTGATGATTTTGTTGAATGTTTGTTTTCCAATGTTTTAGATCCAAGCAAAGTGTTTTGATTCCAAAATGATGAACAACCCTAGGATAGAATGAGACAATATTTGTTGAGTTCCCACTTGGATAAATTCAACTATGCCTACTCTTAGTGGATGATTAGAACCTTGACAACACTGGCTCCCCTCCATGGCACACACTTCTTGATTCAACCAAGCTTCAGTACCCATGAAACTCCCATGGCATACTTCTCATCTCTACTAAGAGCTGTAAAAATGTGGGATGGATTCAGAATGACCATTCTTGCACCAACAAATAGATAAGGATTTGGGATTCTAAACAATTTTTTTCTTAGTAAGGGCGATCAAGGACATGGCACCTTGTGAGTGTCCAACAAGCCACTAAAGGCTTTAATCAATCCTACTTGGGGTACTTATACTTTTTAAGGTAGTACCCTATTCTGAAAGACACTGTATGGCTAAGGCCTACATACCACGAGGACTTGACAGTTTAGTCTTATCCATCTGTATGCCGACCCAAGTGAAAAATTGGTTGGAGTCACCTTTGAATTGGTCTTAGGAAGGCCCCTCTAAAGATAAACAAAAGAAAGCAAGAACATTCATAGTTCGATCAATCTTTGTTTACAAACAAAGAGAGAACACACATGATCTACTCAACTCACACTCGCAAACTTTGTTCAATTTTAAGAACCCAAATTGAAGTGTGGAGGAAATATTTTATACTACTTAATATCACCAAAAGACTTTTGATTCTCAAGATCATCGTGAAGCGCGAGAGAAGTGCATATTCCTTTTAAATGATATTACTTTGTAAAAAATATTACAAAACACAAAAAAACACATGTTCATTTTAACCTCAAAAGCAATAATGGATTCCTTTTATAGCACCAAGATGAAGTGTGAAGTTTTCTTGTTCAATTTTTAAATCCAAAACCAACTTTAGTAAGTTCCTAAGGTTCTTTTTAACCCTTTGATTGTTCTTTTTAAAACCCAAAAGAAATTTATTTGAGTCCTAAAAATTGAAGATAACAAAGCCTTAAGAATGGGATTATAATTTCTCCCAAAGTGTCTAAAAACACTCTTTACAATCATGTGATAATACTTTTTCTTTCACTTCCATGCTCCATGATCCTTTAAAACCTACAATCTGACCTCCAAATGTTAGATGAAATCAAGAAACGAGAAGATATGAGGGTTAGATAAATGATTAAGCATAAAACCCCTAAAATTTAGACCAAGTTTCAATGTGATTTGACATTAGGTGAAAATTTGAAAATTTTAACTCTATCAAAGTTGAGAAACACATACACCATTGGATAGCTTATGAAATTCTACCCCATTTCAAAAACAAAGCTTCGAAAAATACCAAAATATGAAAAGGATACAACCATATTAAAATTGAGTGAAAAAGCAAGAAAGCAAAGGTGTCGCCCTTTGAATCATAGAGGTAGCTACACTATTTGAGTGCAAACAATGATGCTGGAACGATAGTGGCACTGTTTGAGGATTTGAGCAGCACTATGGTGAAGCAAGCATCACTCTGTGGAAAAATAGAGACCGCATATGCATTGCTATTTCCTCTAGTAGCGTTGTTTGACCTAGAAAGACAAAAAATAGAAAAAATGATGGAAATGGCCAAAAAATGTGTTAATTTCAAGATTTATGCCCTCATAGCACCAAAATGTGAATGGTGGATCTAGACTTGCACAAACACACAAAAAAACACAATATTAGTCCATTATGTAAATCAAAACCATCATTCCCCATAAGATTCATTTGAAACATGATGCACAAGAAATAAAGTGAAGAAACCAAATAAAAGCAAGCTAAATCTTGTTCAAATGCTCAAACTCTCAATCCCATGGGGAATTGGTGCTATTTTTATGTGGAAGATATCCCTTTCCCAATTCCTTGTAAGTTTGATGATGATCAATGGTGCTCCTTGATAAAATTTTCCATAACCTAGCTATGGTGGATGAAAAAATAAGAAAACTTGATGAACAATGGATGAACCTACATAAAAATGTGTTGATAATGACCTTGCCTAAGTTGTGGATGATTGTGAATGAACTTGTGGATCCAAAATTAGTAAAAGAGCCGTCTATTTATAGAAGAGAAGGATGGAGGAATGAGCAAAAAGGATGAATGTGGGACTAAACATGAGCCAATAGAAAAATTCCACTTGTCAACATGCTAGTGGAAAGGAGTGGAGAACATTTTGATGAATGTACACATAAATGCATTTAGGTGGATTTTGAAATTTGAGAAGTAACCTGTTGTTCGGGGAGATGAAAGAAGACTTAAATGATAGTTGGCTCAAGAAAAAGGACATGTAAGAGGCCTTTAATGCCTTGTTGGATGAACAAGTCCTTTTGGGAGGGAGATTTCAAACTTGGAGAATATTCCCACTTGATGCCCTTTTGAATGAAAATAGGAGATTTAATAAATCAATTAAATTGGTTTGCATGTGAAAGTTGCAAAATCTAGAGGATTTGAGGGATGTGTTAGGATTAATCATGATTTGATTAATTTAGATGAAGATTAAGTTGATTTGACATTTTGACTTAGATTTATGGATTTAAATAAATCAAGATGAGAGGAATAATGAATTTAGACTTAATTAAATAAAGTTGGATTTATTTAATTAAAAGGGGATGGTGTTACACTTAAATCAAATAAAGGTTAGTTTATTTAATTTAAAGGAGACGAATTTATAACTTAATTAAATAAAATGAATTATTTAATTAAAAGAGGAGAATAGGATTAATTAAATAAAATAATTTATTTAATTAATAGGAGATAATGATTTAATTAGATAAAATTGATTTATTTAATTGAAGATCAAATATGATGAATTTAATGAAATAAAGATTATTTGACTATATGGTTAGTAAAGGAAATTATTTAGGCATAATTGGTGTTAGTAAATCAGGATCAAGTGTGCAAGATCAATCAGGATATTTTACGTGTCTACACTATCTATTAACTACACTTATCTAATTTTAATTATATTTGTAGTAATAAAATATCATATATATTCCAATTATAAAAAATATGAGAGCTAGAAAATGAAATTCTATAGAAAGGAATTGGTAAAGATAAGAGCAATTTTTTAGTTTTTATTATTTAAGGTTGTTAAAATTTTGAAAAATCTTAAAAATATTTGGAGTAAGGTTCCAAGAACTCTTTAAATACTACAAAGTTGTATGAGATACATATTTATTGCAAGTAACACTCATGTATGAAGTGATGCTTATGTCTAAAGAGCGTACTTGCGTGTATACAATAGATGCTCATTTTTTTATTGATAAATGATTTTCAAATTTAGTGGTTTTTCATCTTATTTTTTAATCCTTATTCTTTGTTTAAATTATAGAGATCATTTATGCATTTCTTTCTAAATTATAAAGGGAAAAAATAGTAAAATCTATACTGAAGACTACCTCACTTACTTCCCTAGGATAACATGTTTCAGTCTTAATAGTATTGGATAAATTAGATTGTGTGAATCCTACGTGTAGATGTGTAAGTGATGTGCAAAAGATATGAGAATCTAAAACACTAGAATGATGATCATTATTGTGGTGATGTGTAATAGTTTACTGGAAATGGAATTAGGGTGATGACATTTTATTGATAATATTCCAAGAGAGTTTTTTAATGAGGGTTTGGAGAATATTTATTCATAATAATGGAGCTAGGAGAAAAATTTAGAGACTTATTTTTGGGATTTTTATTGAGGAAAAATTCTTATAGATGTGTAATGATGATATAACAATGGAGAGTGAGAAGGGGGAGTCCAAAATCGCTACAAAAATGTTGGAGTCACATATACATTTTAAGGAGGATTGGAAGGGGATAAGGGACAAATTGTAAAACCTAGTTACAAATGAAAACAAAAAGAAATGTATGAAATAATATCAAGAGTGTAGAATAACCAAGAAGAAGATCAAAATAAGGAAGGATAGGTTTTATAGATTCCCTTTGCCCAAGAATATATTAGGAAAATTTTGTAGCACAAATTAGGCAGAAGGTTTTGTTGCCAAACTAGAGGAGAAATGGACAATGGTTACCAACCATAAAATTAAGTCCAACGACATAGGGGTGGTTTCTAAGTCTCCTAAGCCATTTGTTGAAATTTCAAACCCTTCAACAAAGGGGAAAGAGAATCAAGTTGCTTCTAGCAGTATTCAAGCTCGGTCACGACCCTCCACCACTCCTCATCCTTCCTTTGTTATGACAACCCAACTGACTTGGTCTCCTCCCATGTTGGGAATTAAAAAAATATCTCACAATCCTTCTCGGCCTGTTGAAGAAAGGGAAATTTGTACAAGAAAAAATGAGACACTCATCTCCCCCAATTTAGACTAGGACAATACCACCAATTTTTTTGTAGAATCACTTTTCCTCTTTGGAAGAGCTGGAATCCATTGATATGATCAAGTCCTTAACATGAATTTTCTTTCTTGGAATGTTCAAGTTTTAACAAACCTCTCTGGGAAGTATTTAGTTAGGGATAATCTTCAAAAATGTGCTAGTATTGATGTTTTGTGTCTTCAAGATGTTAAAGTTGTTGGTTTTCTTCTTGCTTCAGCTTGCTGAACTATTTGGCCAACCGGTAAAATGTTTTGTTATGAGCATGAAGCTGGGTGTGGTTTTTGTCACCCTTTTGTCTCCATGGTGGCATGCTTATGTGGTTGACCATGGGTCTAACCCCACACATTGACTCATTGGGCTATGTTGAATATTGATAATCATTTCTTTGGGATTATTAATGTTTATGCCTCAAACAATGTTGTTGAAATATCTCTTCTCTAGCAATGGATTGGTGACTCATTTCCCATGGCTACCTGACTCCTTTATGGATACTTTAATATGGTTAAGGTGGAATACGACAAAGAGGGTACTTTTCCTTTTAGATGGGAAGTTGGCGAAAGAGGCGTGGTTTTTGTTAGAAAGTGAAAGGTGAACAATAATAGAAGCTTAAAACAATTGTAAAACATCTCATAACATCTCCAACTCAACCCCTCAATATATAGACTCACTGGGGCTCAAAATACCACCATAAAACATTACCATGGGTCAAAACAAGGTTCGGAAATACCATGTTAAAAATTGATTTGACCCCTTACATGCTAAACATGGTCTCTTACATAACAATACATTTTCTTACAAGATGTCAAAAGAATCCCTATAAAATAGGAGATGCTCTTACATGTGTCATAAACCATCAGTAGCTATGCAAATATTTTCTTACACATGTCAAATTATTCTCACATCCAAAATGATATCCCCCATTTTTAGCCCTTCTAGTTGTCATAGAATCCATCATAACATCCTTAAAAGTAGGCTTTTCATGTTAAACCACTAAGTGGGCACCAACATGTGGAAAAAGTGCCAACTCAAAATCTCATGCCCCTTTTTATGGAGTACAATTATTTAATAACATAAATGCTTTTTATCTATTCGAAAAACTAAAGTAATAATAAATAAACAACTTAGGAATTGCCAAGCTTAAGACAACTTAATTCCCAACATTCTCCCACTTTTCAAATACCTTGCAAGAGCTAAGGGAATCACACCATCATGGAATCAACTAGGTACAAGTAACAAGGCTCATGGCCTTCCTACACCAAGTAAATTTCTCTATGCTCATAGGTTTGGTAAGAACATCTACAAAATTCTCTTGTGAAAATCTTTTTCAACTCAATATAACCATTAGCAATCAACTCACAAACAAAATGATATTGAATATCAACATGTTAGTTCGACCATGATACATTAGATTCTTAGCCAAATGAATTGCACTTTGACTATCACAGTTAACTTGAACAATATTGCAATCAAAACCAATACCTGTACACAACCTTTTCAACCAAATTTCCTGCTTAGAGACATTAGTAGCAGCCATATACTCTGCTTCAATGGTGGATAAAGCAACTGTAGCCTACCTTTTATTCATCCAACTCATTGCTCCTCCAAACAAAGTAAACACATACCCACTGGTGGACCTTCGACAATGCAAGTCACCTGCCCAATTTGCAGCAACAAATCCTTGTATGTCCAATTACTTGACCACATTATCAGTACCATGATAAACAAAAAAAAAATCAGAAGTACCTCATAAATATCTAAACACCCTTTTAACAAAAGTCCAATTCTCTTTACCAGGGTTAGACATAAACCTTCTTAGAACTACTCCCACTGCTTGGGCTATATCCGATCTAGTGCAAACCATTGCATATATTAAAATACCAACGACACTAGCATAAGGAACCTTAGAAATATCCTCAATAACATCATCAAAATTAGGACACATGTCTAAGCTCAACTTATTACCAATTGGAAAAGGAATACTAACTGGCTGACAATCGTGTATATTAAACCTCTACAAAACAGTATCAACGTATTTACTCTGACTCAACCAAAGCTTTCTATTACCATGATCTCTTATGATTTCCATTCCACGAATGTATTTAGAAGCCCCCAAGTCCTTCATATAAAAAACACTAGAAAGTCATTTCTTGAGTTCACCAATCATTACCTTGTTGTTACCAATAAACATGTCATCAACATACAAGATAATAATTAGAATATGATCATCAATAACCCTAATATATACACAATGATCCTCTTCACTCCTAAGAAATCCCAACTTCAATGCAAAAGCATCAAAATTCTAATACCACATTTTAGGTGACTGTTTCAAGCCATACAAATATCTTCTTAATCTGCAAACCAATTTTTATTTTCCCTTCACAAAAAATGTCATATTGTCTCCTCAAGATACCCATGCAAAAAATCAATTTTAACATTCATTTTCTCTATCTCAAAATCACAAGCAACAACAATAGATAACAAGAATCTAATAGAAGCTAGTTTAATGACTAGAGATAAAATTTCACCAAAATCTACTCCCTCTCTCTAGGAGTATCCCTTGGCGACTAATTTGGCCTTATACCTTTCCAAGTGACCATTTTCTCTAAATTTATTTTTAAATACCCATTTACATCTTATGGGAATTCTTCTTTTGGAAAAATCAACAAGACCCCAGGTGTTACAGTTTTCCAATGCCATCATCTCCTCTTGCATAACCTGTAATCAAGACTCATTTTCCTCTGAAGAGAGAGCCTCCCTATAAGATCTAGGTTCATTATTAGCACTTAATAAAGCAAATATACAATAGAAATCATGTGGGCTATACCTATCAACTAGATTTTGTTGTCTTGTGGATCTTTTGAGAATAGGAGTATGAGGCTCTTATTGTTCTTGATCTTGCTTAACCTCTTCCTGATTTTCTTCCTCATGTTCTTCTGTTTGATCAATCGCCATCCTCAATTCCAACTCTATGTTCTTCTCGACATGCATCTTCTTGTTTAATTTCAAAATGCACTCTCTTTTCCTTATATTTTTCCTTTGGCTATTTAGGATCAAAAATAATACTAAGCTCCCTAAAAATCACATCTCTAGAAAAGATATTTTTCTTGGTTAGAGGATTCCATAACTTATAACCTTTTACATTATCACCATATCCAATGAAAATCCACTTTTCATCTTTTGGATCCAACTTAGTTCGTTTTTCTTTAGGCACATGAAAATAAGCCTCACAACCAAATTCCCTTAAATGTGAAATAGAAGGTTTTTTACTTGTCCACATTTCGTAAGGTGTTGTTTCAAGAGCCTTACAAGGAGATATATTCAACAAGTAGAAAGCAGTACTTACATCTTCTGCCCAAAATCATTTGTCAAGTCATGAACTGCTTAGCATACTTCTAGCTCTTTCCATAATTGTTTGATTCATCCTTTCTACCACTCCATTCTATTGAGTGTAAAGAGTAGTTTTATGTGTAACAATTCTTGTATGCTTACAAAATTTATCAAATTCCTTAGAATAGTATTCCCCTCCATTATCAAGCCTCAAAACCTTAATATTACAATCAATTTTCTTTTCAACTAAGACTTTGAATTCTTTAAAATTAGTGAAAACTTCAGATTTATGCCTCATAAAATATAACCAGGTATATCTTGTAACATCATCAATTAAGGAGACAAAATATCTAGATTTTCCAATTGATTCCACATCCATAGGACCAAATACATCTGAATGAATTAATTCCAATTTATTCTTAGATTTAGTACTGCCTGAAGGAAATGATTTTTTGTTTTGTTTACCAAACACACAATGTTCACATAAATCAAAACTCTCATCAGAATAGGAAAATCATCTAACAAATTTTTTATTCAATTTTTTTTTCAAACCATTCTCACTAATGTGGCCCAATCTACAGTGCCACAACACAAAAGTATTTTTATATTTTCAGTTACATTGGTAGAGTTAACAATAGTAGTAGCTTCAAGCATAAACATAGTCCCCTTCCTTGTCTCTCTTCTATCACCAGACTTCCTCTTACCAATCTGCAACCATCCTTATCAAATGTTACATTTATTCTCAAATCATTCAACTTCGAAATGGAAATCAGATTTCTAGCTACTCCAAGAACATGTAAAATACCAAGGAGGGTTTTACTCCTCTCATCACTAAAAAACAACTATATCCTACCCCTTCCGACAATAGGATATGGAGAATTATCACCAAGGTAGATTTCATATCCATCATATTTTTCATATGTGGTAAACCACTCCTTGTGAGGAGTCATATAAAACAAGCATCTTGAATCAATTAACCAATTTTCATTACTCATAGTATGAAGATAAGAAACCAAAGCTTCATCACCTAAATTTGAGGATTTCTCTATAGAGGAATCAACTTGTTTCTTTGGATTTTTACATTCCTTCTTCACATGTCCTCTTTTTCCACAGTTCTAGCATTTCACTCTGTTCTTCTTTCCAAGAGTCTTAGATCTTCCCTTAGACTTATACTTAGGCACATTATTATATCCTTTAGACCCTCTTTCTTTAGGAATTCCCAAGTGACATTGAGAGCATCACCTAAACTATCCATATCCTTTTTCCTCATTTCCTATGACAACAAAGTTGCTACAAGAGCATCCATATTTGGTTCTTCAATGTTAGTAGTGAGATCAAGTATGAAATTATCCCAAGACTCAGGTAAAGAAAAAAGAAGCATAATGCATTTATCTTCTTCTTCAACATTAACATCAATAGAGGCTAGTTGACTCAAAACCAAATTAAATGAATTTAAATGCTCGATTATAGATTCACCTTCCCTCATCTTAAGATAAAACAACTTTCACTTCAAGTAGAGTTTATTTACCAGACTTTCTGTTTGATAGATCTCACCTATCTAGTTCCATAAAGCATATGCAATCTTTTCCTTTGAGAAATTTAGGAGAATAGGATCAGAAAGACAATCTGATAGTACCACATGTCTTTTTATCTATCTTCTCCCAATCTTCATTACTCATTTTCTCAAGTTCCTTTTCATTTTTTACAACCACCCATTGATCTCATTCTTCAAGGAGATCCTCCATTTTTAGCTTTCACAACTCAAATCCAACTCCGTTAAATTTTTCTATGTCCAAACGTGAAGAAGTTGCAGCCATGGTTTAACACAAAAAACTACAAAAAAATAGATTAACCAAGCTCCCACTATAGCTCTAAAAAACCTCTATTCTACCACCCAAGACACAAAATTGGCTAGGCTCTGATACCAAATGTTAGAAAATGAAAGGTGGACAACAATAACAGAAGCTTAAAAAAACTACAAAACATCTCATAGTGTCTTCAACTCAACCCCTCAATATATAGACTCATGGGGGCTCAAAATACCACCATAAAACATTACCATGGATCAAAACAAGGTTCAGAAATACCATGTTAAAAATACATTTGACCCCTTACATGATAAACACGGTCTCTTACATGACATTACACCTTATTACAAGATGTCATAATTAGAATCCCTATAAAATAGGAGATTCTCTTACATGCGTCATAAACCATCAATAGCTATGCAAAGATTCTCTTACGTGTGTCATAGATGATTCTCACATCCAAAATGATATTTCCCACTTTTATCCCTTACAGTTGTCATGGAATCTATCATAACATCCTTAAAAATAGGATTTCCATGTTATACCACTAAGTGGGCATCTTTTGACAACTAATAACTTATTTTTCAAGGCACCTAGATGTGGAAAAAGTGTCAACTCAAAATCTCATGCCCCTTTTGATGGAGTGCAACTATTTAACAACATAAATGATTTTTTATCCATGAGAAAAACTAAAGTAATAATAAATAAAAAACTTAGGAATTTCCAAGGTTGAGACTCCTTAATTCCCAACAATTTTACATGAGCAATACATTAGATCTTTTCAACCCCAGTATTGGTCGTTACCATTCTCATTCTTTTTGGTGTACTTTGTGCAATTTTCAAACTAGGTCTGATAGAGTCTTTAAGCATCTTTATTGTGCCATGATCTCTACACAATCTTTCTTTTCTTTTTCCAGCTCCTCCCCACTTCTGATTACACTATTAGTGGACTTCACATTGTCAAACCATTTTCCCATTCATTTTTACATTGAATTGTAAGTGGGGAAGCCTTGTGCTAGTAGGACATAGTTCTTTTTAAATACATCTTTGCTGCATCACCAGACCACACTAGCCCACATCAAAACTATTTGGGATCTGGAAAGTTGACCTGTCCACTCAACTGGATAGATCAAGTGGTGGAATTATGCCATCACCTATACTATGAGGTTTCTTTTCATCTATGGCTGCTAGTTAGCTATTTTTTTGCAAACGGTCTTATGAGGTGACCACATCTGATATTTGTAAATCAATGAGGCTTTAGCGGCTATTTCCTTCTCCCGTTCTCTACAAGTCAAGGTTGCAAAGTTAAGACATCAAAAGCAAGTGGCTAGAGGAGCACAAATCAAAGCCAAATTCCATTAGCTCAAGATTAGGGATTGTGCCTCAAAGGAGTTATTTATGTATCTTCATGCCAAACACTCTTTGCCTAGCATCAAGTGTATTAAATATGGCAATAATATGCTCTTTGAGCTACCTAACATTCTCCAAGAGTTTGTTAGGAACTATGAGCAAGTTTTCATAGCCCAAGATTACACACTAGAGTAAAATAATGTGCTCTAGGACTGCCTTGTTGTTGTGCCAACTAGGCTAAATTCTATAGCTGAAAAAGTATTTTGTGAGAAATTACTCATGATTAAAGACCTCAAAGAATGTGTGAGCACAATGGATGATGACAAAGCTTTGGGAATTGATGGGTTCTCATGCAATTTTTACAAATCCATTTGGGACTATGTGGGAAGTGATCTGCATAAAATTTATCTTGAAGCTTTTCATTCTAATTCTCTAGGTAATCTCATCAAAAAAGGTAATATTAAATTCATACCTAATTCTAGTGATCCCGAGGATATCTAAAACTAGCAACTCATCACGCTCCTCAATGTTTCCTACAAAATAATTAACAAATCCCTTGCTTTGAAAATATGTCATCTCTTGCCTCAGATTATGTTCCCTGAACAAATTGGTTTCATTAAATCCAAATTCATCCTAGACAACATAATTTCCATCTGGGAAGGTATGGAGTGGGTGAGATGCTCTAATAAAAAGGCTATACTCCTAAAAAATGATTTTTCTAGACCTTATGATCACATTGAGTGGCCTTTCATTTTGGCTATTTTTTTTTGTGTCAAGGGCTTTGGCCCTAATTTCATTCAGTTTGTAAAAATGTTGTTCTTCAAAGATTCAACTTGTACAATCACCATTAATAGTCACCATTCCCCATCTTTCGGTCTATTTCACTCAATTTGTCAAGGTTGTCTACTTTCCCCCTCACTTTATGTGCTAGCTATTGAGGGTTTTGGCTATCTTTTTTCCCACTCTATTTCCTGGGGGCTTGTCTGGCAAATTTCTCTACCTAACTCATTGTCTCAGCTTGTCAATGGCCACTTTGCTAATGATTCCTTCCTTACCTTGTTGGAAGAAGAAAACAATGCCAAATATACTCTTTAATGTCTCAAGACCTTTTTCTTGGCCTCTAGTATTGCCATCCAATGGCACCAAACTTTTTGTTATAGATATTCTATGCTTCCTAGCCCTCTTTGGATTCAACAATTTGGGTGGAAGTGGATTTCCCTAGGGAAAATCTTCAGATTTATTGGAATCCCTTTCTCTTTTCAAGCCTCCACCATTGATCTCTAGCAATAAGTTATTTCTCCAATTGAGCAGAAGTTGGCATTCTAGGTTACCAAGCTGCTCTCTGGCTAATAAATTATAGGTGGGCTCTAAAATCCTAGCAATGACCCATGTGTATTACTCCTCATTTTGAGCCCCTTCCAAGGCCTCTTATGCCAAGCTAGAAAAAATTCCTCAAATATTTTCTTTGGGCCTCCTCTGAGACTCACAGAGGCTTTCACCACATTTTCTTGGAGTTATGTTGTCTCCCCAGAGATTCTAGTGGCCTTGGCCTTCTCTCCGCTTAGTGACAGGGGACTTATCTTTGTGTCAAATGGATTATTCATACTCTTACTGGTAATGAGGATTGGAAAATTCTCCTCAAGCATTATATTCTAGTGGGCCATCCTGCTCATAGAACTTCCTGGAAGGGAATTGGTTTGTAAACCCTTCTCATTATGAAGGAGCCCATTTAGACTATGGGTACTTTTGTAGACAAAAGTATTTGGCATGCTTGGGAGGTTTCCAAACCTTGGATCCACTAGATTGGGGCTAGTTTCAAAGATGGTCTCTCATTCAATCAACAAAATATTTGGTGGTCTCCTCTTTTTTCCAATATGGGTCAAACTCTATCCAAGCTTCCTTGGCTTACAACTCTTAGATTTCACAAAAAGGGCATGAAAATCGCTCAAGATTTGTTTCACAAACCCACTATGAGCATTATGTAATCGGAGGCTTTTCGTGCCAATTTTAGCTTATAGAAACATGACTTTAAAAACTTTGAATTTCTAGTCAATTTCATTCTAGCTGATATGCTTCACAAAGTGGGAATTCTCTCCACTAAGCCTTGGTGGAAAGATTGGAAGTGGT
>VDFB02281492.1:406161417-406252695 GCA_007258455.2 Sequoia sempervirens | reverse complement strand
TTGCCACCTCCCCATAACCATTTTTTTTTCCTGAGTAGGTATAACCATGCATTTGGCATTTACCAAGTAGGTAAAACCTCCCACCTATTATGGGTAAAGGGAATTATTATTCATCTTGGTTTTATTTTCCTTTAATTTTCTATATAATCATCCCTCATCTCTCCCTATACGAAGTTCACTAGTTCACTTATTCAAAAGTACTAGTTCAGTGCTAGGAGAGTGTTGAGTTTATTCATCATTGGGTTCTTGTCTTGCTTTCCTTTAGTCACTTTGATTTTGGGTGACTTCACAATCAAATATAACACATGCATCATGTTTATTTTTGAGCTAATAATTGTGATATAGGGTTTCATGATTCAAGCAAGCATTCAATTCAAGGTCTATCACATTCAAGCAAGAGTCCAGATCTACATCCATTGGAGCCATTTCATACATGTTTGCAGTAATTTATTGCTATGGTTTGGTGAGTTGCAACATTACATTTTTTTCATTCATCACTCTCCTTTCCTATTTCATTTCATTTCAAGGTTTGATTACCAAAATGAGGTTTGACCAAGGAAATCCCCTTTCCACTAACAAAACAACACTTTTCCCTCTCTTTAGTGTGTGATTTATAGATCTAGGTTGAAGGCATATTGAAGAGAAAGTTTGGAGAAATTTTTCAAAATTTTCAAATTTATCAAAGTTGTCACCTTACATTGGAGATCATTAAAAGACATCTATAGGTTACAAATCAACAATTTAGACCTGGAAAACAAGTGGAAAGGATAGAGTAGACATTGAAGATTAGATTTAGACTTTGAATTTCTAGAAAACCCTAACTGGATTGATACACCACTTCTGGATTATGAGTCCCAATATAGTAAAAATTACAGATTTCTAGAGTTTTAGACATATCTCTGCTAGATATCTATTCTTTCCCAAAAACCTTAATCTGGGACTAAATCATCTAGTCTAGCGCATGAGTCCCAATCAACATTAAATGTAGTATTTTCAGCATTTCAGGACTTCATTCAAGCCTCTTTAGGTTTCCAAGAGCACACTTATAATTTCTCAACTTTTTATTATGATTTACATGCATTTTTAGGTCATTTAGTGAAGTATTGCATTGGATTAGGTTTTCACATTAGGTCTTGCATTTCATTAGTCTTTGCAAGCCCTAGCTTGGTGGTGAACCCTTATTGAGTTTATAATCAGACCCTAGGACAACCCTATTGCAATATCTCTTTCTCCTTTGCATACCATAGATTGAGATCTCTAGGGTTTTCCTTGAATGAGAGAGTGAAGAAGATTATTGTTCTATCTCCCAAGCATAGGACCACTATTTTTTACCTTTCAGTCTCAATGTCATTTAGTGCAATGTTTCAAATATAACTATGCAATCATGTTAGGGTAGGTAGTTGAATGTTATAGGAGGCCTCATTTAATTCCTTAAGTGTTTTGATCCTTCAAAGCTACATGATTTTGAAGAAGTCTCTTAAGAGACCCAAGAGAAAAAAATACTAAACTTTGGCATAGTGATTCTCAAATTTTTTGATGCTTGAGAATTTTAAATTTGAACCTATAAATAGATATAGGGCCCCTCCACAATAAACATTCTTTATTTTCATCAACTAAAATCTATTTGACTATGATAATAACAAATGCATTCTTATAAAATACCTCACTGAAATCTAGTGTAATGTTGCCACGAGCCATATTTTTTGTTGTTCACGTCATGGGAAAAAAATTATTGCACCATCATATTAGGGTAGAAATTCCAATGTTAGAGGATGCTACATTTCATTTACCAAGTGTTTCAATCCTTCTAGGCTACATAGTTTTGACAGAGTCTCTTAAGAGACCTAAGATAAAAAAAGCTACCAAAATTTGGAAAAGTGGTTCTTGTAATTTTTGGCACCTAGGAATATTATGTTTGGACCAAATATATTTTGGATCCCTCCATAAATACATATTTTTATTTTCATCTAACCAAAACCATTTGATTCTGATAATGATGAATGCATTCTTGTAAAATGTCTCATTTGTGTTCATGATATTTTTTCCAATAGCCATATTTTATGTTCTTTGAATTGTGGAACCAGACCAAATATACAATTTTTTTTTTTGTGTGGGTGATTAAATACTAAAGGAGTCCCCATTTAATTCCATATGTTTTGATCCTTCTAGGATACATCATTTTGGTAAAGTCTCTTAAGAAAAAAAAAATTCCAAACTTTGGCACAAAAATTCTTGGAATTTGTGGTGCTTGAGAATGGTATAATTAGACCTATAGTTTTAAATGAGATCCATACATAATAATATCTCTCTATATTCATAAATCAAAGCTATTTAACCATGAAAACAACAAATACATTCTTAAAAACCACCTTAGTGGCATTCAACATAATTTTCCAAGAGCCATATTTTATATTCTTCATGTCATGGGAATAAACTAAATATGCTAACACATAAAGGTGGGAAGTTAAATTTTATAGGAATCATTTCATTTCCCAAGTGTTTATATCCTTCTACGATACACAATTCTGGTAATGTCTCTTAAGCGACCTTAGAGAAAAAAGTGTCAAACTCTGGCAAGGTGATTCTCATAATTTTTGGTGCCTAAGAATTTTATGTTTGAACTTATAGCTAGATATGGAGTCCCTCCATAATAAAATATCTTCTTTCTCATCAAATAAAAATTATTTTACCGTAGCATCAACACATATATTCTTGCAAAATGCCTCACTTATGTTCAACATATTGTTGTGAAGAGCCATATTTTACATTCATGTCATGTGACCAAACTAACTATTGTGTGAGAGATCAATATCTAATACAATTGTTAATCATTAGGGATCCATTCAAGCTATGATACCAATTGGTGATATACAAGGCTTAGAGTACTACAATATGAAAATATGAAAATTATATATAAATCTACAATTAATTTTCCTTAATATAGAATTAACATATGTAGATATTCACCCTCCTTATGATGATTTAATTAGTCAATTTAACATGCTTGAAACAACCACCTTAGATTAAATAAAAAATAAAATAAGGAAGATAACATCACCATAATATAGTAGAAACAAGAGACACAAATCAACAACACAAGAACATAAAAACTCTAGAATATCATCTCATAACCAAAAATTTATGTGGAGAAACCATTTTAGAAAAAAAATCCACCTAGAAGAGAGTTCAAGCATGTATTTTATTTAAATTCAAGATTAAAATACAATTACTTCTATCACTCCTTTTGTGTCTTCAATCTACCAACACATGTGTATAGATAATTTTCCTCACATCTCACACATGCCCTTAAGCATCTGCAAATAAAAGTTTCTTACTTAATAATATCCTCTTATTTACTAGCACCTTAAAAACCTCTTAAATAATGTTTTCATCCCCTAAATGGGATGTTCAAGTTGGTTTCACATCCCAAAAAACCTCATTGGAAATCTACCAACTTTCTTAACGTAGGCCAATGTAGGTTGTAAGCAAATTACTAACCTTATCCAATTAAGAATTTAGTTTGTTTTTAATTCCAAATTGGTTAAAGAAATTTAATAGCCACCCCAAAATTGGTTTCAAGTATCAAAAAAACCTTTTGGAAGGTTGAGCATCCAAAACCACCATAAAAAACAAGATTCTTTACTCTAGGAAATAATAACTAGATTTCGATAAATAATTTTTACTACCCATAGTAAATAAAATTTACCACTCTAGAAAAATATTGATTACAAAAAATAATTACCACTATTGATGAAACCTTGATCCCTTATGAGTGATTTATAAGTAATATTAGGAATAATTAAATACATAGATTTACAAGGTTGAGGGCACCTTAATACTAACATTGACTATGCCAATACATCAAAGTGGATAGGTGAACTTTATAAGATATAGCATAGTGGAACCATAGGCTTGGGCACATGAGTGAGAAGGGGATGAGTATCATCCACTCAAATAATTTGTTTCCAAGTTTGAAGTAAGTTGATTTGAGTTTGTGTGAAAATTGTTTATGGAAAATAGAAGAGAGTTAGATTTATTAGAGTTGAAAAGGAGAAAAAGAGTGAAAAGTTAGATATTGTGCATTCAGATGTATGGGATCGATTCACGTATCATATTTTGGTGGCTCTTATTATTATGTTACTTTTATTAATAATGCAACTAGAAATACTTGAGTTTATTTCATTCAAATAAAATTTGATGTCTTTGATACTTCTAAGAAATGAAAATATTTGGTTGAGAATGAGACAGGAAATAAGTTGAAGTGTCTCAAATTAGATAATGAAGAAGGTGAATACTAAAATAAAGAGTTTTATAGTTACTATTTATACCATGGATTCATAGACAAAACATGGTCTTAAGACACCACAGTAAAATGGTGTTTCAGAAAGGATGAATAGAACAATCATGGAGCATGAAAGGAGGATGAGATTGCATGCATGATTTTTATTACATTTTTGGGAAGATGCTATTGATACTACTCTTTTTTTAATAAATAGAGGGCCTTCAATTTCCTTGGATGGTGGTATTCTAGAGGAGCCATTGATAGGTAAAAAGGTTAACTAATTTTTTAAAACTTTTATTTGTGAAGAATTTATCCATATTGATATAGAAAATAGAACAAATCTTGAGGAAGAATATAAGAAGTGTACTTTTATTGGATATGGAGTTAATGATTTTGTTTATTGATTATGGGATTATGAAAATAAAAAAATTATTAGTAGTAGGGATGTGATATTCAATGAGAAGGTTATGTACAAAGATTAGTTGCAAGGATAGAAACAACAAAATGAAAACACAAAATATATAGTGCATGATGAAACCCCACAAAATGTAGTTCTAAAGGTTCCAAAAAATGAAAATGTCTAGAAAAAAATAATATAAGGTACCTCAAACTCTTGCAAGAATATCTACTAGTTTAAGTAGATCCCTTGAATGATACTCTCCTTCATTGTATTATGTATTGTTGATTGATTTTGATGAACTAGAAAGTTATGAAGAAGTAATGTAGGTAGAAACAAAAAAGAAGTCGGAGCAAGTAATGAAAGAGGAGATGGAATCTTTGATACAAAACTAGACTTGGGACTTGGTTGGGTATGTGCAGGATCATGATGGTCCAAAAAGTGGCAATATGATGGGTATGTGGCCGACAACATTTTTTTTACCCAAAATTGATGAAACAAAAGGGGTTTTTAAAGGAGATTCCCAGCTTTCCACCAATATAAATTATGCTTTACTTTGAATTTAATAAATAATTATTATTCATTTTCTATTTGAATTATGACTAAAGTTCTGATTGATAGGCTGATTGAAAAAAATCTATGGATTTCAAATGGTATCAAATTTTTGAATATGAAACATGCACCACGTTCTATGCCTTGCATACTATAGGATTAAAAAAAATAAAAATAAAATTTCATGAAGTTTTGACCAAGTTAAGGTGGTCAGACATATGAGTTTTTATATTTATTAAAAGTTGTAATAAAAAATTCATAATTAAATATTTACTTGGAAAATATTATAAAAAATAATGCATCATATCGGGACATAAGTCCTCTACTTATATCTAAAAACTCAAAAAAATATTATCATTTTATTATGGTTAGGGTGGTCAGAAAGACACCTACTTCTTATTTTTTCCTTGAAATTTAAGTACTACTCCATTGAAATTTCAAATTTTCACCAAATATATTTTTAAAAAAAATAAACCTAGTAGTTTGAAAACTACATTCAATTTTCTACAAATTCTATTCTTACATATTTTTGAAATAATATAGATAATTTATTCAAATTTTTACATCAAGTAGCCTAACTCTGATTTTTTTGAATTTTCATCGCCACTTAAGGGCTTGTTTTTTCCTTGATGATCCTACACATACCCAGTTGAGTTTCTTGAAGGTAAAATATATTTTCAAAACAAACGGGTTTACATGATAAAGGAATAAAATGGAAGAAAAAGGAGGTATAAGGAAATAATTGTTGTCAAGGGTTTTGTATAGAAAAAAGGTTAATATTTTGATGAAATACTTTCTCTTTTTGTTGAAATGACTTCAATTAAACTATTTTAAGTATAGTAGTAGTAGAAGACTTGCATCTTGAGAAATTCATTGTAAAGACAAATTTTCTCCATGGTGATTTGGAGGAAAATCTTTATATGTAGTAGTCATAGGGGAATGAGGTCAAAGGGTAGGAGAACTTAGTGTGCAAGTTGAAGAAGATCTTGTATGTCCTAAAGAAATCTCTAAGATAGTGGTATTTAAAATTTGATAGGTATATAGAAAAACAAGGTTATAATATATGTCATTTTAACCAATGTGTTTATTTTGAGAGATTACATAATGGAAACTATATTATCATGTTATTGTATGTAGATGGAATTCTTGTTGTAGGGTCTAGCATGAAATATATAAATATACTAAAAATAAAATTAGAAAATTCATTTACAATGAAGAATTTGAGTGCCAAAAAATAAAATACTTGGTATGAGAATAACAAGGGACAAGAAAATCACACATTAACATTATATCAAAGTGAGTACATATAGGTGTTAAAAAAAAATCAAATTCCAAATCAATTAGTACACCTTTTTTGAGACATTTCAAATTTATTAAGGAGGTGTGTCCCAAGATACAAGAGAAGATAGACTACATGTCCAAGTTTCCATACCCATCAACAGTTGCTAGCTTGATGTATTCCATGGTGTATACAAGGCCAAATATTGCACATGTAGTTGGCATTATGAGTAAGCATATGAAAAATCTTGGAAAAGAGCATTGGAATGCAATAAAGTGTATTCTTAGGTATTTGAGAGGTACTACTCCATAGGCATTATGTTTTGGAGGTTACAACTCTAAAAGTAGTGATATATTAATTAATATTTGGAAAGTGATATTGATAGCATGAGGAGCACCACATGGTATATTTTTATTATAGGTAGAATATTAGTAAGTAGGATTTATAGATTGGAAAAGGTTGTTTCACTTTCAACAAAAAAGTTGAGCATATCGCTGCTACAAATGCTAGTAAAGAGATGATTTGGTAACAAAAACTTATGGAGGAATTGGAAAAGGAGGATAGGAGTTTGTACAGTGATAGTTAGATTATCATCAATTTAGTAAAGAACTTAACCCTTCATTCTAAGACTAAACATACACATATTAGGTATTATAAATCATACAATTATTTTTAGAAGATGGACAGTTGAAGGTGGAAAATATACACACTAGCTAAAATCCTATAGACATGTTGAAAAATGTCATAACTCGAGAGAAACTGATTTCTTGCTTAGTTTCAATTGGCCATCAAGGATGATCATGGAGTCTAGTGTACCTTGTGTAATAGCGATTGAGTTGTTTTAATTAGTTTCCAAGTGGGAGATTGTTGGTGGAGCCTGATTATCTTCATAGAGTTTTTGTGACCAACCTCCAAGTAGGGTATTGTTGGTTATAGATCCAAATATTATTGGTTAATATTTATAGTGTAGGGAGGGGGGATGCTGCAGGGGGTACCCTTCTTGTGAGGTTTTGGGAGCGCCATCCCATCAATTGGGTTTCAAGGATAAAACCCCAAAAAGATACATTATGTATATATTTATTATAAATATGGACCATTCATCATTAGGTTACAAATCTAATGGTAGATATTGTATTTTCTTACCCTAGAAAGAAATCAACCCCATTTTACAATGGCATTGTACTATGGTTGTATATTTTGATTATATTGTATTGTGAGGCTCGATTGTGATATAGATAAAAGAAAGTTACAATGGATGCATCCTAGGTTATATCCCTTCATTTTACTAGATGGAATAAAAGGACTGGTTGTTCCTCCATGTACCTAACCCATATTGGGTGAACCACGTATCTCTTTGTCTCTATGATTTGTGTTATTTTATCTTTTATTTTTGTATTTATTTTATTTTATATTACTCTATGATCATATTCCTAACAATTTGTGTGTAACCCTTTATCCAAGACACAATCAATTTCAACGTATTATTAATTATATTTTTTTTATGTGTATTTCATGAGTTGGCTTTAAATGTTAGTCTCTCCCAGGAAATTTTTATTAAATTGGCATGATTAATCATGTAGATTAGCATGCAAATTAAAGTGGTAGCAAAATTTAGAGGTGAAAATTGTATTTCTTGTACAAACTTTTCTCTCTCAATTTACACTTATGTCTGAAATACATAGTATAGATAAAAATAGTGATGCATTGTTTAACTAGTGTTTAGTTCATCATAATGTCAACTATCTATGAATGGTGGATCTAGACCTGCAAAAACACAAAAAAATAACACAATATTAGTCCATTATGAAAATCAAAACCATCATTCCCCATAAGATTCATTTGAAACATGATGAACAAGAAATAAAGTGAAGAAACCAAATAAAAGCAAGCTAAATCTTATTCAAATGCTCAAACTCTCAATCCCATGGGGAAATTGGTGTTATTTTGATGTGGAAAATAGCCATTTCCCAATTCCTTGTAAGCTTGATAATGATCAATGGTGCTACTTGATAAAATTTTCCATAACCTAGCTATGGTAGATCAAAAACTAAGAAAACTTGATAAACAATGGATGAACCTACAGAAAAATGTGTTGATAATGACCTTTCCTAAGTTGTGGATGATTGTGGATGAACTTGTGGATCCAAAATTAGTAAAAGAGCCTTCTATTTATAGAAGAGAAGGATGGAGGAATGAGCAAAAAGGATGAATGTGGGACTAAACATGAGCCAATAGAAAAATGCCACTTGTCAACATGCTAGTGGAGAGGAGTGGAGCACATTTTGATGAATGTGCACATAAACGCATTTAGGTGGATTTTGAAATTTGAGAAGTGACATGTTGGAGGGACATGAAAGAAGACTTAAATGCCACTTTGCTCAAGAAAAAGGACATGTAAGAGGCCTTTAATGCTTTGTTGGATGGACAAGTCCTTTTGGGAGGGAGATTTCAAACTTGGAGAATATTCCCACTTGATGCCCTTTTGAATGAAAATAGGAGATTTAATAAATCAATTAAATTGGTTTTCATGTGCAAGTTGCAAAATCTAGAGGATTTGAGGGATTTGTTCGAATTAATCATGATTTGATTAATTTAGATGAAATTTAGCTGATTTGACATTTTGACTTAGATTTATGGATTTAAATAAATCAAGATGAGAGGAATAATGAATTTAGACTCAATTAAATAAAGTTGGATTTATTTAATTAAAAGGGGATGGTGTTAGACTTAAAATCAAATAAAGGTTAGTTTATTTAATTTAAAGGAGATGAATTTAGAACAATTAAATAAAATGAATTATTTAATTAAAAGAGGAGAATAGGATTAATTAAATAAAATAATTTATTTAATTAATAGGAGATAATGATTTAATTAGATAAAATTGATTTATTTAATTGAAGATCAAATATGATGAATTTAATGAAATAAAGATTATTCGACTATATGGTTAGTAAAGGAAATGATTTAGGCATAATTGGTGTTAGTAAATCAGGATCAAGTGTGCAAGATCAATCAGTATATTTTACGTGTCTACACTATCTATTAACTACACTTATCTAATTTTAATTATATTTGTAGTAATAAAATATCATATCTATTCCAATTATAAAAAATATGAGAGCTAGAAAATGAAATTCTATAGAAAGGAATTGGTAAAGATAAGAGCAATTTTTTAGTTTTTATTATTTAAGGTTGTTAAAATTTTGAAAAATCTTAAAAATATTTGGAGTAAGGTTCCAAGAACTCTTTAAATACTACAAAGTTGTATGAGATACACATTTATTGCAAGTAACACTCATGTATGAAGTGATGCTTATGTCTAAAGAGCGTACTTGCGTGTATACAATAGATGCTCATTTTTTATTGATAAATGATCTTCAAATTTAGTGGTTTTTCATCTTATTTTTTAATCCTTATTCTTTGTTTAAATTATAGAGATCATTTATACATTTCTTTCTAAATTATAAAGGGAAAAAATAGTAAAATCTATACTGAAGACTACCTCACTTACTTCCCTAGGATAACATGTTTCAGTCTTAATAGTATTGGAAAAATTAGATTGTGTGAATCCTACGTGTAGATGTGTAAGTGATGTGCAAAAGATATGAGAATCTAAAACACTAGAATGATGATCATTATTGTGGTGATGTGTAATAGTTTACTGGAAATGGAATTAGGGTGATGACATTTTATTGATAATATTCCAAGAGAGTTTTTTAATGAGGGTTTGGAGAATATTTATTCATAATAATGGAGCTAGAAGAAAAATTTAGAGACTTATTTTTGGGATTTTTATTGAGGAAAAATTCTTATAGATGTGTAATGATGATATAACAATGGAGAGTGAGAAGGGGGAGTCCAAAATCGCTACAAAAATGTTGGAGTCACATATACATTTTAAGGAGGATTGGAAGGGGATAAGGGACAAATTGTAAAACCTAGTTACAAATGAAAACAAAAAGAAATGTATGAAATAATATCAAGAGTGTAGAATAACCAAGAAGAAGATCAAAATAAGGAAGGATAGGTTTTATAGATTCCCTTTGCCCAAGAATATATTAGGAAAATTTTGTAGCACAAATTAGGCAGAAGGTTTTGTTGCCAAACTAGAGGAGAAATGGACAATGGTTACCAACCATAAAATTAAGTCCAACGACATAGGGGTGGTTTCTAAGTCTCCTAAGCCATTTGTTGAAATTTCAAACCCTTCAACAAAGGGGAAAGAGAATCAAGTTGCTTCTAGCAGTATTCAAGCTCGGTCACGACCCTCCACCACTCCTCATCCTTCCTTTGTTATGACAACCCAACTGACTTGGTCTCCTCCCATGTTGGGAATTAAAAAAATATCTCACAATCCTTCTCGGCCTGTTGAAGAAAGGGAAATTTGTACAAGAAAAAATGAGACACTCATCTCCCCCAATTTAGACTAGGACAATACCACCAATTTTTTTGTAGAATCACTTTTCCTCTTTGGAAGAGCTGGAATCCATTGATATGATCAAGTCCTTAACATGAATTTTCTTTCTTGGAATGTTCAAGTTTTAACAAACCTCTCTGGGAAGTATTTAGTTAGGGATAATCTTCAAAAATGTGCTAGTATTGATGTTTTGTGTCTTCAAGATGTTAAAGTTGTTGGTTTTCTTCTTGCTTCAGCTTGCTGAACTATTTGGCCAACCGGTAAAATGTTTTGTTATGAGCATGAAGCTGGGTGTGGTTTTTGTCACCCTTTTGTCTCCATGGTGGCATGCTTATGTGGTTGACCATGGGTCTAACCCCACACATTGACTCATTGGGCTATGTTGAATATTGATAATCATTTCTTTGGGATTATTAATGTTTATGCCTCAAACAATGTTGTTGAAATATCTCTTCTCTAGCAATGGATTGGTGACTCATTTCCCATGGCTACCTGACTCCTTTATGGATACTTTAATATGGTTAAGGTGGAATACGACAAAGAGGGTACTTTTCCTTTTAGATGGGAAGTTGGCGAAAGAGGCGTGGTTTTTGTTAGAAAGTGAAAGGTGAACAATAATAGAAGCTTAAAACAATTGTAAAACATCTCATAACATCTCCAACTCAACCCCTCAATATATAGACTCACTGGGGCTCAAAATACCACCATAAAACATTACCATGGGTCAAAACAAGGTTCGGAAATACCATGTTAAAAATTGATTTGACCCCTTACATGCTAAACATGGTCTCTTACATAACAATACATTTTCTTACAAGATGTCAAAAGAATCCCTATAAAATAGGAGATGCTCTTACATGTGTCATAAACCATCAGTAGCTATGCAAATATTTTCTTACACATGTCAAATTATTCTCACATCCAAAATGATATCCCCCATTTTTAGCCCTTCTAGTTGTCATAGAATCCATCATAACATCCTTAAAAGTAGGCTTTTCATGTTAAACCACTAAGTGGGCACCAACATGTGGAAAAAGTGCCAACTCAAAATCTCATGCCCCTTTTTATGGAGTACAATTATTTAATAACATAAATGCTTTTTATCTATTCGAAAAACTAAAGTAATAATAAATAAACAACTTAGGAATTGCCAAGCTTAAGACAACTTAATTCCCAACATTCTCCCACTTTTCAAATACCTTGCAAGAGCTAAGGGAATCACACCATCATGGAATCAACTAGGTACAAGTAACAAGGCTCATGGCCTTCCTACACCAAGTAAATTTCTCTATGCTCATAGGTTTGGTAAGAACATCTACAAAATTCTCTTGTGAAAATCTTTTTCAACTCAATATAACCATTAGCAATCAACTCACAAACAAAATGATATTGAATATCAACATGTTAGTTCGACCATGATACATTAGATTCTTAGCCAAATGAATTGCACTTTGACTATCACAGTTAACTTGAACAATATTGCAATCAAAACCAATACCTGTACACAACCTTTTCAACCAAATTTCCTGCTTAGAGACATTAGTAGCAGCCATATACTCTGCTTCAATGGTGGATAAAGCAACTGTAGCCTACCTTTTATTCATCCAACTCATTGCTCCTCCAAACAAAGTAAACACATACCCACTGGTGGACCTTCGACAATGCAAGTCACCTGCCCAATTTGCAGCAACAAATCCTTGTATGTCCAATTACTTGACCACATTATCAGTACCATGATAAACAAAAAAAAAATCAGAAGTACCTCATAAATATCTAAACACCCTTTTAACAAAAGTCCAATTCTCTTTACCAGGGTTAGACATAAACCTTCTTAGAACTACTCCCACTGCTTGGGCTATATCCGATCTAGTGCAAACCATTGCATATATTAAAATACCAACGACACTAGCATAAGGAACCTTAGAAATATCCTCAATAACATCATCAAAATTAGGACACATGTCTAAGCTCAACTTATTACCAATTGGAAAAGGAATACTAACTGGCTGACAATCGTGTATATTAAACCTCTACAAAACAGTATCAACGTATTTACTCTGACTCAACCAAAGCTTTCTATTACCATGATCTCTTATGATTTCCATTCCACGAATGTATTTAGAAGCCCCCAAGTCCTTCATATAAAAAACACTAGAAAGTCATTTCTTGAGTTCACCAATCATTACCTTGTTGTTACCAATAAACATGTCATCAACATACAAGATAATAATTAGAATATGATCATCAATAACCCTAATATATACACAATGATCCTCTTCACTCCTAAGAAATCCCAACTTCAATGCAAAAGCATCAAAATTCTAATACCACATTTTAGGTGACTGTTTCAAGCCATACAAATATCTTCTTAATCTGCAAACCAATTTTTATTTTCCCTTCACAAAAAATGTCATATTGTCTCCTCAAGATACCCATGCAAAAAATCAATTTTAACATTCATTTTCTCTATCTCAAAATCACAAGCAACAACAATAGATAACAAGAATCTAATAGAAGCTAGTTTAATGACTAGAGATAAAATTTCACCAAAATCTACTCCCTCTCTCTAGGAGTATCCCTTGGCGACTAATTTGGCCTTATACCTTTCCAAGTGACCATTTTCTCTAAATTTATTTTTAAATACCCATTTACATCTTATGGGAATTCTTCTTTTGGAAAAATCAACAAGACCCCAGGTGTTACAGTTTTCCAATGCCATCATCTCCTCTTGCATAACCTGTAATCAAGACTCATTTTCCTCTGAAGAGAGAGCCTCCCTATAAGATCTAGGTTCATTATTAGCACTTAATAAAGCAAATATACAATAGAAATCATGTGGGCTATACCTATCAACTAGATTTTGTTGTCTTGTGGATCTTTTGAGAATAGGAGTATGAGGCTCTTATTGTTCTTGATCTTGCTTAACCTCTTCCTGATTTTCTTCCTCATGTTCTTCTGTTTGATCAATCGCCATCCTCAATTCCAACTCTATGTTCTTCTCGACATGCATCTTCTTGTTTAATTTCAAAATGCACTCTCTTTTCCTTATATTTTTCCTTTGGCTATTTAGGATCAAAAATAATACTAAGCTCCCTAAAAATCACATCTCTAGAAAAGATATTTTTCTTGGTTAGAGGATTCCATAACTTATAACCTTTTACATTATCACCATATCCAATGAAAATCCACTTTTCATCTTTTGGATCCAACTTAGTTCGTTTTTCTTTAGGCACATGAAAATAAGCCTCACAACCAAATTCCCTTAAATGTGAAATAGAAGGTTTTTTACTTGTCCACATTTCGTAAGGTGTTGTTTCAAGAGCCTTACAAGGAGATATATTCAACAAGTAGAAAGCAGTACTTACATCTTCTGCCCAAAATCATTTGTCAAGTCATGAACTGCTTAGCATACTTCTAGCTCTTTCCATAATTGTTTGATTCATCCTTTCTACCACTCCATTCTATTGAGTGTAAAGAGTAGTTTTATGTGTAACAATTCTTGTATGCTTACAAAATTTATCAAATTCCTTAGAATAGTATTCCCCTCCATTATCAAGCCTCAAAACCTTAATATTACAATCAGTTTTCTTTTCAACTAAGACTTTGAATTCTTTAAAATTAGTGAAAACTTCAGATTTATACCTCATAAAATATAACCACGTATATCTTGTAACATCATCAATTAAGGAGACAAAATGTCTAGATTTTCCAATTGATTCCACATCCATAGGACCAAATACGTCTGAATGAATTAATTCCAATTTATTATTAGATTTAGTACTGCCTAAAGGAAATGATTTTTTGTTTTGTTTACCAAACACACAATGTTCACATAAATCAAAACTCTCATTAGAATAGGAAAATCATCTAACAAATTTTTTATTCAATTTTTTTTTAAACCATTCTCACTAATGTGGCCCAATCTACTGTGCCACAACACAAAAGTATTTTTATATTTTCAGTTACATTGGTAGAGTTAACAATAGTAGTGGCTTCAAGCATAAACATAGTCCCCTTCCTTGTCCCTCTTCTATCACCAGACTTCCTCTTACCAATCTGCAACCATCCTTATCAAATGTTACATTTATTCTCAAATCATTCAACTTTGAAATGGAAATAAGATTTCTAGCTACTCCAAGAACATGTAAAAAACCAAGGAGGGTTTTACTCCTCTCATCACTAAAACACAACTATATCCTACCCCTTCCGACAATAGGATATGGAGAATTATCACCAAGGTAGATTTCATATCCATCATATTTTTCATATGTGGTAAACCACTCCTTGTGAGGAGTCATATGAAACAAGCATCTTGAATCAATTAACCAATTTTCATTACTCATAGTATGAAGATAAGAAACCAAAGCTTCATCACCTAAATTTGAGGATTTCTCTATAGAGGAATCAACTTGTTTCTTTGGATTTTTACATTCCTTCTTCACATGTCCTCTTTTTCCACAGTTCTAGCATTTCACTCTGTTCTTCTTTCCAAGAGTCTTAGATCTTCCCTTAGACTTATACTTAGGCACATTATTATATCCTTTAGACCCTCTTTCTTTAGGAATTCCCAAGTGACATTGAGAGCATCACCTAAACTATCCATATCCTTTTTCCTCATTTCCTATGACAACAAAGTTGCTACAAGAGCATCCATATTTGGTTCTTCAATGTTAGTAGTGAGATCAAGTATGAAATTATCCCAAGACTCAGGTAAAGAAAAAAGAAGCATAATGCATTTATCTTCTTCTTCAACATTAACATCAATAGAGGCTAGTTGACTCAAAACCAAATTAAATGAATTTAAATGCTCGATTATAGATTCACCTTCCCTCATCTTAAGATAAAACAACTTTCACTTCAAGTAGAGTTTATTTACCAGACTTTCTGTTTGATAGATCTCACCTATCTAGTTCCATAAAGCATATGCAATCTTTTCCTTTGAGAAATTTAGGAGAATAGGATCAGAAAGACAATCTGATAGTACCACATGTCTTTTTATCTATCTTCTCCCAATCTTCATTACTCATTTTCTCAAGTTCCTTTTCATTTTTTACAACCACCCATTGATCTCATTCTTCAAGGAGATCCTCCATTTTTAGCTTTCACAACTCAAATCCAACTCCGTTAAATTTTTCTATGTCCAAACGTGAAGAAGTTGCAGCCATGGTTTAACACAAAAAACTACAAAAAAATAGATTAACCAAGCTCCCACTATAGCTCTAAAAAACCTCTATTCTACCACCCAAGACACAAAATTGGCTAGGCTCTGATACCAAATGTTAGAAAATGAAAGGTGGACAACAATAACAGAAGCTTAAAAAAACTACAAAACATCTCATAGTGTCTTCAACTCAACCCCTCAATATATAGACTCATGGGGGCTCAAAATACCACCATAAAACATTACCATGGATCAAAACAAGGTTCAGAAATACCATGTTAAAAATACATTTGACCCCTTACATGATAAACACGGTCTCTTACATGACATTACACCTTATTACAAGATGTCATAATTAGAATCCCTATAAAATAGGAGATTCTCTTACATGCGTCATAAACCATCAATAGCTATGCAAAGATTCTCTTACGTGTGTCATAGATGATTCTCACATCCAAAATGATATTTCCCACTTTTATCCCTTACAGTTGTCATGGAATCTATCATAACATCCTTAAAAATAGGATTTCCATGTTATACCACTAAGTGGGCATCTTTTGACAACTAATAACTTATTTTTCAAGGCACCTAGATGTGGAAAAAGTGTCAACTCAAAATCTCATGCCCCTTTTGATGGAGTGCAACTATTTAACAACATAAATGATTTTTTATCCATGAGAAAAACTAAAGTAATAATAAATAAAAAACTTAGGAATTTCCAAGGTTGAGACTCCTTAATTCCCAACAATTTTACATGAGCAATACATTAGATCTTTTCAACCCCAGTATTGGTCGTTACCATTCTCATTCTTTTTGGTGTACTTTGTGCAATTTTCAAACTAGGTCTGATAGAGTCTTTAAGCATCTTTATTGTGCCATGATCTCTACACAATCTTTCTTTTCTTTTTCCAGCTCCTCCCCACTTCTGATTACACTATTAGTGGACTTCACATTGTCAAACCATTTTCCCATTCATTTTTACATTGAATTGTAAGTGGGGAAGCCTTGTGCTAGTAGGACATAGTTCTTTTTAAATACATCTTTGCTGCATCACCAGACCACACTAGCCCACATCAAAACTATTTGGGATCTGGAAAGTTGACCTGTCCACTCAACTGGATAGATCAAGTGGTGGAATTATGCCATCACCTATACTATGAGGTTTCTTTTCATCTATGGCTGCTAGTTAGCTATTTTTTTGCAAACGGTCTTATGAGGTGACCACATCTGATATTTGTAAATCAATGAGGCTTTAGCGGCTATTTCCTTCTCCCGTTCTCTACAAGTCAAGGTTGCAAAGTTAAGACATCAAAAGCAAGTGGCTAGAGGAGCACAAATCAAAGCCAAATTCCATTAGCTCAAGATTAGGGATTGTGCCTCAAAGGAGTTATTTATGTATCTTCATGCCAAACACTCTTTGCCTAGCATCAAGTGTATTAAATATGGCAATAATATGCTCTTTGAGCTACCTAACATTCTCCAAGAGTTTGTTAGGAACTATGAGCAAGTTTTCATAGCCCAAGATTACACACTAGAGTAAAATAATGTGCTCTAGGACTGCCTTGTTGTTGTGCCAACTAGGCTAAATTCTATAGCTGAAAAAGTATTTTGTGAGAAATTACTCATGATTAAAGACCTCAAAGAATGTGTGAGCACAATGGATGATGACAAAGCTTTGGGAATTGATGGGTTCTCATGCAATTTTTACAAATCCATTTGGGACTATGTGGGAAGTGATCTGCATAAAATTTATCTTGAAGCTTTTCATTCTAATTCTCTAGGTAATCTCATCAAAAAAGGTAATATTAAATTCATACCTAATTCTAGTGATCCCGAGGATATCTAAAACTAGCAACTCATCACGCTCCTCAATGTTTCCTACAAAATAATTAACAAATCCCTTGCTTTGAAAATATGTCATCTCTTGCCTCAGATTATGTTCCCTGAACAAATTGGTTTCATTAAATCCAAATTCATCCTAGACAACATAATTTCCATCTGGGAAGGTATGGAGTGGGTGAGATGCTCTAATAAAAAGGCTATACTCCTAAAAAATGATTTTTCTAGACCTTATGATCACATTGAGTGGCCTTTCATTTTGGCTATTTTTTTTTGTGTCAAGGGCTTTGGCCCTAATTTCATTCAGTTTGTAAAAATGTTGTTCTTCAAAGATTCAACTTGTACAATCACCATTAATAGTCACCATTCCCCATCTTTCGGTCTATTTCACTCAATTTGTCAAGGTTGTCTACTTTCCCCCTCACTTTATGTGCTAGCTATTGAGGGTTTTGGCTATCTTTTTTCCCACTCTATTTCCTGGGGGCTTGTCTGGCAAATTTCTCTACCTAACTCATTGTCTCAGCTTGTCAATGGCCACTTTGCTAATGATTCCTTCCTTACCTTGTTGGAAGAAGAAAACAATGCCAAATATACTCTTTAATGTCTCAAGACCTTTTTCTTGGCCTCTAGTATTGCCATCCAATGGCACCAAACTTTTTGTTATAGATATTCTATGCTTCCTAGCCCTCTTTGGATTCAACAATTTGGGTGGAAGTGGATTTCCCTAGGGAAAATCTTCAGATTTATTGGAATCCCTTTCTCTTTTCAAGCCTCCACCATTGATCTCTAGCAATAAGTTATTTCTCCAATTGAGCAGAAGTTGGCATTCTAGGTTACCAAGCTGCTCTCTGGCTAATAAATTATAGGTGGGCTCTAAAATCCTAGCAATGACCCATGTGTATTACTCCTCATTTTGAGCCCCTTCCAAGGCCTCTTATGCCAAGCTAGAAAAAATTCCTCAAATATTTTCTTTGGGCCTCCTCTGAGACTCACAGAGGCTTTCACCACATTTTCTTGGAGTTATGTTGTCTCCCCAGAGATTCTAGTGGCCTTGGCCTTCTCTCCGCTTAGTGACAGGGGACTTATCTTTGTGTCAAATGGATTATTCATACTCTTACTGGTAATGAGGATTGGAAAATTCTCCTCAAGCATTATATTCTAGTGGGCCATCCTGCTCATAGAACTTCCTGGAAGGGAATTGGTTTGTAAACCCTTCTCATTATGAAGGAGCCCATTTAGACTATGGGTACTTTTGTAGACAAAAGTATTTGGCATGCTTGGGAGGTTTCCAAACCTTGGATCCACTAGATTGGGGCTAGTTTCAAAGATGGTCTCTCATTCAATCAACAAAATATTTGGTGGTCTCCTCTTTTTTCCAATATGGGTCAAACTCTATCCAAGCTTCCTTGGCTTACAACTCTTAGATTTCACAAAAAGGGCATGAAAATCGCTCAAGATTTGTTTCACAAACCCACTATGAGCATTATGTAATCGGAGGCTTTTCGTGCCAATTTTAGCTTATAGAAACATGACTTTAAAAACTTTGAATTTCTAGTCAATTTCATTCTAGCTGATATGCTTCACAAAGTGGGAATTCTCTCCACTAAGCCTTGGTGGAAAGATTGGAAGTGGTTTCTAGACACCCCTTTCAAGAACTACAAGCCTCGACTTGGTTATCAATGGCTTTCTCCTCATTTTAAGATGATTAATAATTTGAACCAAAGGTGGCATCTCCAATTCCTAGTTTTTATTTGGCACAAAAGGTTTTCTGCTATGTGGTCTACCATTATTGATCCTAAGCTCTCCCACTTTGCTTGGTGTGTTCTTTTCCAAGGCTTACTAGTTGGCTCTCAACTTTCTCACCTGGGGGTCCAAGACCTGTGTTGCCCTTTTTTTGGGAAATGTGAGTCTTTTAAGCACCTATTTTGGTTTTGCACCAAAGCTCAACAATTGTGGAATTGGATTCATGACTTCTTTCTGCAATTTAGGTTATAGCCTTTCTCCTAGAATATGGTTTAAATGTTGGGAGACTATCCCAAGATCCTCACTAAGTATACCTAGATTTGGCACACTTTTAGGGTGGAAATCCTCTTTATTATTTGGAAAGATAGAAAATATTACATTGTTTCTCACATCCAAATTGATAAATATGTTTCTCTCTATTCTAAAGCCATTATTTGCTCTAATGTTATTTTGTAGATTTAAGTGAAAAACAATAAATTTGTGCTTGAATTTTCTCACCTTCAATATTTTTTGGACCACTAGGGAATTCCCCCTACACCATGGCTCATGTGCCTCCCTCTCCCACTTCCTCTTGAGGCCAGTCACCTTCGCGGGGCTAGTGGAGAAACAATTTTTTGACAAATTTTTAGGCTTTCCCTCATTCTCATGCTCCTCACCATGGATCACATCCTCGCAAGTGGTCACCCTCTCCTCCTCAGGCTAACCTAGGGTGGTCATTTGGAGGAGTGTTGGGGGGTGGAAATGGTGCTTCTCGATGGCCTTTTAATGGTGCTCCTAGACGCTATCCTACTTGGCCTACTAATTCTACTAAATGGCTCTCGTGTTTGGATTTGGTGATTTCTTTAGTACACCGTGGAGATAAAGAAAAGGATGATGATGGTTGGGCTCCTCCTAATGTCACTTCAAACCCCATTGACGTATGGGGAAAACTGGATGATAAGGACCTACCACCCTCTACTGACACTGCTATGACTGCTTAGTGAATTTTTTAGTATTATTGTTATTGTAATGTTTTTTGCATTTTGGGCATGGCCCAAGACATTATGAATTTTTTGGACTCTTCCTATGTGAATCTCAGGGTGTTCCTTCTAACCACCCAACCTTTTTTGTGAACATGTGTATTTTTTATCTTTTATTAATATAGATATAGATTCCTAGTCATCCAAAAAAAATTTGGAAACTACTATGGGTTCACTAGTGTCCTTAAGGAATAAATATTCTAGAATACATTTGAAGGTTGGTTACAACAATGATGGTTTTAGTTGGCTTTAATGACACAGTAGTGAAGGGCACATAAATAAGATAAATGCGTCCTAAATATGAATTTTGTGCATTTTTACACATCCCCTTTTAATTTCATAAAAATGTTTTTCTCCCTTGTTTCTTAGGTTTAGGTTGGTCTCAATTGTAATAAATTTACATAATTGTTCAAGTTATCAAAGTTGGTTGATCCTTATGCCCTAATTTTATCATGATTGGATAAAGCACACAAAACTCTCTTTAGTCTCTTTGATTTTTTTAATGAGTTAAGATGAAGGAGAAATTCACTTGTATAATTTACTCGTCCATTTTGACAAAATTGAATTCACTAGGTTTTTTTGCAAGATTTCATTCACCTAGAAATCTCTACAAAAGGAAGTAATATGAAATATTATTATATAATTTTTTTATATAAAATTAGAATCCATTTGAACTTGATAAAATGAAAAAATGTCTTGTTCACTTAATTTTTCTTGTAACTAATATTTTATAAGAAAAAATCAAAGTTTCTAAATGTTTGATGCCCAACAAAATTATATGATTGTTATATATTTTTTCATAAGTCTAGTTCACATGGAAAATCTTGAAAGAAATAGCCTTATGAAATCATCGTCATTTTTATGAAGATTCCCTAGGTAATAGAAGTGAACATTTTAAATTTTGCACAAATATTTGGTTCAATTATATTTTCCCACAAGACGTACAATGATGGAGTCATCTCACCTTGATTTCATCATGCTAACATATCCATCCCCAATCAACCCTTGATTCATCCTTATATAACACTTACATAATTTTTATGTCTTTGTGCTTTAAGTGATTTCATCCACTTACCCATCATAATATTCATCCAAAATAGAAATCAAAATATTAAGAGGCGAACAAGTCCAATTCACTTGGCTTTTCCCATAAAATCCAATTTGAACCAAAATTCTTATAAAATTCATAAAATATCCAACATGTTTTGAAGCTTAATCCCTATTCAAATAAAAGTTTAAAGCTTCACTATAATGTACACTTCAACTAAAAACCCCTACAAATCCAAATATTAGTGAAAGTAGTCTTTTTACAAAAAATTCACACATATCTAAACTAGAATTTCTAAATTTTTAAAGCTGCAAGCTCTAATTGCACTTAAAAACCACACAAATTCTCATCTTACTAGAAAAATTAAATGCTTACTAAATTCCTTTGTGCATCAATAATGGATCAAATTTCCACATATTTTTTCTTAGTTAAAAGGGGACTTCATGATCCTATTTACACCAAAACATTCTAAGAAGTGTATTTTCAAAAGAGGGAATTTGAGCAGCTGTAGAGTGTCATCAGCATTATATAGAACTATGAAATACAAGGTACAATTTGAGGCATCATTCTTGTATCAACACCAATCAAAGGTTTAAATATCATGATAAAGGGCAAGTACCCAAAACTCTAGTTTAAATTGAACCAATTTTCTAGTAATTTTAAAAGTTACTTTGAAATTGAGAAAAACTATAAAATTCAGGGAAAAATAAAATTAGGGTTCTAAAATATAGATTAAAAAATTGAAGACACCTAATTAAATTTGACAATTGAAAATAAAAAACATAAAAATAATTCAAAGACTATTAGAAAAATAATGGAATTTTAATAAACATACACTATGAGAATCAATTAGGAAGTAAAGTCATAAGAAAATATAATGGTAAAATATGTTTCAAACCCTAGATGGCCAAAATAGTAATGCATGAACTTAATCTATCTTGTAGGAACCAAATGACTAAAAACCAAATGCATGAAATATGAGTTCAATGATGTCACTCATGCTTCCCAAATCACCTTAGGATAGGGACATATTTTATACATAGACCTAGGACATGTGAGCTTAGTATATTTCCAACAAAGAATGACTAGTCAAGATGCCACTAGCAGAGAAAAGAAGATAGTACCAAAAGGGTTAGATAAGGTAGAAAGGCTCCCTACATCCTTACAATATCCTAAATGAGTAATGGAGTGTTCAAACACCACAAATTTTACAAGAGGAAACTAATTGTAGAAGGGAGGGAATTTGTATATTTAAATGCTAAATCTAGAAGGTATACATTCAATATTCCTTTCTATTGTAAAATAGGAGTTATCAATAGGGATAAGGCTGAAACTAAAGGTAATGATAATATGAATGCATGTAAGAAATTTATAAGTGCTAGATGAATTGAGCATTCAAAAAAAAAATGATGCCTAAAATATTATATAGGAGTGATTTACAACAAGAAGTTGGGGATATAATCACCTTATTGAGTAGATTCATTTGGTCACCAAATGCTACAACCTTCAAGCCTTACATGTATTCTTACATTAAGGCCATTTTGGAAGGAATTAGTATAATAAATTGGAGGAGACATTATCAGTGATAATTTGTATCATGAAAAATTAAAAAAAAATGAAATTAACAAAATATTTTATATGACTTCATATTTAGTCTATTGCTTGGCTTCAAAATTCACATTTTTAGGCCTGGAAAAATAAGAACTATGGGTTTAAAACCAAAACAAGTGTTGGTTTATTACCATTATCCCCAATTGGAGTAAAATGATTCTTTGAAACATTATACAGGAGTAAACAATACATTCTCCATGTGGTTAATAAGAACCATGGAAGGAGACAAGACAAAGATACTATTAGCTAAAGCTCTTGATGGAGTGGATAAAAATGGTAACTAGTTTATCCAATTTCATAAATTTTATTACATAAGATTTGAGTGGTTTCCATATGGACCATACAAACTACAAAACTACCCAATGGAGAAAATTGTCTTGTTGGATCTAATCAAACAATTAGTAGAATCTCATACACTATTAGAATCCAAGAATGAAATTTAAGTTCATTTATCTATGGTGATAGGATGGTATTCCTATGCAAGTATAAGTAATGCTAAAGCATCTAATGCAAAGTTTTAGTTGCACAACTTGTACATATATACAAGGCTAGGCCTAATTATGATCCATTTGGAAGAATGAAAAAATAGGCATCTTCCACCCTCAAGCATGTTCCTCACTTAAAATATTTCTAGGAACATTGCATTGATGATCATAAGGTCAAAAAGAGGGGGGATTGATGTAGGAGCATCTAGGGTGTAAGAGAAATCTTGCATCACCCAAAAAAAAAATGTTGTTTCTTTTCAATAAGGGCTAAATTTGGTACGGTTACTATTTTTGTAAGTTTGCATTTATCCACAGTTGGACACAAAATATTACACAGACCTCTAGAATGGTAAATTGAAGCCAATGGCGAAGAAATCACTTCAATACCTTTTGTCATTTGAGAGATATTAAAATTTTAATTTTCAAAAATCTTTGTAAAATCTTCAAGGTCAATTTTGAGTCACTTAGAGGCCTTTTTCGAGACCTTTCCAAAAAGGTATTATGATTGAAAATCCGATAGTTGGATCAAATGTTATGACCCCATGAAGTTGTAATACCAAAATTAATTAAATTTCAAAATATCTTCCTAAGGAAGTTACACCTTCTAGAAGATTCTAGGGTGGTTACACTTTCCAGAAGATTCTAGGGTGGCTACACCTTCCAAATAAAGGATGTAAAGGGGGACTACAAGGAGGAGGCCAGAGAAGAGTAGATGGTGGCTCCGATTTGTAGACTTGCAGATTTATGTAATCAGAAATCCCATGTGATGGCACATATAATGTTGTAATTTCATTTTCATTTGAATGATAATAGAAAATATTTTCTTTCTTTGTGTTTTGTTTGTGCCATTATATGTTGTTTTTGTGAGTTTTAGATTGTAAGGGGAGTACCCTTCATCAGGGATTAAGGGTGACGTTAAAATTTTTGCGGTTAAATATTTGGTATGTTAAAGAAACAAAGAGGAGATAGTTAAGTCACTTGGTCTTTTATAGCCCTTAGTTATTCCTATCTATTAGTGTGAAGAGGTCTTCATGGTTTATATCAAATACCTTCCTAGATCTAAAGGTAAGTGTGTCATCATACTAGTAATGGATCAATTCACAAAATAGGCCCAAATTTATTTCATCATCTCATCCTTCAATAGTAAGTATAGTGGAAAAAATATTTATGGAGAATATATAGAATTTACATGGCACCCCAAGGGTTATTTTTAGTGATCATGATCATATATTTATAGTAAATTTAGAAATATTTGTTCATTTATTTGGATACTCAACTAGCTCACATTTTTTCATATCTTCCTTAGCCAAATGGGAAAAGTGAGGTCACCAATAACTACTTGGAAATGTATCTCTATTTTTCACTTCAAATAAGTATTCTTAGTGCATAGATTGGATACCACTAGAAAAATGGTCGCATATCACTCCCTTCCATAATTCTCCAAAAAATTCTCCATTCATCGAATTATATGGATATCACCCATATCCATCACATCATCATTGTAAGTGACACAAAGATCTTATGTTATGAAAGATCACGTGAATCATCATCAATATGTGCTTTATGACTCAAAGAGAATTTGGCCTAGCACAAAATTCAATGAAATAGTAGATTGGCCAACACTCAACTAAAAGGAGTTTTGAGGTAGGTGACTAGGTTTTATTGAGATCGTAACCTTATCAGTTGTCTTGAAGAATAAATAAATAATAAGAAGTTGTCTTCAAAATATTTTGTTCCATACCATATTCAACAAAATATTGGTACTATATCCTATAAGGTTGTTTTTCCTCCAATAGTAAAGATACATCTAGATTTTAATGTTTCCTATATTAAAAATGATGCTTAGTCATTAGATCCCTACATAAATAGTGCTACTAGAACTAGATGAAAAAGGAAGAATCGTATTAGATCTCGAGTAAATTTTCTAAACACACACAAAGAAGTTGATGAAAAAGATAATATAGAGTATATCATTTAGTGGAAGAATTTACCAATCAAGGATGTAACATGGGAAGATGAATATTTTGTGTAGAAGAATCTACCTTTGATTGCAACATTGAGGATACTTATTATTTGAAGAGGTAGGGCATGCTATTCCCTCAATCATATAGATGCATAGGTTTATGATTTTTTATCGTGTGGCTACTTTAATTTTTAATTATGTGATCATTATTATATTGTTATTTGGATAATTAACTCATATTAGGTGTAATATTTAGGTATCTAAGTTTGGGTGACATCCAAGGTGTAATTAGTGATTAGTTTGTAATCATCATATTGAAAATGGTGTTCTTGGAGGATTCTAGAAGTTTCCTCCCTCAAAGTGGCTTATTATTCTATGTAATTGTAGACTATTTCCTATTATAATATTCTCTTGTGAAAGATGTTTTATTACAAAAGATATCTCTATATGTATCATTTTATGAGTGTCTATAATATTATACTTTAATGTTTATTGTTTTATTTACTTTATATTAGTTCACATACAAGTTAATGTGGGGGAAAAATGTAATAGAAAAGATTGAATACCTTGCACTTTTCCCTTTTTTATTTTGGACTTGAAGTTTGACTTGGTTAGCCTTTATGCAATGACTAGAATACAAGTGGCATATTTCTATAGAAAGGTTGAAAAATTATATTGGCATTAATTGTTCCCAACTCCCCACATCCCAAGAATCCAAAATAGGCTTGGGAAGTTACCTATTGCTAACCTTAGATAAAATTCATGGGCCAAAATTAAACTTGGTTAGATTTTATAGTGTGAAATCAAACCTTACATTTTTAAATTTAGATTTTTAAAATTGACATGTTGTCTCCTTCCTACTAGTCATTATGTGTTGACATGGACATGTTATATTTCATATTATCTTCTAGGGGGTTGTATAAAATATAAAACTTAATTAATTTTCAATATGAGAATCTAGGTGTATTAAGCTTCATTATGCACTACATCATAATAAGAGAATGACATCAACATGTACATTAGTTAGATATAGGTAAATTACATTTTTTTGGTGGCTTCAATCTTTGTTCACAGGCCATTGAATCAATCCACTTAGCAACTTATCTAATGAGAATATGAACCTTGCTTAACAAACTCCTCAAAGGTGTTTGTAGACATCGCCAATTTTTTATTGTAAATCCCAATATTTGAAGGTGAGACATATCGGTTGTAGAGTGCATGACTTGTTAGATCAACTTTTTACAACATTGGTAGATTTTGTGCATACAATTCTATTTAATATTGACAAATTCAATAAAATTAAGTTTACATCACAATTTCAGTCTAGATCAAATCAAAGTTTAGTTCATTTTATGTTTAAAAATTATAAAACCGTATTAAACTATATAACCACCCCTAATATTCTCAGCATTATATGTTCGTAGTGAAAGTGTTATATCCCTGTTAATCATTTAGTTGAACCATTACCATTAGTTAGCAACCGTTTCTAGATCCTAACCACCGCCTCAAGAAAACTGAATGAGAAAAGGAGGATACAAATATGTCTTTCAAAGGCTGTGAACAGTGCAAATTGTTCCAGTAATTGCAGATATATATACAATTTGCCACCATGAAAGGAAAGGAGATGCAGCACTTGTCTCCAGAGAAAAAGGTGAGAAGGTTTAGCAGGCCCAGAGCCAGGCTCTCTACAAATAGGACCAGACAAAGAGACCCAAGACATTACAGAGAGGAGGGGGATTACATTGCCTTACCTGAAGTGGAGGAGAAGTACATTGCCTTGCCTGAGGTGGAGGAGGGTTTTTCCACTTCTAGATATGAACATGAGTTCCCACCACCTTTTCCAGTTAGAGATTATCCTGCTGCTCCTGATTCTCCAACTGTAAAGAGACAGGTGGTGTATGTTAAGCCTGAACATGAGGATTATATATACCTTCCTGAAGAAAGTTCTTCTTCATCTGAAGAGGAACCCAGTTTAAGATGTTTTCCTGTGAGAAAATGTCCAGGCTCTCCTAAGGCTGGTTTGAGAGTTTTATGTAATAAGTGCAGAAAGAGGAGTGTTTTGGTCCCTGGGGAATATCATGCCATCTTAGGGGAACTTAGTCCCAAGTGCAGAGCAGATTAAGCCATGGATGCATGCAATGAAAAATACCTAATATATAACACAGTAGAAGATAATTGTGTGTTGGTCTTTTTCTTTGTCCATGCTTATATATTTGTTTTCTTTGATGAGATGTATTTGTTTTTAAAAGATTGGGAAAGTAATATTTTACTCCTCCATTGAGAAGGTGATAACTTGGGATTATAACACACAAATTCAAATCCAAAATACATGGCATTTATGCCAGCAAGTGATTTATTGCAGAGGCTACAGCAATATAAGCAAAAATGACATTAAACAAGTAATGCCATAATCTTTTACAAAGGTCTGTTTGTATCAGAAAAAGCTGGTGTGACTCAATAATTCCTTTTTCCTTTGATTTAATAAAAGTTTCTCTAAATCAAGCTTTTAATTTTCTGTTCTTTCTTTTCTTCCTCTATCTCTGTAAAGAATGGATTTAAATTTTTTATTAAATTTTATTCCAATGGTTAATCCATCTATCTAATTTTAATAAATTTTATTAAGTTTTTTAATGTTTAAACTTAGATTCAATAAAATATTTGTATATATTCTTTTCAATTGTATTAATTATAAAAGAATAACAATTTTTTTTAATGTTGTAGATAATAAAAAACATAAACATTTGTATCAATTGATTTAATACTATAATATTCACACTATATAAAGTTAGAATTACTATAATCAATCAAATTTAAAATTATAATATGATAATATTTTAACTAAATTAAAATAAAAAATAAAAGATATTACAACCTACATTTTTAATTAATATTGATAACCAAATTTAGTGGTATGGTAAGAACTATGAGAGGGGTGACTTATAAGATAATAATGGGGTCTCACATATGCATTTACAATTAAAAGACGGTTAAAAAAGGAAAGTATGGGTCAATTTTTTTTTATAGATGAATATATATTTTTTGGTAAACAAATATTTGTGAGAAATGAATATGCATTTCTAAATAGAATTCTTCTTCTAGAAGT
Organism: Sequoia sempervirens; assembly: GCA_007258455.2. Taxonomy (NCBI): domain Eukaryota; kingdom Viridiplantae; phylum Streptophyta; class Pinopsida; order Cupressales; family Cupressaceae; genus Sequoia; species Sequoia sempervirens. The sequence goes on along the minus strand of VDFB02281492.1, from coordinate 406,223,796 downwards.
GAAGGGAGAAGGATATTTATGAAAATTAAATGATTGTAACTGTGTAAAAATTAGTAGGTATATTTTTTTAGAAACACATATGTTTCTAAATAAATATGCAGTTTTAAATGGATATCCATCATAATAGATATATATTTCTTATAAATAGATATCAATTTAGAAGAAAAAAATTATTTAAAAATCACAAGTACAACCATTTCATTTTCTTTTGCTATAAAATAGATATTTAAGTGAGAGAAAGTGATAGTGATTAACATATTGGCCTTACCTCCTTTCTCCATGTTTAACAAAATAAAATTATTTTGATTAGAGTAAATAAGTAATATTTAGGATAAATTAGAATTATTTTGATTTTAATCATTTTTATATTAAATTTTAAGATAAATGTAGATTTCATTTTGATTGGAAATCTTGTTTCATAAATTTTAGGGTCAACTTTATTTTCATTTTGATTTCAGATATTTAGATTTTAGCATAAATTTGCATTATAATTTTTTAATTTGAAAAGAATAATATTATGATGTTTATATTATTTATGAAAAAAAACATAAAGAATTTTAGAAACTTCAAATAAATAGGGTTTATGAGTTAAACTAACCTTGAGCTGAAATTAATGAAAAAAAAGTGAGATAGAAGATTATAGGAAGCATAACCACTTTAGAGACATTTAATAGTGATTAACATGTTCCATATAGTTATCAATTTAATCCAAGTGGTTATAGATTCCATGAAAAGCATTGATTTCAATCTTGATATATTTACTAAGTGGAATTAAAATACAATTATATGTAGATGAATAAGTGTATAAAGAAATAAATGAATTGTGTATAAAAATTTAAAATTTGAAACCTTATGTCATCAATCCATTCTTATAATAAATGCAAAATCTCAATCGTGGTGTAGGCATGAGGTAATTTTAGCTAGTTTCAAATATAATTAGTAAAATGTTTAGCCATAAATCACATGACAATATTGAGTCATTTATTTTCTAAAATTGTATGGGTAAATTTTGAGATGTGTTTAGAACTAATTATATTTAGATAAAATTATTATAGAGTGTTGGTGGTAGCATACCACAATATAGACCTAGTACATACATTACATTAATTTGATTATAGCCAACTTGACCTTTAGTTGTTTTCCTTCATTTGCTTGAAAGAGATGATTGTATCACTTGATATTCTAAGTAGTATCACCATAATGGATGAGACGATGCTAGTCAATCCAACACCACAACCACATCAACAACATCATAGAATTTACCTCATAATTGAAAAAATTAAAATAAATATTTTTATTCTCCTTGTGTATCCATTTCACAAGCTATTGTAGAGGATGATGCATTAGATTTATTTTTTTACTAGTAGTAGACCTAAATTTTTTGTTTAGGTACACCATTTTTTTATTTATAATTTGTTTCAAAAAAATATATTTAATGGTAGACATTTTGTTAAGATATTTCAATTTTGATGATAACTATTATTTTTCATGTATATGATAGGTGAATTGTCAAAATTTGATTATCTTGTACTAATGATAGTTAGTCATGTGTCATAGAAAAATGGCCCCTTGTCAATTTCATGGCCTTTTAGGTCTTGTTTCATGGTGTTTGATCTATTTGGATTTGATTTTATGTTGCAACATGGTTTGAACATGCATATTTAGGTACTAAAATTCAAATAACGACATCTTGTTAAGGTGTTGTAAGACATTTCTACATTCTTCTAGACTTTCTTCATTACAATTCACCTAAAAATCACCCTTTTACACATCAAGTCTTATTTTGAAGTGTTGTAAAGTCTTGTAACAAGATTTCACACTTTTCTAGGCACAACTTCACTATTTATCCTTTTCTTATGACTTATTTGACCCCTTTATGCCCTCATATTCTTTAATTAAGTGTATTTTTGAATGTAATCTTGATAAAAAAATTAAATACAAATTAATTCCTGACACTTGTTTTTAGGTCCTAGGTGGGACCCATTCGCCATGGGTGGAAAATGAGTCCCCTTAACCCCAAATTCAAAATATTTTAAATTTCCTTTCAAGTTTTATTTAAAAACACTTGATGTCGGCCTATGATGAGGTATGAATGGGTGACTAAGGCACACGATTGTATAAATAGGAAATTTTCACCTCATTTTACATCCTCCAACATTCACACATCATATTCAAGCAATCTAAGCATTCAAGCATCTTAAAACATCAATTCAAGCAATATTCAAGCACTTTTGGAGCATCCATTGACATTACTTCAGACTTGCATTATCAAGGGTATGGTAAGTTGATAGAATTTGCATGTATTTTTTTCATTCTCTTTCTTTCATTTATTTCATTAAGGGTTTGATTACCAAAAGTGGGGTTTGACCAAGGCAAACCCCTATTTGGTAACCCTCAACCATTTTTCCCTATTGCATGTGTGTTTGCAGACCTAGGTATGCAAATTTAACAAGCCTTTTGGTGTTGAAAATTGGAGAACAAGTCAACTAGGTGCTTCAAGTAAACATATTTATATCTCAAGCTTGGAGAAGGTTTTATGTCTGTTTCCTGCATAATTGACTTGGCAACCGAAAATCAGTGATTTCCAGATTTGGTGTTGCAGAGTTGTCTCCTGATTTTCCATAATTTTGGGAGAGGACTGATTCGCCAGTAGTGGCGATGAGTCCCACCTTAGGACTGAAATTTTTATTTTTGTTAGATTTTGGATCCCGACTGTCAGAAACTAGTTTTCAATACTTTTTCACCAGTAGGACTAATTCGCCACCTTGTGTGAATGAGTCCCACTGTGAAAATTCAGTAATTCTAGTGAGCATTCCCAACATTCTAGAATCATCAAATCTTTCCCAAGTGCACTCTATTTCATCCTATTTCTTTTTGTTCTGCATATTTTCTTCATTTAGTTCATTGTTTGCATATCATAGTGTGTTTTCAAACATAGTTTAAATCTTAGTTTCACATTCAAATCCATTAATTTAGATCACTCAATTGCATTTACTTTACTTAATTTATCATAGACAACATCACACATAACATTATTTAAATGAACCCTTAGCATTTTTGGGACCTATCTCTCTCCTTGTAGGTGAAAAACCCTAGAAGAGCTAGAGAAGCATATAGGAACCAAAAATCAATGGTTCAAGTCCTAAAACCCTATGTACAATCCACAAAAATTACACTTGACTTGGGTCATCCCACAATACTCAGTCCCAAACTTGGTGTTGCAAGGTGTTGCCCTTGGTCTCCTCAGTGTGGGCTACATTGTGCTTGGGCTTCATGACATGCTTTAATTGCCTCCTATGGATCTTGGATCTTGTATAAATTTGGTGGTTGTATCAGGTATTAATAGGTCAATCTTTTGGTGCAACGGTAGTTGCTTGTGCAACAATTGGTATCAGAGTCGAGGTCACAGGTTTGAACCCCTCTCTTGCACTGGGGGGATTGTTGCAAGGTATCCCCTTGGTCTCCTCGGTGTACAGGCTAGTGTGGTTCTTGGGCTTCATGACATGTTTTAACCACCTCCTATGGATCTTGGATCTTGTATAAATCTAGTAGTTGTATCGAGCATTAACAAGTTGATCTTTTGGTGCAATGGCAGTCGCTTGTGCAACACTTGGGACATCAAAGTTTTGAAAGCAGAGGAGGGGGAGAAAAAATTTCAACTACCTTTGTTCGACTATATTTCTTTGAATGAATGTACTTCATTTGAAGATATTAGTGTAGAGACCTTCAAGAAAAGATCCTCTTCATTTGAAGGCCTTGGTATATCAAAAAATTAATAAAATAATACCTTTGAGTGAAGGTGAACTTCACTCAATGATATTATTTTATTGTTTTCAAGGCATATGAACCAAAAAATGATAGTTTTTGCTTCATTTTCATTTTCTCTGGTTCTATCCACAACAATGTGAGATATTTGATTTAATAGCAAAAAATCAAACAATTTCCATAGTGGCTTGGAGCTAAGGTTTGCAGAACGCCCAATCACTCGTCTTAAGTTTTCTTGTCATTTTAAACATGTATGCCCCTATTTTTGGTATATAATTTTTTTATTTCCTAATTTTAATTTTTTTACACCCAAATTTACACATTGTAATTTCTTCATTTCCATTTTTTTTAAACCCTAATCTTCACATTGTAATTTCTTCATTTTAAAATGTAAATTATATTTTGAAACCCTAGTTTAGACATTGTAATTTCTTCATTTCCAAATTTAAATTATATTTTGAAACCCTAATTTAGACATTCTAATTTCTTCATTTCTAATTTTAAATTGTATTTTGAAACTCTAATTTACTTGTAATTCTAACACTAATTTACATATAATTTTGAAACCCTAATTTGCACATGTAAATCTTAAAAACCTAATTGAAACCTTAATTTCATATAAATATTCAAACCCTAATTGAAACTCTAATTTCATATAAATCTTCAAATATTAATTGAAACCCTAATTTACATGTACATAAATCTTCAAGCCTCTTATATTTTATCTAATGATACCACTTATTCCCCAATCTCTTCCCTTATAGACAACTACTTCTAATTAAAAAATATCCAAAACAAAATAATATAAAAACAAATTAATTGAGATTGCAAATGAAGAAGCAAAAATATCAAAGCCAACTAATTAAGAACACTCGTTCAAAAAGAAAAAGAGAAATAAATAGAAATAAAATGCTAATAAGATTATAGAATTATAATAAAGAATGCAAATGAAAAAAAATAGCATTATCACTAGTAGTATAGTGATATAATATAATATAATTAATACTAAAGGATATAGTGACATAACATAATAGAACTAATCAATATAATATTAGACAACATATTCTAATAATTGAAATAAAAAAGAATAGATCAAAAAATAATGCAAAACAAAAATAAGTAATAAAATAAAGAATAATAATTGAAAAAAAAATAGTATTTTAATTAAAAAATAATTAATACTAATTAATATACTAATATAATATATTAGAAGTAATGAAATAATAGTAGACAACTTCTTCTAGATAAAATAGATTGATGGAAACAAATTAATGTAATAGAATATTAAATAAGATTACAATGGAAGAAACAAATTGAAAAAAGCCTACTAATAAGAAAAACTAAACCAAAAAGAATTGAAAAGAAAAATAAAGAAATAATCAAAAACTAAAAAATTACAGTATTAAGATAAAGATTATAATTGAAATAATTAGTATTTAATTAGAAATATATTAATATAAAATAATATAATTAATTTTAATTGATAAACTATTAAGATATATTAGAACTAATTAATATAATATTAGAAAAATTCTTCTAATTATAATAGAAGCAAATTGGAGAAGTCAATTAAAATAAAAGAAAACTAAATAAGATTACAATTAAAGAAACAAAAAGATCAAAGCCTACTAATAAGATAACTAAATCAAAAAATATATAAAGAATAAAGAAATAAAAAGGAAATAAATTGTTAATAAAACCAAACTAAAATTAAAACAAAAGGGCGAGGGAATTAAAACAAGAAGGAAAGGAAGAACCTCAAAACTGGGGAGAAGAGACAAACAAGAAACAAGGCAAAGAAGTGGACAACCAAGCTACCGAAAGAGGAATGGAAGGAGGGGGGGAGCAAGAAAGAGACTATTGAGGAGAGGAACCACCGAAGGTACCAAGAGTGGGATCTATAAGGTTGTTCAAAAGGGGTTTCTATGAGATGCTTAAATTTCAATCTCCATCTTGGTTGAAGTTGGAGGGGTGATTACATTGATTTCAATAGCCTCTATGAGCTTTCTCTTGAAGAAGTTGTCTTCTTTGAATAGGATTTTGGTGTCTTCTAAGGAAATATGATGCTTGGTCTTGGACGAGTTCTCAACTAGTGTCGATTTTACAACCCGATTGTTCCTAATGTCAGTAGCATGCTCTTTGATTCTTATGGTAAATGAGCAACCGGTTTCCCCAATGCAAGGGATTCCATATGAGCATGTCACTTTGTAGACACCACAGTTAAGGAAAGATTCTAGAGGGTCTTTGGAGGATGGAAAGTAGGTTTTTAAGGTAGAGAGAGGATTGAAAGTACAGAGTAAGCCCTTTTTGAGGAGGATCTGAGCAATTTTGTTAGAGATGCCTTCAACATAGGGTAGGGTAGTGAAAGGTTAGGAAGGAGGAAGGGAAGGATTAGGTTGGTGAGTCAACCTAGATTTGGCCTGATTGATAGCTCAATTGATTTGTTTTCTTTTATACACATTTGAAGAGAAAATGTGGGTAAGGTGGTTTAAATCTTGGTCAAGGTGCTCTTCATCACAAATTGTGAAAGCTCTGAAAGCCAAAGTTTTGGGAACTCCAACTTTTTGGCTCGAGTGATGGTGAGAAGACGAGTGAAGGTAAAGGTCAGTGTGGGTGGATTTATGAAACACGGTACAAGAAAGAGACCCATCCTCTTTTTTTATGAGAAGGACATCAAGAAATGGAAGTTGGTTGTCATTTTCAATTTGGTGTAAATAGCTAGCTGCTCACAAGAACCTACAATGCAATGTAACTTTGTTGCAATAAAGAACACCCATAATACAAAAATAAATGCAAATAAATTATGATTTTTATTGCATCAAATCATCTCATGAAAATTATATCAAATGGAAAAATGAAATTCCACCATAGAGCATACAAAAATCTGCACACAAGATTGATTAACCATGGCTCTTCCTATAGCTTCTTCTCGTTGCCCCATGCTCTCTTTGTTGCTATTCAAACCTTCATATGAATCTTGTCTTTCTCTTCACCTCTCACACACTGGTGCATTACCTTTCCTTCATTGGTGCTACTCAAACTTGTAGAAAAACCCTCCAATGAATACCTCTACAGAGGTATTTTTCTCCTTCACATTCCTCACAAACTCCTTTCCACGTTTTTCCTCAAAAACCACCAAAAATTGCATTTAAAAACATAATTTATTGCTCTAGAGTAGGTGTCCCACTCTCCTTAAGAATAGCATTAAATGAGATTTTTTAAGCCTCCATTAACTCCTCCAATTGCTTTCCTTACTCCTAGGGGCGTTTTTCTCTATTCTAGAGGCATTTTAAAAGCTCTAAAATCTCGTATTTTTTCTTTTTTTCTATTCCAAACACCCCTCATATTATTTATGCAATAGATAAATAGTAAATGAAGGAATAAAAACCAATATTTAATTTCTATTACCCTTATAATACCCTTCCACAATAAAATTGATCAAATTGGTACTTTGGAAGTGTCGAATTGGGTGCCAAAAGGTGAAAAAAATGAAAGTTCTCTGATTCACACGAAAATTGGCATCAAATCTTGGAATGGTACCGCATGGACTCTTGCAAAATTATTTTTCTCCAAGCCTCCAACATCATGAGATATTAAACTTTTTCGTAAATTACTCACAATTTTTAACAAACTTTAGGCATTAAAATATCCCAAACTGAAAAATATATGACTTTAATTATTTTTGCACATTTCAAATGCTACCTCCATGAAGTTATCCACCAAATAATTCTACTCCAATCCTTACGTGTTTTCCAAAAATAATTTTTGAAAACTAGCTGCAGAGCCTTAAAATGATGATTTGATAAAAACTGAATTTATTCAAATTTGAACACACCAAGAGCTTTCCAAAGTTGAGAGATGTCAAATTAACCCCAAAACACACCAAAACTGAAATTAAAACCTAAAACTTGTTTTTGGTTGATGTTGATTGTCATTTTGCCTAGATGCTCCTGCATCACACGCCGAGTAGGAAAACTTTTGTGAGTAGAACTCACAACATGGAGTTGGATAATAGAACTACCCTTTCAGGTTGTAAACAACCTACAAAAAACTCCAACACTGGTTTAGAAATAAGGAATTTTTTCCTTTGCCTCTTCCAACACTTAGCTGAGACACTTGCCATCCTCCTCAACCAAGTGTGCACTCTATTCTTGCTTCCTCTCGTGGATTTACATCCACCATAAACCATCCTCCTTTGCCACATCTCTTCTTCCCTCTTTTCCTTCTTCATGGGATCCAACTACACCATCATCTAAAACCTCTATACACAAATATGCAATATTTGCATACCCATTTTCAACTACATCTTCTACTATTGCAATATCTTCCTTAGAGGGTAAACAATCAACATATTTTAAATTTAAAACCAGAAATTTCCTTATTTTCTACTCCAACATCATTTTCTTCATCCTCAAAACCTTTCATGTATGCATCTTCATAAGGTTGTTCAAATTTCTCCCATGTAGTCATGTCCTCCAAAGGACCATTGTTTGTTGGATCTCCTTCTTTATTGTTTCCACTGAAGATAACTTCATCCAAAATTTTCCTCTCAAATAACCTATCTATCATCCTCATTCTTCTTTCAACAAGAGATCATCATCTTCCCCACCAACCCACTTGTCAAATTTAAGACCATTCATGTTCACAATTTTTGATTGCAAACCCTCTTCATCCACTTCACACAATGCACTCTATTCACATGTTATCTTAGCAAATTTTACCTTATCATCTTCTCCACTTGTGTGGGCCACCCCCACATATTCTTTCTTACATTCAACCCCTACCAAAGGGCTGCAACACTCTTTATTTTTTCTCTTCTTTTCGTTGTCCTCTTCTAAGAGAACATTCTTCTTCTCATATCTCTCTTCCCACATTCTCATTTCCTCTTTAAAATTCTTTTCTAATATATTCACTTCATCCAGGAGCTTTTCAAACTCTTCATGGTGCTTCATATTTTCCACTTCTTCCCAATATTTTTCCTTGAACAAAATTCGTATGGTCCTCCTCATGACCCATCCCATTCTCTCAAGTATAGACTGTCTCACACTCGGTGATTTGTCTACACACTTTAACCCTCTAACTTCATTATCTACCTGTAGGTCCTAGCATAGACTTCCTCACATTCGACACTCTGCCTATGCACTCAAAACCTTTGGCTCTGATACCACTGATGCAAATAGCTAGCTACTCACAAAAACCCACAATGCAATGTAACTCTGTTGCAATAAAGAGCACCAACAATATAAAAACAAATGCAAATAAATTATGAATTTTATTGCATCAAATCATCTCATGAAAATTACATCAAATGGAAAAATTAAATTCCACCATAGAGCATACAAAAATATGCACACAAGATTAATTAACCATAGCTCTTCCTATAGCTTATTCTCGATGCCCCAAACTCTCTTTGTTTCTATTCAAACCTTCATATGGCTCTTGTCTTTCTCTTCACCTCTCACACATTGGAGCATTACCTTTCTTTCACTGGTTCTTCTCAAACCTACAGAAAAACCCTCCAATGAATACCTCTATAGAAGTATTTTTCTCCTTCCCATTACTCACAAACTCCTTCCCAAATTTTTCCTCAAAAACCCCCAAAAAATGCATTGAAAAACATTAGTTATTGCTCCATAGTGGTTTTCCCTCTCTCCCCAAGCATATCTATGCATATTATAAGTTTATGCAGCACTAAATAAGATGTTTTAAGCCTTCATTAACTCCTCCAATTGTTGTCTTTACTCTCAGGGGTGTTTTTCTCTAATCTAGGCAATTTAAAAGCTCTAAAATCTTTATTTTTTGGCTCTTTTATGTTCCAAATGCCCCCCATATTATTTATGAAATTGATAAATAATAATTGAAATAATAAAAACCAATATTTAATTTCTATGACCCTCATAATACCCTTCCACAATAAAAATGATCAAATTAGTAGTTTGGAAGTGTTGAATTGGGTGCCAACAAGCGAAAAAAAAAAAAAAGTTCTCTAATTCACACAAAAATTGGCGTGAAAGCTTGGAATGCTACCCCATGGACTCCTACAAAAGTATTTTTCTCTAGCCCTCCAAAAGCATGAGATATTAAACTTTTCATAAATTGTTGATAATTTTTAACAAACTTTCGACATTAAAATATCCCAAACTGAAAAAGATGCGACTTGAATTCTTTTTGAACATTTCACATACCACCTCCATGAATGTCTCTACCAAATAATTCTACTTCAATCCTTATGATATTTCTAGAAATATTTTTTGAAAACTAGCTGCGAAGCCTTAAAACAATGATTTGATAAAAACTAAATTTATTCAAATTTGAACACACCAAGAGTTTTCCAAAGTTGAGAGATGTCAAATGAACCCCAAAACACACCAAAAATGAAATTCAAACCTGAAACTTGTTTTTGGTTGATGTTGATTGCTAGTTCGCCTAAATGTTCCTGCATCACGATTTTTTTGGTAAAGGAAATGCAAGGGGAAATGTTGTTTGAATGTGTGATGTGAAAATATCAGTATTGGCTGAATTACGCTTGATCCATGAAGAATTGAAGCATAACAAAGCCACTAATACTCGAATCTCAACAAGATCATTCAAATGAAATTGAAACTAATCATTTTATCAAAACCTAACATACTAAATTATGAAAGCTTTCAAAACATCTACTCTAATCCATCTAAAACTTATCCCATTGTGGAATTGGTGTCGTGTTGATGTGGAATGATGACCCTTTCTCAATCCTGTGATCAATGAGTTTGTTTCAGTTAATTTTATGGAAGAGAATCGATGAAATCATTGTCATTGATGTATGAAAACCTAGATTATGCTAAAAATTAGCATGATGCAAGCTAAGTTACCATGATTTTATGCTAAAATTGATCTAATTATGCTATTGCTAAGCTAATATAAGCTAAAATTATGTTAAAAGATGAAAACCCTAATTCATATACAAACTAAGATGGATGCATGGAAGCCATTAATGGATGATCTAAGCTATTATGCAATGAAAATGGCCTAAAATAAGATAACAAGTGAGTAAATTGAGAGTATGGATTCAACTGAATTCAACAACATAAGTTTGAAATTGAAGGATGGATCCATTTGTCTCCAGATAGTGACCTATTTATAGGAGAGCAAATGAGGAATGGATAGATGATATCAAAAAACTTAATCAATGGTCCAAGATGAAGGGGATGATGGGCATGGATCATGGATTCTCATCAATGGATGGGAATGCATGATGAGATTTTAATCAAAGGCTCACACTTTCCTCAAACAAACACACTTTCGACCTGTTCACACAAGTCAAAAGTAACTTGCTCAAGAGGTTGAAGGTTTAGCTTGTTCAAGAAGCCAAGTGAGTTGATTGGAGGAGAGAGAATATTCCTTGGAATATTCCTTTGGGTGAGGAAAAAAGGTAATTTACAAATTAAAACAAAGTTTTAATTGTGCAAAAAAAGGGTAAGGAATATTCCATGGGAATATTCTCTTTACTTAGAGGAAAATTAGTTTAATTGTGAATTAAACAAGATTTAATTTATGTAACTAGGGGATTAGGAGAATTAAAGAGATATTTATTAAATTAGATGATTTAATAAATAGGGGAGGGGTGAAATGATATTTAATTAGATAAGTTACAGTTATTTAATTAAATAAGATGAAGTGTTAGTGCGAAAAGAGATGAATTAATCTGATTAAATTAATTAGGTTAATGAATGAAAATGATGCAATTAATTAATTAGCTAGGCTAATTAAATTAATTAAGAAAAAAGAGGATGGGTTAAAGAGAAAATGATGTTAGTAAATCTGATTTAAAGGTATGATATTGATTAGGACATTTTTCAGTGTCTACATTTTTCCCCTCTTTGAAGCGAGGTACATGTTGCTTCGGTTCAAAGAATAACGCTTTTCAAATTAAAACTATTTCTTTAAATAAAAATTGTTACTTAAATCAAAAAATATTTTTTTTCTAATTTTTTAGATTCCCCAACGGAAGGATAAAGTTGATTCCCTGCCCCCTCGAGAAATCAGGTGGAAATTTTGAATTTTGGGTTGATTTCTCGATAAAGGTCAAAAGCTGCCCCAAGGGTCTAGAAAGGCTTTGGGATGCAAGAATAATGTCAAAACACAAAAAATGATGCAAAATTAGGTTCATATTGGAAAAATTCATGAAAATGATAATAAACCCCATCTTTAAGGTTAAATTAAGGCAAAAAATCCCTAATTTTCTAGCTTAAATAGGCTAAGAAGGGTCATTTTCAATCCATTTGTGCATTCACACCTTAAGGAATTCTTGTGATTTGAGCTCTGACCCTCCAATGAAATGGCATGTCAAGATCTTCCCAGGCACATCTCCGATCGAGTTTGAGAGTTCCAGCGGCTTCTAGGCAGAGGACGACTGCTATGTGATTCAAAACCCGATTTGAAATTTGAATTTTTGATGCATTTATGATGCTTTAAAATTTAGATTATGGTGGCGTCACTATATAGCGATGCCCAAATTAAAATCAGCAATTCCCAAATCATTTATATAGTGACACATATTTATATAGCGATGCTTTTCTTGATTTAAAATTAGGGTTCCTAATTTTAAATGGTGACACAAGCTTATTTGGCGACGCACTTGCCGATTTAGAAATTAGGGTTAGGTTAGGTCAGAAGCTAAATCATGATGTTATCTTATCTAGTGACGCATTTTCCAAATTTAAATTTTAAATTCATCGAGCATTGCTATTCAAAATTTGAGTGTAGCGACGCTATTGTAAATAGCGACACTTTTGCGATTTCTAAGTCAAAAATTTCAAACAACTTCAAATTTTGATGATTTCTTGATGTCGTTCACTTCATGTATGCAGGAGGTCTTCCCACCATTGATGTCGAGGGAGCACAAGCCCACTGCATTGGAGAGATTAGGTGAATTTTCATAGTTACGCTAGGAGCACCTGGGAGAGATTGGTCTATGGTATGTTGCATACGCACCTGTGATTAGGACACATCTAGCGATAATGACAGCTACGTGTGAGAGATGTCACATTGAGACCTTGTCCTTCCATCTCTTGATGGGGGAGGGGACAGTTACCTTGGAGGACGTGTGGCAGATATTGTTTTTTCCTATTCATAGTAATTGCATGATTTATGACACCGATGTCGGGTTCAAGGCATGCCTTGAGGTGATGGAGATGGACCAGATTGCATTGGTCACATCTTAGATTGATTTGGAGACATACAAATGTCACGTGCTGACCTTTAGATTGATCATCACAGCCATTATTTCAGGTTTGGTGGCTCCAGGAATATACAACAGAGGATTTAGCCTAGGATGGGGCTTGGCATGGCACTGAATGCTATTCAAGAGGACTCCGTTTGCATGGGGGCATGTGATGCTAGCCTCCTTGTACCATGATTTACATGATTTTATTTATTGTGATGGGAGAGACATCGATGTAGGGGTGACTGGTACACATTTGGGCTTGGGAGCACATTGTCATGCTTCGGTCGATAGTTCAAATGGCAGATATGGAGATATAGAGGTGACATTACACTAAGGCACATTAGACAGATTGGGCTCCCATACTGGAGACGGGTTATTGATGATATGACAATTTTCCACTGGCGCCCATGGCTTCATATGCCGCCATGGTTTGATGATATTCAATAGCTATATTTTTTCATACAAACCCATTACATGCAGGGTCGAGAGCACATGATGATTGAGATATATCTTCCTGACAGGGTAGTGCGGTAGTTCAGGGATGTACAGGACAAGCCTGATGATGCATACAGGGCCATTTTTGTGAGATCAACCAGAGAGGTTCCCACATGGGGACCAACCATTCCAGCTCCAGAGGCTGTTGAGAGCTTCAGACAGTTGGTGGCCCAACCTTGGGCATATGATCAAGGTCAACTAGTAGCTCATACCACTCCAGCATATGATGCATGCTTTTTCCCACCTAGGCGACTAACAGATCTGGTAGGTGCTCCTCCCAAAGAGAGACCAAGAGGTAGGGGAGTTAGAGGCAGGGGACAGGGAGGCCATGATGGCCAAGATGAATAGGTTATGGGGCCTCTTCCAGTACAACCATAGGTTCAACCATAGGTGCAGCCATAGGTATAGTCGCAACCATGACCACCTCCACCAGATGCACGAGACACACAGATTCAGTAGGTGCAACAATAGGTGCAAACATTGACTAGTGAGCGGGACTTGGTTTGCCAATAGATTTTGGTCATTATTGTTGAGCAAGACTAGGCTCAATAGTAGGTGGTCGCAATGATAGCAAAGAGAGATCAGGTGCTACATAGAGTTTAGGCTATCATAGGAGAGAGGGATCAAGAGGTGGCCAGGAGGCAACAAATAGAGGTGATGGTGGCAATGACACATGGTTGGACCATGTCATCATGATTATATAGACAAGTTGTTACAAAGGCTACATATTACAGGTTGCATCACCATTGGGATGTTCCAATAGCTCTTTGATAGCCAAATTTTTCACAGTGTAGCGATGCGCGCCCCCGAGCAGAGGATTAGCCTAAGAGGTAGGTTGGAGAGGGTAGCAACCATCAATGATAGCTTTTTGATGTATAGACACCTTTTTATTTTTCCCCATTCTTTATCATTGATATACATTCATGGGCTCCTTTTTTATGGCCTCGTGGATATTGTACTTGTGATCAATATACATACACTGATCCATATTTTGTACCATGACACATTTTTAGATATATATATATATATATATATATATGATACGGATACGGATGATTCATGCTATGATGTGTTTCACTTTATTTCATGATATGGATGATATGATATGGATGCATTTATTTGATGCTTATATGATATGCAATGATCATGATATGGATGGATGCAATGTTATTTTATTTTTCATTATCTTTTAATGATATGATATGGACGGATGATTATGATATGCAAATGATATAGATGCATTTCTTTTTTTGTATATTTTATATGCATGTTTTATGATGATGTATGCATATGGATGTATCAATGAGAATTCTTATGATATGCAATGTTTTAACATCCTTAGAATAACAAATCTATTTTATTCATCGCAACTCAAATGATTATGTAGAATGTATGATGTGAAATGATTATGAGATGGATGTTATGATTAAGATATGATTATGAGATGTATGTATGTTGATGGTTTGTGGATGCATTGATGATGCTTTTGTTGACTGTCATGATACCAGGTTAGCACAAAGAGAAGATAGAAGAATAAAGAATGAATGACCATTAATGATGATGATTGCTTCAAAAGATCCAACAATTCCATGATCCATTGATACTTTATTAGAGATGGTGATGAGACAATGCAAGATGTAGGATGAAAATGCAAGATGGGCGCTCATACTTCGGGATTGGGATTTTTCATCATTCCCTATTGTTTGATATAACACATAGATATGATGCATCAAGGTATTGATAACTAGGACAGCGTTGTATCTCGTGTAATGGAATTTGACTTGACAAGCAAATAGGATAGTTCTTGTTCACATCTTGACATATGGAAATGATGTTGGAATGCAAGTTAGAAGCTTAGAATATATTGGGCCAAAGCATATGCAATAGTCAACAACATACTCCAAATGACCTTCCTACACACAACCAAGCAAGTATGCGCCAAGATTGTTTTACAAGAGTGTCCAGAAGCACAACAAATGAAATATAATGATCAATGCCCCATTCCTTTCTCTCTAAAAAATAATTTTGGCTAGACATCATCGAGAGGTCCTCAGAATGGATCATTAAAATAAATCATAAGAAAACATGAAAGACAAATAGTCAGTGTTATCTATAGCTCTTGCCTTGTTTAATTTTAGCTATGGTGAGTCCATCACATGAAGGATACAACCTAGGACATGTTGATCATAGGTTTGTTTGATGTTGGGACGATGATGCTAAGATGAGCCATCGCCATAAACTTCACTGACATATTTACCTGTGATTTAGACTTTATATTCTGACTCTTGGGTTGGAACTTTACGTCTTGCTATGTTTTTTTCTACTTGTTTCTCCAAAGGGTGAAGGTGACAATCGTTTATTATGGGTGAAAGTTCATTGTGGGTGAAAGCAAGATGGGATGGATGGGATTTTGTATTTTCTAGAATATTTCAATGTTTTTGGTATTTTGAAAAAGCTTTGAGGTTTTTTTTGGTCTTTTTGGAAGTTTATATGAATGTTTAGGATTTTTGAATTTTCTAAGGTTGTTTAGGGTTTTCTAGATTTTTTGAGGCTTTTTAGATCTTTTGAATGTTTTCTATTTTTTTTGTGTTTTCTGAATATTTAGATCTTTCCATGTTTTCAAGGATTTTACAAATTTTTAAGGCTTTTCTGAGAATTATTTGGATTTTTTTAGATTTTCATGAGAGTTTCTGAGTTTTGACCAAGAACCTAACCTAAAGACTTATCCTAGGGGCCTCGAGGGCTAATCATAGATTATCCTTTCCTATGTTATACATGCAAAGACCACATAGTTCAACAAAAGGACTCTATTTTTTGGATTTTCAATGTTTGACCTTTTTAGGGTTTTGATGTTTTCTAGATGTTTTGGATTATATCCTTTATAATTTTTTGAATTTTTTTGATTTTCGAGATAATATTTTATGAATTTTTTTGGTGTTTCTGATAAGATGTCCCATGACCTCAAGATATACAAGAATCTGATTGTGACACATAACGAAATGCCCCTAGTACAACATATTAGCCTACTTCAATAAAGGTAGGAAAAACTGACCTTTGGAATATGCCAAGTAGTGCTAAAGGGTTCACGATACCTTACAGTGAAAAGCCATGATAAGGATGCAGATGAGGGATGAATGGCGATGCAAAGAATGATAGGCCAAAAGAGCCAAAGAATAGATGGAGATGCTTTATTTACACATGGCGCCTACATTTGCTAGGTTTTCACCAAGGTACTTGCCCAAAGTGCCACCGAAGTGGTTTTCACAAGAGGACAAATTTTTTCTTTACTTTTTTCAATCCTTTTTCTCATTTTTTTGCATTTTGATCATTTTTTTATTTTTTCTGTATTTTCTAATTTATACCCTTCATGATTAGGCATAAAAAAATTGAGATGCAAGTTGTTGGTTTGCTCCTTAAAGGGTTCACCTATAGGGGTTGATAGTTGGTATGCTCCTAATCCATAGCTTATTGTGATGACAAACAAACCCAACTAGTTAGTCTCAAACTTTCCTTTATTGTCTTGATCTAGAAGTTTCTTCTAATTTTTCTTTAAGACAAGATTTCCTACCTGGAACGAATGACATTTGATTCTCTTGTTACAACTTTGTTTCAGTCGATTTTGATACACTTGCAAATGATTAAGAGCATCAACATGACATTCGTCCAAGAATTCTAGCTCATTCAGTCGAAAAACTTTATATTCTTCCTTAGTTATCAGATTCTTCAGTGACACTCGCAATGATGGGAGCTCAACCTCAATAGGAAAGATGGCTTATGATCTATAAACCAAGGAGAAAGGGGTTGCACCTATAGGCGTGTAGATATTGGTTTGATAAGCCTAAAGAGTGGGATTTATCTGTAGATGCTAGTCACGACCAGCTTCATTGACTGTTTTCTTTAGGATTTTTAGGATAGTTTTTTTCATTGCTTCTACTTGGTCATTGCCTTGGGGATAGTATGGGGTAGAGAATCGGTGTTGGATATTGAATTTTTGGCACAGCTCCTTTACATCTTGATTCTTGAATGGTGTTTCGTTGTCTAAGATGAGGGTTTGTGGTACACCATAATGGAAAATTAGGTAATTCAAGATAAACTTGGCTATCTGCTTCCCCATTATGTAGGTCATAGGAATGGCTTCAACCCACTTAGTAAAGTACTTAGTGGTAGTTATGATATAATTATGGCCATTAGATGAGGTTGGAGTGATTTTTCCTATGAGGTCAAGTCCCCATTGTAAAAAATGCCATTGTGTGATCATTGGTTGGAATTCTTGAGCTGGAGCATGAATCAGATGCCCATGTTGTTGACACTAGATACATTTCCACACATACTAATGAGCTTCTTTTTCCATGGTTGGCCAATAGTACCCCGTCCTCAATAGTTTCTTAGCTAATGTCATACCACTAGAATGGAACCCACATATGCCATCGTGTACTTTTGTTAAAGTAGTTAAGGCTTCCTCTTGGTTAAGGCATCACAGTAATGTTCCTTTGATGCTTCAACAGTAAAGGGTATCACCTAGGATCATGAATCGAGACGCCCTTTTGACAAAGGTATTTTTAAGGTTTGAAGTGATATCTAATGGAAGGGTTCCTTTGTTAAGGTAAGTAAAGATGTCATGGTACCACGGGGATCTAGGACCAACAATGACAAATTCAAATTCAAATTCAAGGATTTCAAAAGTTGGTACAAGAAGTTGTTCTACCAAGAATTCACATTGGAGGATGTGTTTTGGCATGTCTAGTAATGATCTGATTGTTTCCATGGTGTTTGTTGCTCTATTGTTCATGTGAGGAATCTACTCAAAATTTATGTCTATAAAATATCTTTGAGATTCTCCACTATCTTCTTTTAAGGAGTGAGCTTGTCATATTTAGTTTGATAGTCGTCATTGACATGGTTGATAACTAGTCGTGAGTCTCCATAGACTTTCATCTCCTAAATTTTCCACTGAGCTACTATCCTAAGACCTGTGATCAAGGCTTCATATTTAGTAATGTTATTGGTACATCGAAATGATAGCATGTATGACTTTGGGATGCAATCACCTTGGGAGATGATGAAAAGAATGTCTGCTCCTAATCCATGTTGGGTGAACAATCCATCAAAGTACATCTTCCACTGAGCGATAAGATTAATAAGGAACATTGATTCATTAGGAAACTCATATATTAAAGGGTTCTCATCATATATGGGTACTTCGACTAGCTGGTTTGCGATCACTTGTCCTTTGATTTCCTTGTGCTCCACATACTCTATGTCAAACTCTATCAAGATCATTACCTATTTAGCCATTCGTCCTATGAGAGTTGATTTGGATAACATATATTTTAAGGGATCAATATTCATGATGAGCTTGATTTGGTGTGATAACATGTAGTGCCTAAACTTTTTTGAAGAAAAAACTACTTCTAGGCATGCCTTCTCAATGGGTGAATAGTTCATCTCATAGCCTACCAAGGTTCTACTAATGTAGTATATGGCCCTTTCCTTTTCATTTTCATCATGTTGTGCTAAAAGAGATCCCAGTGTTACTGGTGTTGTTGAGATGTATAGGATCAATGGCTTGTTCATTATCGACATCATGAGCACTGGAGGTGTTATTAGATAATCCTTGATCTGCTAGAAATCTTTATCACATTTTTCATCCCATTTGTAAGTTATCCGTTTATGGAGAAGATGTGAAAAGGGATGAATCTTATCTGATAGCTGGGCTATGAACCTTTTGATGGACTACAACCTTCCTTGTAATCATCTCATCTACTTCAATGTATGTGGTGGTTGCATGTCTAGGATGGTTTTTTCCTTTGCTGGATCGATTTATATCCCTCTTTGGGAAAAAATAAAGCCAAGAAGCTTCCCTAATGTGACCCCAAACACACACTTTTTTGGATTTTAGTCATACCTTTTATTCTTCAAGCCTTTCAAAGATAGGTCCTAGGACTTGTATATGCTCATTTCTCTTCTTTTATTTTTGCAAAATATCATCCACATAATCTTCAACTGTTTTATGGATCATGTCGTGAAAGATGAGGGTCATTTCTCTTTGATAGGTATCTCCTACATTCTTTAACCCAAATGGAATTACATTATAGCAATAGGTTCCCCATAGACAAGTAAAGGAAGTTTTATGTTGATCCTCTTTGGCGATTATGATTTGATTCTATCCTAAAAAAGTCATCCATGAGTGACAACATTTCATGCACAGTTGTTAAATCCACAATGAGATTGATGTTGGGAAGAGGGAAATCATCCTTTCAGAATGCCTTGTTCAGATCTTTTAAATCAATGCATATTTTGATGTCCCCAATGGGTTTTGAGACTAATACCAAGTTTGAAACCCACTCAGGATAATCTATCGGTCAGACGAATCCACCGTCAAGAAGCTTTTGTAGTTCTAGTTTAACCAAGAGTGCTATCTAAGGATGCATCAACCTTAATTTCTACTTGACTGGTTTGGCGTCGGGATAAACTGCTAAGTGATGTACAACCACTTATGGATCAATGCCTGGAATATTTGTGTATGACCATGCAAAGTTAGCTCTTCTCTCTTTAAGGAACTTTGCTAGGTTCTTTTGTTCTTTGTCCAACAAGGATTCAACATAAAAAGTAATCTTAGGTGCTTCTTTTGTTCCCACATTGACTGGAGTATCCTTTTCTGCTAGTATTGTTGACTTCTCTAGATGCATTGCACTAAGAGGGAGATTGAATCCTTCATCCTTGGGCACATCAAAGAGGTTTTCACCGTCAGATGTGTCCTTTTTTTTTACTATTTTGGGACCAAAAAGAGCCACTAGGCGGTTTTCACTCAAGGATCTGCATGTTAGTTGCATTTCAATTATTTTGCAACTGAAGGATTCAATTGTCTCCCCATAGTATGCCCTGTATCGAGCTCTATGTCGAATCCTACTTTGTGATCCACCCATGATAAGTTGTCTTGGAGTCCCATGAATTTTGAGATTGCTTCATCATTTTTGAATAAATTGAGAATCAGTGGTCCTTGTTAGTCCATGTCAATGAGTTGTGGGTATACTAGGTGTATTTCAGTTGGTTGGTCATTTGAGACAAAGGATGTTATGGATATCATGAAGAGGGTTTTATTCTCAAATAGGTCAGCAACATCAAGGGTAAAGTCATCTAAGGTTGTATCATATGATGTAGGTGACCAAGAGGAATCCTCAACTCATTTAGCGGAAATACCTTTTCCAATAAGAGTGACCTTTCTAGTAGTACAACCTAAGCCAATATTTTTTATTCGTTTCTTAGGAATGATGGGTTCTAGTAAACCATTTTCATTCTGCCCTAGCTTCTCATTCTTGTTACATCTCATGTTCTTGATTAGTTTTAGGCCTTTTTTGTCATCTTCCATGGGAAGAACATGAATAGATTGTTCATCTTGATAGAGGAGTAACTTAGAGATATCTTTCTCATTGGAATCTTCTTGATTCAGGTCTCCCCACTTGGTGAAGGTAGTAGCTACCATCTTGATTTTTTCTGGTTCTTTGGTGCTAGATGTAGGTTTCCCATGAGATTGAGGAGAAATAGGTAATTCTCCTTAGACAAAGGTGTCTTTCAATATTTTGTAGCTTCCACAACCATCATCTTGGATCACTACTTTGACATTAGGTATACTTTTCATGATGGGAATTTTTGATGTCGAGGTCGAGGCTAGGGATGATGAGTCAATAAATGAGCTTGATGATGTAGGTCCTTTATCATTTTTGGGTATTTGTGGGATCTTATAAAACTTGGCCTCAAGACTTTTGCAGTAGTAAAAAGGCTTAGGATCTCCATGAATAGTGATTTATCTGCCTTCAAAAGGAAATTTCACACACTGATGATAGGTTGAGGTTACATATTTTATAGCATGGATCCAAGGTCAGCCAAGTAGTATGTTATAGGGAAGATCAAGATCAAGTACTTGGCGTGCAGTTTCTAAAATAAGAGGTCCCGGTTGGATTGGTAGTGCAATTATTCCTTGTGATACCCATTCTTGTTCATCGTATGCTTTGATGGTAGTACTCTTTGTTTTCTCAATAGTATCTTCTGAATAGCCTAGATTCTTGATCAACTGCAGGGTACAAATGTTCAGACCAGCACCTCCATCTACCAAGACTCTTTTGACCTTGTTTTTATGAATGAAAACCTCAAGGTGTAAAGCATGGTTATGAGATGGTTGTGACGGTAAATCTTGCTTGGAGAAGGTGAGAAGATGGTTGGAAATATGCCCTACCATAGCTTGAAATTGATTGGTATCAATGTTCTCGGGAATGGATGACTCAGACAAGGCTTTTTCTAGTATTTTCCTATGTGCAAGGGATAACCTTAAGAGTTGTAAGATTGATATCTATGTGAGGGTCTGTTTAAAATAGTCTAGAATATTGTACTTTCTAGGATTAGATGTGGGAAAAGTAGGTTGTATCCTAGATTGAGATGGGATAGCTCCTTGAATAGATATTTTGTCATGTCATGTGGTGACTCCACATTCTGTACTAGCTCCTTTGATGGTGACAACTGTGATAACACTATCGTAGGAGGTGACTACATTGGAATAGGTATGTTGTACATTGGTGTAATCCTTATCTTTTTCATTGTTTTTTAATTTGTTATTATCTAGCATAATGGTCTTGTATATCTTGAGATCCTGGTTGCCAACTGGTACCTCAACAGATATGGTATCATTCTCTATGAGATCTTGGATGATATTCTATAGTTTCATGAAGTTTATTGTTTTATGTCCTTTGATTTTATGAAAGTCACAGAGTTCATGCTTGTTGTATACTAGGATGGCTTCTCTTGTGGTTCTTGGTAGTTTTAAATGTTAGGAAGTGTTATCAGATTTGACTCTACTAGTTTCTTCATGATCATCTTAATAGGTTTTGATAATTATGTGTACTTGTGTTTGGTATAGTTGTTCTTGTTACTAGTTTTCCTCTATTGCATGTTGGTGTTACTGATCTAATTGTTCTATGGTGGTACCATTTGTTGTACAATTGGTTGGATGTTAGCAAATTGATTATTATTGGGTCTAGGAGCACTTAGTATGACCTTAGCATCTACCACAGCGTCGTTTGTTATGTTTTTGTCCTTAGCCCATACACGAGGTTTCTCATTTTAACTAGTTGAAGGATGGTTTTCTTTGTAAGCCTAAGTATTTCCTTGTGAGATTAGGGATCTTTCAATGTTAAGGGCTCTCAGAACAAGCTCATCATATGATGTGATGCATTGCATTTTCAATTGGAATAATAGATTTGGGTCCAGGTTGGCTATAATGATTCCCACTTGTTGTTTTTCAGGAAGAGGCCACTTGCTTTTACTAGCTCTTTGTCTCCATCGTTGTAAGAAATTAGTGAATTTTTCTCCTTGATTTTGTTTAAGAGTGTACAACTCTTCTAGACTAACATCCATCTCAAGATTGAAGGAGAAGTGATCGATGAATTTGTCAATGATTTCTTGAAAAGTTTTAATACCAGGAAGCAAATCAGAAAACCAATCGATAGTAGTACCTATTAAACTTTGAGGGAAAAGGTTCATTAGATATGAATCATTGTAAGCCACATCCATGCACATGACGTTAAATTATTTGATATGGTCAACATGACTTCCTCCCCCTCTATATTTGTCAAACTTAGAAATTTCAAAACCAAGAGCTTGGAATGGTATCATTTCTATGTTTTGATCAAATGGGTGAGGACACAAGTTTTTTGTATGAGGCTTCTTTGTCTTTCCCATGCGAAGGTCCTGCATTTCTTGTGAGTGTGCTTTCAATTGTGATGCTAGATCATGTTGCAGATTGGGTAGAGGAACATATGGTGGGATGATAGATGAGTTATATGAGGTGTATGAAGGTGTAAGATTTTTTGAAAGTGATAAATATGTTCCTGATGCACTTGGATTGACGATGTTCAAATGAGGATAATAGGAACCTTTTTGTTGTTGGTGGTGTACTGTTGAGCTAGTAAGGCTTGTTGTTGAGATTTTTTTTTGTATTATTGTTGTTTTTGTGCTTGATGTTGTTGTTGCATGACTTATTTTCCTACTAAGATTACTTTTTTGGCTTTTTTTGTGATGGTTACTTGCTATTGTTGTTGTTGTTGTTGTGCTAAGGCTACTTGTTGAGCTTGATGTTGTTGTTGTGCTAAAGCTACTTGTTGAGCTTGATGTTTTTGTTGTGCTAAGGCTACTTCTTGGGCTATTAAGGCTACTTGTTGGGATTGTTGTTGTTGTACGGCTAAAGTTGCTTGTTGTTGTTGATGTTGTATGACTTGTTGATAAGTTTTTTGTGCTTGTTGTAGAGATAAGGAATGTGCTTGCAATTTGATATCAGGTGGTTGTTGAGACTTCTGTGAAGGATTATGGATATTGATGTTTTGAGTGGGTAATGGATTTCCGGTGAAAGGTGGAGGTTTCCCTTGGTTTAACATTCCTTGTAATATGGTAGAATGAGGTGGAGGAATGTATGTTTGAGGTCCTATTTGATTTGGCATAGAAAAGCGAACTGTGGAAAAAGATGATTACATTAAATTTTGCAATGGAAATGACACACTAGGACCTTGAGTCCATTGATTGAAAAGATTCCCTTTTCCTATGTTTTCAGGATTGCCTTGTGCAAAACATGTAAACAAAGGATTCATGATCAAGGTACTCCCGAGATTGATAAAAATTGTAACCAAGGGATTGTTTGAAGGTGGATTGATGGTGTATGATGTGGAAATGGTAGATGGAATGGTTGAACCCACCAGAGGGTTGGATAAAGATGTCCCTATTTGCATTGAGGGTTGATTTTGTGATATAGTATTGACATTCCCTTGTGTGTTATTTTTAGATACTTGGTCTATATTGCTTTGCATGATGGTAGGAATACTTGCGGTACTCATAGGTGTGGATGAAGAAGGGTGTCCCTGAAATGTCAAAGTGGTGGTGGAATAGTGAAGTTCAAGTGGAGTGTGTAGCTATTTTGGAGTTTCGGGAATAGGAGGAGCACCAAAAGTAGGTGTCCAAATGGTGGTGGGAGGTGGAGGATTAGTTTCAAGAGTACCCATAAGTGCATTATTTTTAAATGGTGAAGTTTGACCAAAATATTTAGCAAGGCTAGTTGCAAGACTAGGTATTAAGTTTGATTTAGCCCTTGTGATGGAGTTGTAAAATCTTGTGTTAAACTTTGTGCTACAAATGCCGGGGAGATAGGAGCTATATTTTCAAAGGATTGATGCTCCAAAATTTCTTCCCTAGTGAGCTCAAATGGGTTATTCATGGTGTCGTCAATTTCATATGGTCCTCAAGGAGATGATGATTGTTGTGATGGTGTAACATGACTTCTAGGATCAAATTCTAAAGGATTTGGATCACTTGAGGTAAATGTAACTTTGGTTTTCTCCATGATTCTCTTGTGTTTTGATCTTGTCTTTACCATAAATTTTGTGTCAGCTATGGGAGAGTTGTGTTGAGTTTAGTAATGTTTGAACTCTCTAGTTGACTCAAACCTAGGTAAAAGGGATGCTCTAAGCATTTTGGGAGCAATGATGATAATGTGGAATGAAAATATGATTGATGTGTGAAGGGACCTTTTGCAAACATTTTGGGACAACACTTTTGACTTGAGTTCAATGTTTTGATGATGGGATAAAAGGATGCTAATAAACTTAGAAATCTTTACGGTAGACTTGTGACCTTCAACATAAGCTAGTTCAAAGATGATAACTATCTCAACTAAGTGCATGGAAAAGGATACATTTCATATACAAAGTAGCTAAGGTAGCAGTTGGTTTGATGTTTAAGTCGCAAAGTGTTGGTGTATTTGGATTTTACAAAGTTAGATGAAGTGAAGTATAAAATTTGATGAAGGGGTGAGTGAAATTTTTGACCCAATGTTGACCTAAAGTGAACCTTTTATTTTGGCAAGACCAAGGTAGTGAAAATGGTGAAATGACATGTAAGAGGGAAAATAAATGCCTTAAATTCCACTTGGCTCAATGCACAAGGACATGTAAGATGAAATGAATGTCTTGTTGGAAGGACAAAGTCCACTTGGATTTTGAATTCAAATTTGAGGAAATATTCCTCCATTATGCCATGTTGAGGGAAAATAGAGATTTAACAAATGAATTAAATCTATTTTCATGTGCAAGTGGCAAAAGCTAGAGGATGGGACATGAATAGAGATTAAATTAATCAAGGTTAATTAATTTAATGGGAGATTAGATGATGTGACAAATTTGACTTAGATTTATGGATTGATTTAAATCAAATATGAGAAGAATACGATTTAAAGATTAATTAAATAAATATTTTTTATTTATTTAATTAAATGAGATGAAGTTAGATTAAACTAAATAAGGTTTTAATATATTTAATTTAATATATAGACTTTCAGGATTTAATCAAATAAAGGGAATTATTTAATTAAATATGGACAAAGGGTTAATTAGATCAGATAAATTCATTTGATTAACAAGAGAGAAAGACTTAATTAGATAAAATGATTTATTTAATTAAGAGAGGAAACTTGATGAATTTAATCAAATAAAGGCATTCGATTAAATGGTTAGACCGAAGGATGATTTAGGATGAAACGATGTTAGTGATCAGGATCAAGTATGTCGATATATTTTCCATGTCTACATTTTTCCACTCTTTGAAGCAATGCACTCATTGCGTTGGTTCAAAGAATAAACTATCTTGATCAAAAGGCAAAACTTTTCTGATTTAAAATTTTCCTCAATGTTGCCCCGGCGGAGGAAATATGCCAATATACTGCCCCCTCAAGAGATCAGATGGAAATTCTGATTTTTGGGTGATCTCACAAAAAAAAGAGGATAAGGTGCCCCACAGGTCCAGAAAGGCTCCAGGAGGTCAAAAAAATGAAGTAAAATGCAAAAGACGATGCAAAATGGCCCTCAGATGGACAAAAATGGAAGTTGGGGGACCAAAACGCAAACAAGACGGCCAAATGAGGTAAAAAAAACCCTAACTTTCAGGCTTAAATAGGCCTTTGGGGGCCACTTCCAATTCATTTTCACATTAGGCTTGAGGAGATCCTGCAACCTTGAGCTCTGACACCTAGACGAGATGGCAAAATGATAACTCCTAATGTACATTTCTGATCAAGTTCGAACGTACCAGAGACTTCCCGGCACCAGACCACCGGTGAGTCAACTTGACCCGAGCTTTTCTTTTCATTTTTTGTGCTTATTAAATGCATTTAGAACTAGGTCCCTAGGCATGGTGCCATACTGCACCGCTCAAATTTTAAAGTGCACCACTCAGTTTTTTAAACTGTACCTCCATCGCATGATGGACCACCGCAATGGCGTTTGTATTTTGAGTATAAACTTCAAACTCCAATGCCTTGATGAACTGCACTGCTATGGTTTAAACTCTGGTGTCACAGTTGACTTTGATATTAGGGTTTTTGGCCAAACTGCATCGCTTTGACAAAGTGTACCATCGTAGTGCAATTTGAGACTTTGAAGATTCCAGCATCACAGTTTGCAAATTTCAAACTCCAACGCCTTCACAGGTTGCAACGCTGGGGTAATTTTTAGAATGCTGAGCTAAGTTCGATCGAGGATTTTTTTATGAGTTCTAACACAGTGACCTTTCTTGATGCAGAAGGAGGCAAGAGAGATATATTCATGCAAGCACAGGTCTTGAGATATTTTTGGATATTTGCGCAATCTGACCAAGAGGGAGTAGAAGCACCTAGGAGAGATGGGGTTTTGGTACATTTCTTATGCACCACCTATGCAGACACACCTTGGTATAATGATGGCCCTTGCAGAGAGGTGGCATAGTGAGACCTCTTCATTTCACCTTCCAACCGGTGAGGCCACAATCACACTAAAGGATGTGTGGCGGATTTTGAGATTGCCCATCCATGATGAGTGGGTGATTTATGACATGGCTGCTAGGACATATGCTTGCTACATCATCCTAGAGATTGATTAGAGTGTACTTTGTGAGGGACAAATTGAGCTAGAGCATCACAAGGCCCTAGCCTCACCCTACCACCTGGTTATTGTTGTGATTATTTCAAGTCTTGTTGCCCCAAATCGGTGAGGCCAATATTTCAGTCCTGGTTGGGGGCTTGCTTGGGAGCGGATGGTCTGACGACAACCGACACTTTTTGTATGGGTCCCAATTTTGCTAGCTTCCCTGTATAGGGATTTACATGAGTTTGCATACTTGGCCGATAGAGCACTTGGGGTAGGAGTTACACTTTTGCATATCTGGGCATGGGAGCACATCCTTGTGCTTCATCCATGAGTCATTCCAATGCCGATAGAGCCAAATGATCTAGTTGTTTGGCACTACAGGGGAGGCCTTTCATTTATGCACACAAGACAACACAAGATTCCTCATTGGAGGAGGGTCCTTGACTACCTACAAGTATTCAAATGGCAGTCATACCTTAGACAGCTCGCATGGTTCGATGATGCACAATAGTTATTGTTTGCTCACCA
The DNA here is from genome assembly GCA_007258455.2 of Sequoia sempervirens. Lineage (NCBI taxonomy): Eukaryota > Viridiplantae > Streptophyta > Pinopsida > Cupressales > Cupressaceae > Sequoia > Sequoia sempervirens. Next base: position 406,195,869 of record VDFB02281492.1, on the reverse strand, counting down.
GGATTGTTTGATGCAAGGGTGAGAGCATACCATGTTGGAGGTGTACCTTCCAAGCAGGGTTCAACATCAGTTCGAGGAGCCACAGGATAGGCCAAATGATGGTTACATGGCCATTTTTGCGAGGATAGTGACATAGGGGATATGGGGTCGATACATACCTTCCCATGAGGCAGTAGAGAGCTTTAGGTAGCTGGTGGCCCAGCCATGGCCTTATGACCAGGGAGAGGTAGATCCCAAAGTGACACAGGCATACAAAGATTGGTTTTGACCACCTCTATGACTCATAGTGCTAGGGACACCATCCACTCAACACAGAGTGAGAGGCAGAGGGGCAGGGCAAGGCCGGGGAGGATAGGTGCAGGATCAGGGAGGCAAAGGGTCGGCACCAGATCAGCTAGATCAGGACCAAGTACTCACGGATTAGCTGGATGGAGAGCAGAGATAGGTAACCCCTCGACAGGATCAAGATCCAAGTCACCAGGATGGACATCATGATAGGATCCTGACACCGCCTAGGGATGGAGACCAAGAGAAGCCCCCTGTGTAGCAGCCCCTATAGCTGGATCAAAGAGATGGGAATATTTTGCAGTTGCAGGCCCAAGTACAGACACTAACAATGGAGAGGGATCAGGCTAGGGCTGAGCAAGATCAAGCCATTTTGTAGAGGCAGGCAATAGCAGAGATGGGCCGTTGATAGAAGCTAGAGGGCATGGCCAACTCTTCCTCTCGGAACACAGTAACACTCTAGGCTTATACAAAGGTAGTTTGAGAGGCTGATTACTACCAGATGCATTATCATCAGGTTGTGCGAGAGCAACTAGGGTGCCAGATTATTCACAGAGGACTAGTCACAGGCCAATAGAGCAGCACGGGGAGAGAGCAGGTGGTGAGGGCAGTAGCCAGGAGGGCTAGGCCTCCATTTTTTATCAGAGATAGGATACCTTTGGTGCCCCATGGGCTCGGTTTTGATAGCCCGATAGGCCATTTTGTATTTATATACTTGATACTTGATCTGATTCTTTGTACCATGACAATACATATTTTGACGATATATATGAGATGGTGATTTTTTTTTTATGTGATATGCTATGCGATGTGTTTATGGATGGATTTTGATTTATATATGCTATTCTATGATTTATGATGCGATGTGATGTGATGTATGATGATGCAGATGTTGATGGGTGAATGTATTTATTTTTCAATATTTTATTATGCATTTTGTGATGATGTATGCACTATGCAATGATTATGTATGGATGTGGTAAATGTTATCCTTTATGCAGATGCTTAGATTAACAAATATTTATTTTGTAATGATGGATGACATGGTGTTATGATGATGTTGTATGAAATGTTATGATGCTTTTGATGGATGCTTATGTGTGCTAATGTGATAGTTATGCAATGCTATGGTATGATGCTATGGTGGATGATTGTGTTATGCTTATGGTGAATATGGATATGTAATATGATGATGTAGGTGGTTTATGGGATAAATGATTTATGTAACACTTAGAATATTCAATCTATATGTATGGAAATGCAATATATATTTCTATATGATATGTTATGTAATATGAAATATGTTATATGCTGATGGTTTATGGATACAAGATGGATGCAATAATAATGATGATTTGATTTAACTATCATGGTACCACTGTTAGCATGAAAAGCAAGAGATAGAAGAAATCCAAAAGATTCCAACAAGACATGAGATGATGATGATGATGATGATTTTCTTTCCAAAGAGTTAGGATTTTCAAAGGGCTAATTACCTTATGTTTGATAACACACATGGGAACGATGCATCAAGGTATAAAGAACCAGGATGGTGTTGTACGTCGTGTGATGGACTTTGACTCGACAATCAGATAGGAGTATCCCTATTCACACTTGACATATGGAAACCTTAGTAGGATGTACTTTAGGTACTTCAAACATCTCGGACCAAAACATAGAAAGGAAAGCCTTCCTATGTTGTCAACAAGACATCTAAAACACCTTCCACACATATATAATAAAGCAAGTATTCACCGAGGTTATATTACAAAGACATCCAACAAGAACAATAGATAAAAAGATAATGATCATTACCCCATTCCTATCTCTCTAAATCTTTTGTTTAGACATCATTGAGAGGTCCTTGGAATGAGCACAATAAGATAAATCAACAAGGCAAAGATAAAGCAAACAAACAAGCTAATGTTCTTCAATACTGCTAGCCAAGACTAAACTACGATGATGCCTGATGTTGATGTCCATTGTAGGAAGGATGCATCTTAAGACATGACAATATCAAATAATTTAATATGGGATTGATTGGATGATAGGCTATTGAGACAAAGAGTTGACCAACTTGTTTATGTACTGACCTTGACTTGAGATTTTGACATTTGAGTTTTCACTTTCGAACTACTAGACTTGTTTCCGACTGTTTTACCAAAGGTTGAGGATGATGATTGTTTATTATGGGTGATGTTTATTGCGAGTGAGAGTGAGATGAGACGGATGGATTTTTTTCAAATATTTGGATGTTTTTGATGTTTTGCAAATGTTTTGAGGTTGTTTTTGGTATTTTTCAAGATTTTACAAATGTTTTGATTTTCAAGTTTTCAAATGTTTTGGGGTTTTTTGAGATTTTGACCAAGAGACTAACCTAAGGACCTATCCTAGGGGCTTCGAGGGATGATCAACTTATTATCCTTGCCTATGTTATACACGTAGAGACCACGTAGTTCAACTAACAAACTCGATTATTGATGAGATATGAACAAATGGATTTTTAGTTTATTATGACAGACTCTTAAAGGACTAACCTAAGTGTCTCAGGGGATGATCAAAGATCAACCTTGCCTATGTTCAAGGCTCAGAGACCCATAGTTCAACAAGACGATTCTATTTTTGACTTTGTGTCTGACTTTTTGACCTATTTTTGGGGATTTTGATATATTTTGGATGTTTTTGGATTTTTCAATTTAAGGACTTCAAGAATATACACAAATGAGAACATGCCCCCAGCATGATGTGATAGTCTACTCTAATAAAGGTAGGACAAAATAACCTTGGGAATGGGCCAAGTAGTACTAAGAGGGATCATGACTCAAAAAAAAGAACATGTTATTATGCGGATGTTGAATGGATGGGTGATGGAGATATGGAATGTGATGGATGATGGAAGTGCAATGGATGGATGATGCAGGACAAGTCATGAAGATCCTGGTGGATGGAAAGTGCTTATTTACACAAGGTGCTTGTTTGACAAGTTTTCACCAAGGTACTTGTCCAAAGTGCCACCGAAGTGGTTTTCACTAGAGGATGATTTTTCTCTTCTTCTTTTTTCTTTTTCTGATTTTTTTTTTTTTAGATTTTTGGTTTTCTAATTTTTTTGTTGTCACCAAGATGCTTGTTTCCTAGGTTTTCATCAAGGTGACCATTTTTAGGAAATTTTCTTTTTTTTTGGATTTTTTGGTTCTATACCTTGAAAGATTAGGGATAAATTTTTTTGAGATGGGAGCTATTCATAGGCTCCTACAGAGGTTCCCCTTCGGGTGTTGATAATTGATATGTCACTGACTTGTAACTTGATGTAATAACAAATGGTCCCAACCAGTTGGGTTCAAATTTTCCTTTGTTGTTTGGATTTGGGACATTCTTCTGATTCTCCTTTAGGACAAGTTCTCCAAATTAGAAATTCTTGCTTTTGATTCTCTTGTTATAGCTCCTCTTGAGTCTATTTTGATAGACTTGCAAATGATTCAATGCTTCTATACATCACTCATCCAATAGCTCCAGCTTGTCCAGTCTTGATACGTGGTATTCCTTGTCCGTAATGAGGTTTTGCAATGATATTCTCAATGACGGGAGCTCAATCTCAATGGGAAATATGGCTTCTGATTTGTAAACTAGGGAGAATGGGGTGGTGTCGGTGGGTGTACGGATGCTAGTTCGATAGGCCTAGAGGGCAGGATTTAGCTACAGATGCCAGTCATGACCTGTGTCATTGACTGTCTTTTTCAGGATGATTAGGATGGTTTTATTGGTGGCTTTTTCTTGGCTATTTCTTGGGGATAGTATGGTGTGGAGAAGCGATGTTGGTTTTTGATTTTTTTGTAAAGGTCACAAACATCCTAATTTTTGAATGGTGTCCCATTATCAGAGATGATAGCCTGTGGGACACCATAGTGGCATATGGGTAGTTCATTTTTAACTTTAATATCTACTTCCCAGTTATGTAGGTCATTGGTATGACTTCTACCCACTTGGTGAAATACTCAGTGGTAGTAATGATAAACTTTTGGCCACTGGATGAGGTGGGAGTGATTTTTCCAACGAGATCAATCCCCCACTATGAAAAGGGCCATGGTGTAATGATGGGATGGATCTCTTGAGCTGGAGCATGGATGAGGTCCCCATGTTGCTAACATTGGAGACACCTTTTGACGTAGTCATGTGCCTCTTTCTCCATAGTGGGCCAATAATACCTCGTCTTCAGTAGTTTCTTGGCCAAGGTCATTCTGCTCGAGTGCAAACCACAAATCCCATTATGTGCCTCAGTTAAAGCAGTCAAGCCTTCGTCAGTATTGAGGCAGTGTAATAAGGTTCCCTCTATGCTTCTATAGTATAAGGTATTTCCTAGGATGACAAACCTAGAGGACTTTTTGACAAAGGTTCTTTTTAGGCTTGAGGGTAAGTCAGCCGATAGGATACCTATGCGTAGGTAGGTATAAATGTCATGGTACCAGGGATCACCGGGACCAACAATTTTGCACACAAATTCTAACTCTGGTACCTTGAATGCGGGAAAGAAAAGCTAATCTACCAAGAATTCATTTTAGGACGTTGTGAGGGATATCTAGTAAGGATCCAATCATTTCCATGGCATCTACAGCTCTATAGTTGGCTCTGGGTATTTGCTCAAATGTGATCTCGATGAAAGATTCCTTAAGAGTCTCCACTAGTTTTTTGTATGGAGCTAGCTTATCATCCTTTGTTTGGTACTCATTTTTTACTTGATTTATTATCATCTAGGAGTCTCCATATACTTTAAGGGTCATGATGTGCCACTGCATTGCTATTCTAAGACCTATGGTTAAAGCCTCATATTTTGTGATGTTGTTAGTGCAAGGGAATGCCAATTTATAGGATCTAGGAATGCAATCCCCCTGTGGGGTGATGAATAAAATACCGACTCCTGATCCATGTTGCATATAGGAGCCATCAAAGTAGAGTTTCTAGTGGTCGGTTATGCTGAGATTGAAGATGGATTCATCTGGAAACTTTGATATGAGTGGGTTCTTTGAATAGATTGGTGCCTCTGCAAGTTGATCTGCTATGACTTGGCCCTTGATTATTTTCCACTCCACATATTCAATATCATACTCTGATAGTATCATGACCCATTTAACCATCCTTCCTGTAAGCATTGCTTTTGATAGTAAGTATTTGAGGGAGTCAATTTTGGCAATGAGTTTTATTTTGTGTGCCCACATGTAATGTTTGAATTTTTGTGAAGAAAACACTACTGCTAGACAAGATTTTTTGATGAATGAGTAATTTAACTCATTCCCAACCATTGTGCATTTGATGTAATATATGGCCCTTTTATCCCATTTTCATCATGCTGAGCTAGAAGAGCACCAAGGGTTGTTGTTGTCGCTAACACATAAAGAATTAATGGATTTATTGGGATTGGTGGCATGAGGACCGGCATTGTAATAAGATATTCTTTGATTTTATTGAAGGCTTCCTCACACTTGTTATCCCACCTATACGCTACTCCCTTCTGAAGTAGGTGAGAATAAAGGATTTGTTTATTTTCCAATTGTGCGATGAATCTGCGGATGGACTGAAGCCTGCCCTGGAGACCTTTCAATTGTTTTAATGTTTTGGGTGCCTTCATCTCTAGGATTTCATCACTTTTTCTAGATCTATTTCAATACCTCTCATTGACACTATGTATCCTAGCAACTTTCTTGATTGTACGCCAAAGACACACTTCTTTGGATTTAATCAGACCTTGTATTCCTCCATCCTATCGAAAATAGCACTCAAGGTTTCTATGTGATCTCTCCTCTTCTTGGATTTTGCTAGTATATCATCAACATAATCTTTGACAGTCTTGTGGATCATGTCATGGAAGATTAGCATCATTGGTCTTTGATAAGTTGCCCCAACATTTTTCAAGCTAAATGGCATCATATTCCAGCAGTAAGTCCCCCATGGACAAGTGAAGTCTATTTTGTGTTGGTCTTCTTTAGAAATCATTATCTAGTTGTATCCCTAGAAAATGTCCATCAGGGAAAGCATTTCATGTCCCACCATCATGTCTACAATCATGTCAATGTTGGGCAGCAGGAAATCATCTTTTGGACATGCTTTGTTTAAGTCCCTGAAGTCTGTACAAATTTGGATGCTCCCATCTGGATTTGAAATAGGAATTAGATTGGATACCCACTCAGACTAGTCAATTGGTCATATGAATCCTACATCTAGTAATTTCTTCAATTCCATTTTGGCCAATAAAGCAATTTGAGGATGCATTTTTCTCATTTTTTGTCGGACAAGCTTTACTTCAGGATACACTACTAGATGATGAACCACAATTTTTGGATCAAGCCCAGGCATGTCCACATAGCTCCATGAAAAATTAACTTGTCTTTCTCTTAAGAAGGCTGCTAGGTGCTCTTGTTGATCTGATAGTAATAACTCCAACTAGAATATGATGTGTGGTGTCTGCTCTGTTCCTAGGTTGACTGGATTGCATTTTTTGGCTAGGACCAATGATTTTTCCTGATGGAGAGCTCTGAGAGGTATATTGAATCCCCCATCCTTAGGTGCCTTAGAGAGGTTTTCACCATTGGATGTGTCCTTTATTTTTACTATTTTTGGGTTGGAGAGTGCCATAGTGTGGTTTTCACTCAAGGACCTAGAGATTATTCTCAATTGTTCGCTTTTGCGATTGAGGGATTCAATCATTTCCCCATAATATGCATGTGTATCCAGAATTATTTTAAATCTAGCTTAATGATCCCCACATGGAATGTTATCTTGTAGTCTTATGAATTCTGAGAGTGCTTCATCATTTTTTAATGTGTCAGGAATTGGTGGTCCTCATTGGTTGTAATTGATGAGTTGTGGGTAGACTAGATGGATTTCATGGATTTGGTTTTCAAATTCATAGAATAGGGTACTAATCATAAGTAGTGAGGAATTCTCAAAAATCATTGGTAGGTCAGTTATGGTATCTTCCTCATCATCGCTACTACTACAGACATCAGTTATGTCCAAAGTGAAATTATCTATGACGCGACCAGTGGATATCGGTAAGCAAAGTTCAGTTGGTGTTGATTCATGGGGAGTCTTGACTGCTTTAACTATGGGATTTCTTCCACATGTGGTTATACTCGAAGGGGTACATCTGAGGCCAAGATTTCTCATTCGCATCTCAAGAATGATAGGTATTAGAAGCCCATTGTCATTTTTCCCCAGTTTCTAGTTTATGTCATTACCCCATTGCGAGCATCATTTGCAAACCTTTGCTTCTATCATCCATTGGTAGATTAGCTTTTGGTCTATTATCTTGGTATTGGAGATGAGATGGGTCCTCCTCTATGACCTCTTGGCCATGATCTCCCCAACTTCTAAATTTTGGATATTCTTCAAGGGATGTTTGAGATGTGGAGGCTTTATTTGATTGCGGGCATCCTCGTGATCTAGGAGATTGTGGTAACTCTCCTACCACAAAGGAATTTTTGGGAATTGTATAGCTTCCACAACCATTGTCCCGAATGATGACTTTGATATTAGAGATGGTCGGGATAGTGGGAGTGGCAGGTACCTCTGTCGTAGAATTGGAAGCGAGAGTGGCTAGATCAATGTATGGTGTTGATGGACCTCCATCATTTCTAGGCACTTGAGGTATTTTGTAGTATTTTGCTTCTAGGTTCTTGCAGTAGGAAGATGGTTCAGGATCTCCATGGATGGTGACCTCTTTTCCTTCATATGTGAATTTGACACATTGATGAAAGGTTGATGCTACTGCTTGCATTGCATGGATCCACGAGCGTCCCAGGAGAATTTTATAAGGCAAGTCGAGGTGCAGGACTTAACAAGTAGTTTCCATGATCGCTAGCCCTACTTGAATAGAGATTTGGATTGTGCCTTGGGAAACTCTTTCTTGATCATCATATGCTTTGATTGTAATACCTTTTCCTTTGTCGATGGAATCTTCTAATATTTTTAGGTTCTTAATAAGCTTGAACGAAAAAATATTCAAGCCTACACCTCCATCCACCAAGACTCGCTTAACTTTATTTTTATGCACTAGGACCTCTAAATGGAGTGCACAATTATGAGATGGTTGAGCGGGAATGTTCTGATCGGAGAATGTAAGGAGATTTAGAGTGATGATATTTTCAACCATAGCTTGGAATTATTCTGCATCAAGATCTGCGGGGATAGCTGATGAAGCCAATGCTTCCTCAAGGATTTTCTCGTGGGAAAATGAAATTTTTAACAACTCCATGATGGAGATTTGTGTTGGGGTTCTTTTCAATTGATCAAAGACATTGTAACCATTGGGAACAGATCTTGGGTTAGGTGTGGGCACTATGTTTGGCTAAGATGACCTTGCAATGGTAATTTTTCCACCTCTTTTGGTGACTCCACAATCGGCATGGGCTCCTTTGATGGTGATAGTAGCACAGTAGTCATCCAAGGATGCGACGACATGGTCGTACACATGATTCACGTTCTTGAAGATACCTTTCCCCTTATTAGTGTTATTGTTCCCTTTATTGTTATGGTTAGGCATTGGATTCGTGTATATTTTGAGGTTTTTATCTCTTGTTGGTTGTTCCACATTTATGATTTTTTGATCGATGATGTCTTGGACTAGGTTCTTTAACCTCATGCAACTATTAGTGGTGTACCCTTTGATTTTGTGGAAGTCATAGAGCTGATTTTCATTGTACCATGGAGGTTTAACATCTGGTTCTTGGTAGTTCTCATAAGTAGGAGCTTTGATGAGGTTTTCATTTATCAGTTTCTTCATGATGACTTTGAGTGGTTCCCCAAGGGTGGTGTACTTCCGCTTGGGAGAATTCTTGTTTTGCTAGGGTGGTCCCCTTCAATCATTGACATTATTGATCACTTGATTATTTGTCTATTGTGTTGTTGTGTTAGCTTGGTGATAGTTTTGATGATGGTTTTGTATTTTTTATTGTGGTGTGGGTGTGTATTGTTGAGGGGCATTGATGACAACTTTGGCATTGACGACACCATCATTGGTAACATTTTTGTTTCTTGCCCATGTGTGAGGTTTGTCATTGTAACTGGTGGATGGGAAATTGTTCTATTGTTTGGGATATGCAGTTGATCCTTCAAGTTGTGTCATAAGGGATCGTTTGATGTTGAGCACCTTGGAAATCAACTGGTCGTATGTGGTGATACCTTGAACTTTGAGATGGAATGCCAAGGCTTCGTCGAGGTTGGATATGATAGTGCACACTTTTTGTTCCTCAAGCATGACCCATTTGCTCTGATTGGCCATGGATTTCCATCATTGTCAGAATGAAGCAAATGATTCATTCTTACATTTTTTTAGAGCTGATAGTTCCTCTAGACTGACATCCATAGCGATATTGCAAGCATAGTTTTTGATGAATGCATCTATGATTTCTTGAAATTTATTAATCCCTTGAGGTAGGTGAGAGAACCATTCCATGGTGTGGCCAGCCAAAATTCTAGCAAACAACCGTATTTGATAGGTATCGTCATACGCAAATTCCATGCAATGAACTTAGAATTCCCTGATGTGATCTTCAGGGTTTCCCATCCCACGGTATTTATCAAATTTGGGGATCTCAAATCCCTTTTGGAATGGTTTCATTGCAAGGCTCCTATCGAATAGATAAGGGCACAAGTTGCTGGGGGTTTTTGTGGTTCACCATGATTAAAGGTCTAGCACTTGTTGCAAGAGCAAACTAATTTGTGTCGTCACATTGTTTTGCATATCAGAGGGTGGGATGAAGGTGTTATGAGGTGGTTCAACTATTGGTGGGATTGGTGGATTGGTTGGTATGTTGATAGATGGTGTTTTCATATTCTGTTGAGCCAAGTATGCTTGTAATTATTGTTTTACCAACAACGCTTGTTTTTGCTCCTATTGATACTATGTTATTAGTGCCTGTTGTTGAGCTTGTTGTTGGGTGGCTAATCGAGTTGCTTCTTGTTTTTCTTGGTATTATTTTAGCGCTTGCTGATATGCTTGGTGTTGAGCCACTTGTTGTTGTGCAAGATATTGTGCTTGTGCTTGAGCTTGTTGGGCTTGGTATTGAGCTTGGGATTGAGCTTGAGCCTATCCTTAGACCTGAGTGGAAGCTTGTGCAATCCGTGCAGCTTGTGCACCTTGTGCTACTTGAGTGGTTTTTTGTTGTTGTAATAAAGCTTGGGCTTGTGATTGTAATGCTTGCTATGTGGCTTGAGTGGCTTGAGTAGCTTGGGCAGCTTTTTGAGCAGCTAGCTGTGTGAATTGTCGATTTTAAATTTGTTATAATACTTTATGATAAGCAGTCTGTTCAGCGGATTGAAATGCAACACTATATTGGCTTGATGTATTTGAGATTGGTGGTGGTGGTGGAGGTGTATTTCGAATGGTGCTTGTTGTGGTGATGAGAGGAACCATTGTGTTGATGGTTGGTGTTTGATTCGTAGATGGTGTGATCAATGTGTTTGGTCCTTGAGAGACCATGTTTTGAGGTGTTTGGGGGATGGTTGATGATGTGATGGTGGTGGTTTGCATTATAAAGGTGGTTTCCATTTGTTTTTGTGATATTGATGATAAGCTTTAAGGATTTGATATGGTACTTTGATTGATGCTCGGTGGGTTGATCTGATTTTGTTGATTGATACTTGGTAAAGGGGGTATTCCTAAACCAAGAGGCATTGTGGATATTGATGAAAATGGTGGAAGTGGTGGAAACATAAGTGGCAAACTCCATTGGGGAAATGATGAAGATGTAGTGTCAAAGATGCCCCCTGGTCCAAATATATCATTCTCTCCTTGTGAGGTTATGGGGAGAGACGTTTGGGGTGTTGCGCGGAATGATGATGATGGGTCATTTGGATTGTGAAGGGTGAGAGGGACATATGGATGTGATTGGTTTTGAGGTACAGATTGTCCCAAGATAGTATTTGCATCCAAATCTTGATTGTTTACAAGGGGATGTTTTTGTAAATCATTGAGAAATGTGCTTCCCTTGTTACCAATGGGTTGAGTTGGAGCAATAGATGATGTGATTTGGGGAATTTTTTGAGTGATGCTTTGAAATGGAGATGTAGATGAAATTGGGATGGTGGATGAGATTGGGTGCATGATCCCAAAAGATGGCTCCACAATAGTGCTCAGATCAAAATAGAAGGGGAGTTTAGCCCCTTGCTTTGCTAATTCGAGCATGTATAGTGAAGGACTAAGTCTCATCATGATATTGATAATTTTATGATTCTCCAGATTTTGAACCATTTCAGTGATTTCCTCATGTGACATTCCAAAGGGGTTGTTGGTAAGATCATCCACTTGAACTTCTTCTTGTTGATTTGAGGATGAAGGAAAGTTAGTTCAAGGGTTGCTTGATCCAACAGGATTCATTTTAGAATTTTTTTGGCTTATATCACTCGAAGTGGATGTTTCTTTGTTGGATTCCATGTTGCTCTTGTGTTGAGATCTAGTTTTCACCATAAAATAGGGATCAACTTTCAAGAATAATTCTTTGGATTGATCTAACTTTAGGTACAAAATAGAAATTTTAGGATGTTTTAAGGATCAAAGGTGAAATGAGGGAGATGATGGAAAAGATGAATGATGTGGATGTTTGAACTTTTGAGAAATCTTGAGGGGATGCTAGACTTTTTGGACTTTTTGGATTTTTTTGGATTTGTTTTGGATTTTTCTTTTTTGGATAGACCTTGATTTGATTTTTGGTTTGCTTTGATTTTGGATTATGAACAAATATACCCTAATATGTTTGGATGATTATCTAGGGGGTAGATTTTCTCAAAGGTTGATAATTTGAATATGTGTAGGGAGAAGGATGCATCTACCCACACCTATTCAGACAAGATGATAATTTACCTAAGTATATCAAGAAGGACGCATCTACATATACCTAGCTAAACAAGATGGTTTGATAATAAGCATATGCAAAAGTATGCATCTATGCATACCTAGCCAAAGATGATTTGATGTTTTCATTTAAAGATTTCAAGGATTTTTCTTCAAGGATTTGATGATTTTGATTATTTTTTGCCAAAAATCCTAGCATGGAGGACAATTTCAATATTTTTCAACCATTGATGGTGAGGTGATTTTGGTTTGATGTTCAAGGATGAATGAAGGTTTTATTTTGATCCTATGTTTACCTAAAGAGACACTTGTTTACTAGACCTCAGTTTTGAAGAACATGCTTTTCTCTAGACAAGGTGTTCAAATTCATGGAAAAGATTGGGATTCTGACAATAATAAAATGAGTATAATCTGGGTTTGTTCCTTGAGGCTTTCCTATAAAAATTAAAAAATAGTCTTCATTTGAATTCGTATAGTGTTGAGAGACGCATTTGGTGATCTTTTGGACTAAGAGTTTTTACCTTTGGTTTCTTGATCTTGATCTTGCGTGAGATCATTGGGGACACATGTGTGGGGTCCAATTTTTTTTAGTCTTTTCTTAATGAATTTTTTTACCACAAACACTTCTTTGATTAGGTTTTCCAAAATAGATGTCCAATATCTTAACTTCTTCTGATTCCACAAAATATATCATGTGGAACTTTGATGAAATCAAGGCAAGGGTTTCCTATTGTTAACTTTAGCAAGCAAATTGAGATATAATTCAAGTGTTTAGAAACCTCTAAAGATAAAATCCCAAGGGAAAGCAATAACACATGAATTTGGTCAATTGTATTTGCTTCCTAAAGGGTTTGAAGTTTTGATGACAATGCTAAATGTTTGTTTCCAAATGTTTTCAAACAAGAAAAGTGTTTTGTAACCAAGAGCAAGCACAATCCTATGTATATGGAAGACTATATTTGTTGAGTCCCCACTTGGATAAGTCCAACTATGCTTATTTTTAGCGAATGGTTAGATGCTTGACCCCACTCGCTCCCCTCCATGACACTCACTTCTCAGGGCATCCAAGCATCAATACCCATGAAACTCCCATGGCATACTTTCCATTTCTACTAAAAAACGTAAAAGTGTGGGGTGGCTTAAAAAAACTGTTCTTGCACCAACAAATAGATAGGGATTTTTGCCTTTCTACAACAAGGGTTTTAATTCAGAATTTTTGTTCATAGGAGTTGACCCATCGAGGCGAGAGACCATTGTTTCCCTTCTCATCAGAGCTAACCGTGTGATACTAGTGTTTGTTCCAGTACCCACTTTTATATCTCGGCTAGAAATACTCTTGGCTTTATAGTGTTACCGGTTGAGTCGTTCCCTTGGGTGAGTACTTTTTCCCCAAGGTAGGCCCTCTAAGATAAAAAAAAGTGAGAAAAAATATTTGTAACTCGATTGATCTTTATTGAGAAACAAAGAGAGAATACACACGATAGGTTTACTCACACTCGCAAGATGTTTTGTTTAATTTTAAACCCAAAATGAAGTGTTGAGGCAATTACTTTATCCCAACCTAAGACCATCAAAAATCCTTTTGATTCTCAAGATCACCATGAGGCGCGAGAGCAGGGCATACGTATTTTCAATGGTGTTAGTTTGAGTAAGCAATTAAAAAAACAAAGTAGCACATGTTCTTTTTAATCCTACAAAGCAATAAATGACTTCTTTTTATAGCACCAAACGAAATGTGAAAATTTGTCTTGTTCAATTATTAAATTTGAAAACCAACTTTAGTAAGTTTGTGCCCTAAAGTTCATTTTAAGCCTTTTGCAACAAGAAATTGAAGTGTTCTTTTTAGAGCCCAAAATGAATTTAGTATGTCCTAAGCATGAGAGATAAAAAAAATTCTTGTAAGAAGATGAAAATCCTCCAAAAGTGTTAAACAAACACTAGAGTGTTCAAAAACACTTGGTATAATGAAATGGTGATGCTATCATGCCTCTTTGCTCCTTCACCTTTGCTCAAGTTAACCTACAAGAAAACTAGTCAAACCTACAAAACAGAGATCAGGAAAGCAAATAATACCACTAATGATCAAAAATGAAAAAGGCACATGTCATAAAAAAATAAACTTCACTTTTTACTTTCTTCTAGCGGTGGAACCTGTGAAGGCATCGCATTTTGAAGCCCTCCAGTGGTGCTATATGGCGCCACTTGTCAATTAGCATCATTCTGTAGCAAGGACAGAGACCATGAAGGTGTCGTTGTTTGAGCCAGTGGTGGAGTTTGTAATTTGAAAAGATTCCAGCAAGCGAAAAAGACTCAGCGGTGGACTTTGCAAATTTGAATCTTAGGCAGGAAACAAAGAGCATCAGAGTTTGGAGTTTGTAGCTGTGTGATATAGCAACGCTAGAGTCCCAACAGTCCCAAACTACGATGCTTAGTTGTCAGCGGTGGAGTTCCCTGTAGGGACACAAAAACATCAAAAAGCATGGAATTTGGTGAGAAAAACATGATTAGAACTTTTGGTAGCCCTCCTTCTAGCACCAAAATGTGAACCAAGATTCCCAACCTACACAAACACAAGAGACAAACAATATATTAGATCCAATGCAAGTTAGTATCATGATTCCCCAAGAAATCCATTTGAATTGCAATAGAAAGAAAATGAAATGAAAAACATAAACAAGCATAAGCTAAAGATATTAAATCCTATTCAAATGCAATGCAAACTCTTAATCTCTTGGGGGAGTTGATGCCAATTTGATGTGGAAATTGGCCCTTTCCCAACTCCTATACAAGTTTTATTGATTGGTGATGAAGAGTGATCCACATTGTTGATGATTGAAGTGTGATGCAAGATGAAAATATGCATAACCTAGCTATAAAACTCAATAATATGGATGAAGATTGCTATGAATTTAAGTATAGTAAGTTTAATCAAGTTGTGGATGCTAAAATGAGTAATGAGACCTCTTATTTATAGATTAACAAGTTGGAGAAATTCCCAAAATGAAGCAATGTGGGACTAAAATTCAACCAATGGCAAGGTGCCACTTGTCAAGATGAGAATGGATGAGGGATGTGCCCATAAATGCAATTAGGTGATATTTGAAAATGGTGAAATGACATGTAAGAGGGAAAATAAATGCCTTAAATTCCACTTGGCTCAATGCACAAGGACATGTAAGATGAAATGAATGTCTTGTTGGAAGGATAAAGTCCACTTGGATTTTGAATTCAAATTTGAGGGAATATTCCTCCATTATGCCATGTTGAGGGGAAATAGAGATTTAATAAATGAATTAAATCTATTTTCATTGGCAAGTGGCAAAAGCTAGAGGATGGGACATGAATAGAGATTAAATTAATCAAGGTTAATTAATTTAATGGGAGATTAGATGATGTGACAAATTTGACTTAGATTTATGGATTGATTTAAATCAAATATGAGAAGAATATGATTTAAAGATTAATTAAATAAATATTTTTTATTTATTTAATTAAAGGAGATGAAATTAGATTAAACTAAATAAGGTTTTAATTTATTTAATTTAATAGATAGACTTTAGGGATTTAATCAAATAAAAGGAATTATTTAATTAAATATGGACATAGGGTTAATTAGATCAGATAAATTGATTTAATCAACAAGAGATAAATACTTAATTAGATAAAATGATTTATTTAATTAAGAGAGGAAAATTGATGAATTTAATCAAATAAAGGCATTTAATTAAATGGTTAGACTGAAGGATGATTTAGGATGAAATAGTGTTAGTAATCGGGATCAAGTATGTCGGTATATTTTCCATGTCTACAATGCTAGACCTCTAAAATTTTCAAATCCTAAAGACTCAATGATTTAGAAAACAAGAGGGCATATGAGAATGTTCAAACATGTTCGAACTCTCCTACCTTGGGCATAAAATTTTCTCATCAAAGTGTAACAATTGCGGTAAAATATTGAAGCCCACTTTTGACCATACCTTGTTCTACGATTCCTATGTCTGCAATGGAGTGTTGGAGATTTTTCCCTATGAATTTTGACTATTTGATGAATCATTTAGAGGAGTTAAGTATCATGAAAAAGACCAGGATTTTGACTCCAAAAGAATGCATATAGTTTCATACTGTGCCTTCAAGCATGTCTATAAAAGTTTGCTACCAATTTTTTTCTATTTTTATGAACTACTAGAAGGTGTTTATTAAGATCTTTTGGAGTGAGACGCCTAAGTCTAAAATGAGGACTTGTAGACCTTGGCTTAGGGATCTTGATTTTTCATGAGATCATGTGGAAATAGTTTCAATTTATGGAAGAAAGGAAGACATTTATTGTCATGTGGGTGGTGGTAATAGGGGCCTTCCAACCTCAATATCATCATGTTCCTCTTCTTCCTCTAAAATGGTTGTTGTGTTTCTCCACTATTTGTTTGTTTTCAAAAGTGAAGGTTCTCAAACTGCTAATAAGATCGGTTTTTTCACCATTTATGAGTTCAAATTTTGGTTTAATTATAGCACCTAGAAGATCAGGTTGTTCAACAAGAGCAATCAATCTCCAAATAGTCATGTGGGGTTCATTTTTCAAGTTATCTTTGCTTAAGTGAATTGATTTTACCACAAACACTTGTCTTTGATTATGTTTCCAAACTAGATGTTTATGTCAAAAACATCATAACTTTCACAATGTCCATTTTGTGAAAATCGTGAGGTTAAATCCATAACTCCCTATGGTGTCTTTGGGAGAAATATGGGTTTGAGATTAATGTCAAGATATTTATAAATCGCTAAGGATAAATCCTTAAGATAAGCAATAATATCAAGGCTAACTCAAGAAGTCTATATTTGAGCCAAAGTGTTTGAATTTTTTAGGATGATAGTGAATGTTTTCTTTTGGATCCTTTTGAAACCAAGAAAAGTGTTAAACTCACTCACAATCATTTACAACCCTAGGATAGAAATGGTTATATTTGTTGAGTCCCCACTAGGATTTCTCCAAATACTAGACAATACGAACAATTATAGATTTGGTGACACTGGCTCCCCTCCATAGCACACACTTCTTGGGACAACCAAATCTCAAAATCCTTAAAATCTAAAGATTAAAAGGAATTTTTATTTTTCTACAATTGAATAGTACAAATGTGGGGTGGCTTCAGAACGACCATTCTTGTACCAACAAATATTTTTAGGATTTTTGTATGTTAAACAAATGGGTTGTAGTAAGGGTAAACAGGGACATGGCATCTTGCAAGTGTCCAGGAAGCCACTAAAGGCTTTGATCAATCCTACTAGGGGATATTATACTTTTTACAGTAGTACCCCATTCTGAAAGATATTGTATAGCTAAGACCTACATACCATGAGGACTTGAATGTTTAGTCTTATCCATTTATACACTGGCCTAAGTGAAAAACCGGTTGGATTCGCCTTTGAATTGGTCTTAGGAAAGTCCCTCTAAAGATAACAAAAGTGAGGGAGTACACTTGTAGTTCGACCACCCCATTCGCATAAAGTGGAAGGAGGGAGCACACACAATGTCTCTTTCTCACACTAGCATGATTGTTCAATTTTAAACCCAATTGAAAGATGTGGGTGATTTTGCAAAGTGTTAGAGAATGTTTTTGTTTCTCAAGGTCGCCAAATGGCATGAGATAATTGCATACGCATTCACCAACAACATTGAAAATCACAAAACATAGCAAACAATTGTCAATTTTTTACCTTTCAAAGCAATGATGAGTTCATTTTAAGCACCAATTGAAAGATGAATTTTGCCTTGTTCAATTTTAAGCCCAATTGAAAGATGTGATGTGAGGGTTCAATTTTATCCAGCTTTGAGTGTTCATTTTAAACCAAATTGAACTCTAGTGTGTTTCCTAAAGCAGAAAGTAGAAAGCATGAAATTAGGTTATAATTGCCCCAAAGCATCAAACGCTTGTTACAATTATAGAATTTTGAGATAGAAAAGAATTTCTTCACTTTCACTCCATGTCCTTAAAACCTGCAAAACCCTATTAGTCTAACAACCAAAACACAGTCAGGAATGCATCAGTGATTAGATAAACTAAAGAAATTAAGTCACATATAGAAAAAACAAACATAAAAATTTCTTACCCTACCAGGTTTTCATTAAATATGATAGCGTCGTAGTTTGAAATTTGGGCATCGCTCTACAACAAGACTAGTGAGCACGACTGCATCGTTATTTTGATGGGCGGTGCTGCTAATGATAGCATCATAATTTGGAATTTGAAAGTGTCAGACTGGTGAGTTTAAGCATCATTGTTTAAACAATTCGATACATCTAGATTAAATATGTCACCATATTTAAATCTGTGTCTGTGTTTTAAATTGACAAGGCATTGGTATATGGCGATGCTATTGAAATAGCATTGCTACAACCTACAAAATAGCATAAAAATTGAATTTGAGCTAAAAAAAATGGTGAGATTATTATTTTTCCCTCCTTCTAGCGCCAGAATGTGATGCGAAAATATCAGTATTGGCTGAATTACACTTGATCCATGAAGAATTGAAGTATAACGGAGCCACTAATACTCAAATCTCAACAAGATCATTCAAATGAAATTGAAATTAAACATTTTATCAAAACCTAACATACTAAATTATGAAAGCTTTCAAAACATCTAATCTAGTCCATCTAAAACTTATCCTATTGTGGAATTGGTATCGTGTTGATGTAGAAAGATGACCCTTTCCCAATCTCGTGATTAGTGAGCCTATTTCAGTCGATTCTATAGAAGAGAATCGATGAAACCATTGTGATTGATGTATGAAAACCTAGATTATGCTAAAAATGAGCATGATGCAAGCTAAGTTACCATGATTTTATGCTACAAATGATCTAATTATGCTATTGCTAAGCTAATCTAAGCTAAAATTATGTTAAAAGATGAAAACCCTAATTCATATTAAAACTAAGATGGATGCATGGAAGCAATTAATGGATGCTCTAAGCTATTATGCAATGAAAATGACATAAAACAAGCTAACAAGTGAGTAAATTGAGAGTATGGATGCAAGTGAATTCAATAGCATAAGTTGAAATTGAAAGATGGATCCATTTGCCTCCAAATAGTGACCTATTTATAGGAGAGCAAATGAGGAATGAATGGTTGAGATCAAAAAGCTTAATCAACGGTCTAAGATGAAGGGGATGAGAGGCATGGATCACAGATTCTCATCAATGGATGAGAATGCATGATGAGATTTTAATCAAAGGCTCACACTTGCCTCAAACAAAGACACTTTTGACCTTCTCACATAGGTCAAAGGTAACTTACTCAAGAGGTTGAAGGTTTAGCTTGTTCAAGAATCCAAGTGAGTTGATTGGAGGAGAGAGAATATTCCTTTAGGTGAGGAAAAAAGGTAATTTACAAATTAAAACAGTTTTTAATTGTGAAAAAAAGAGGATAATGAATATCCCATGAGAATATTCCCTTTGCTTAGAGGAAAATTAGTTTAATTGCTAATTAAACAAGATTTAATTTATGCAATTAGGGGATTATGAGAATTAAAGAGATATTTATTAAATTAGATGAGTTAATAAATAGGGGAGGGGTGAAATGATATTTAATTAGATAACTTAGGGTTATTTAATTAAATAAGATGGCTTAGGAGATTAAATTAAATATTTTGATTTACTTAATTTAATTAGATGAAGTGTTAGAGCGAAAAGGGATGAATTAACCCGATTGAATTAATTAGGTTAATGGATGAAAATGATGCAATTAATTAATTAGCTAGGCTAATCAAATTAATTAAGTGAAAAGAGGATGGGTTAAAGAGGAAATGATATTAGTAAATCTGATTTAAATGTATGATATTGATTAGGACATTTTTTCAGTGTCTACAAAATGAGTGTTCTTAATTAGTTGGCTTTGATCTTTTTGTTTCTTTATTTGCAATCTGAATTAGTTTGCTATTATATTATTTTGTTTTGGATCTTTTTTAATTAGAAGTTGTTGCCTTATTTTACATTAATTAGTTTTAATATATTAAATAATATTATATCAATTAGTATTAATTAGATTATATTAATTAATATAATTTAATTAATTTAATTTTTTATTTTAATACTTTAATTTTGATTGCTTTTTAGATTGTTTATTTCTTGATTATTTCTATATTCTTTTTAATTTCTTTTTGAATTATTAATCTTATTAGTAGGTTTTGATCCTTGTGGTTCTTCAATTGTAATCTTAATTAATAGATTATTATATTAATTTGTTTTGATCTTTTTGATACTATTATAATTAGAAGTAGTGGCCTAATATTTTATTAATTAGTTCTTATTTTTTATTTTATAATCATGTTATTAATTTGTTTAATCAACTCTCTCATCTTGTTTCATTAAGTTTATCTCTTTAGTTCCTTTTTAATATTAATAATGGTTTGTTTTTGATAAAGTAAGCTACACTTTTTAGGTTGTAGTACCCTTTACACAAGGAGCCCAAAGAGCCAAAAAGAGACTAGGACTAAAATTTCATCATTAATTCTGAACTAGAAAGTAGAAGAAACCAAAAATAGCAGAGCAACAGCAAAGAGAACCAACCACCCAATACACAACCCCAACCACTACTTTGCAAGTCCCTCCCACTTCTTAATGAGAAAATTCAAGACATCATCACCCACCCATTTAGGTCCCTCTCCTCCAATATTCTTCTCCACTTCCTCTTTGAGTACCTTGGATAGAGTGACAGTGGACCTTTGGATGATTTTTATCGTGAAGCACGTCAGCCAAGTAAACTTCTATTCAAGTTTGTCAACTAGGTCCTACAGTTTGTTGAAATCCTCATCCTTTCCATTATCCCCCTTAGTCACCTCCTCCTCCCTAGCCCTATGGTTTGAAGACTCAGTGTTAAAGTCCTCTTTTATCATTTTTTTCAATTATGGGAAGTGGTTGGGGCCTTCGATAAACTCTTCTAACTCCTCAATAGTATCCTACCACTTACATGTCCTATTGCCATCAGTCTGCTCTGAGTTGCTAGATATTTCATCAACAGGCACCTTTTTTTTTTTTCCAATCTATGAGACCATCTAACATTGGTTTTCTTCATCTCAATATCCACACTCGTTGCCACAACAATATCACCTTTAGAATCTATTTCCACAAGGATCCCTCCCTCATTGTCTATGTTCGACATCTCCACATGACACTAGTTGTCCTTTTTTCTCCTTTGTCTTAGCCGTCAATTTGTTGTCCTTCTTGGGAAAGGAATTTTTTAACTCACAAAGCCCGACAGCTGCCTTTGGTAGGCTAAACCCGCACCCCCTTTCTTTTTGGTATGGAGTTTGGATTTGGGGACATCTTTAGGTTCATTTTTCATAGGGAGGTTCTTCCTTTTTGGTTTGACATAAGCAACATGGGAAGGTTTTTTAGGAGAGTGGTCGTAAGGTTCATGCTCTTCAACACATAAAGTGGATATAGGCTTGGGGGGTAGAGAGATAAATGAAAATGGTAGAGCCAAAGTATGAGGCCCTAGTGTAAGGGAAAAGGTGGCAATGTTTCAAGTTCTAAAGATATAGAATCAAGGGTTTCCTTAATCAAGCTTTCCAGAGAGGAAAGTAGATAAAAAGGAAAGCTAATAAGCATTTTCTTCTTAAAATGGTTAAGTAATGGAAAATGGTAGAAATAAAAGACTTTAAATTTCCCCTCTAAATTAACATACCTCATGATAGCTAAACAAACCTAATCCCATGGCTTTAGAAGCTCCACCCTCTTGAACCTATTATGCTTTTTAACATGCTTCTCATTCCCCTTAAAGAAAGCATTGAGTCTCTCTAAATCCTACACCTTGGTGTGCTTCTTGAGTTTTTGGCTGGTGCAGGATAGGCTCGTTACCTTTATGATAACCTCCTCATTAACTCCAAAGGAGATTATGCCAACAATGACTTTTTTATCACTCCAAGAACTAGCGACCTGCATTGATAGCATCACACTGTGATCCATCAGGCTCTCCATAAGGGGTGAAATTCCTCCCTCCATGCAGATGAGCCAAACTATAGGGTCTCTACAAAATTCATCAAGGTTAATTTGGCTCGGTTTGAACCCTATCACCTCCCATCTCTTCACACTGAACAATGCAACTTACCTAAAAAACCAGAGTTAGCAAATTTTCAAATTGGCAATGGGTAACCTTTATCACCCATTTATCACCACCGTCAAACCAATAAGGAGAATTATGCCTAATTAAGGTAGCCAGAGCATCACATGATTCAGTGGTCATTTCCAAGAAAATTATGATCGTGGGGCTATAATAAAAATTTCTTAAGTACAAAAAGCTTAAGTTAAAATCCATTCTAACTTTCATCAAGTAATTATTTTCCAAGAGTCTCAAGATAAATTTGGTCATACACACATTCCTAAAATTATGGCCATGGGGCCATAATAAATCATTTTAAAGAACACCAAATTTAAACTAAGATCGATGATAACCTTGATCAGATAATAAATAGCCAAAAATCCAAAGATATGCTTCACCATATACATGTTTCTAATGTCATGATTTGAATTATGGTACTTTTGAAAAGGCTGCTCATAAATATTTTGAAGAGCCCACCCCTTCTCTGTCATAATTTCAAACCACTACCCAGAATCTTGTCTATTCCTCTCCACGTCATCCTGCTTGTTCCATATCATCAAAGGGCCAAAGGTATAGAGCCACATGTACCCGCCCAGATCAGCAAAGTTGGCTACCATCATTAACAGTACATTTTTTTTCTTCATCAAGGATAAAACCTTGTATATTCATAGGGAGAGACCCAAGTCTTCTCCAACATTTGGATAGGGTCCACAAGGAACCAAGGTTGGACAGAGCATCCGCCACCTAGTTTCCCTAACAAAATATGTGAGTCAAAATCTTCCTTTCAAGTTTAGAAATCAAAAACATTATGTCCAAGAGAATGTCACGGATACTCCACCCATGAAAAAGACCATGATTAATAGATCAATCACCATCTTGAAGTCACCTTCAATATGTAGTTCTTTTATACCCAAAGTGACAACAGTTTCAATGCCCTTAAGTAGCGCTCTAGCCTTCGTTGTCATGGAAGTCTGAATACCAATACCACTAGCATAACCAGCCACTAAATTTCCCTTAGAGTCTCTAATAATTCCTCTAAAGCTAGTCATCCTTGGGTTTCCCTTTTTTTCCCCATCGAAATTAAGTTTATTCCAACCAATATATGGGGGTTTTCAAACCGTGTTCATTCTTGCCAGAGATTTAGAGTTATCATAGAGTTGGACTCTAGATTTTTATTCCATAATTTTTCCATTTTGATCTCCCACATAGTAGGCACTTTTTCAAAGGGTTTCCATTCGTATAAGGAGACATTCTCAGTAACAAGCTTGAAACCAATGCCAAAGACCTCCTTAGGGATTTTCTCAATATCTCTGAAGATTTGATTGTTCCTCTCCTTCCATAAACACTAGCAAAGGATGGGAGGAATTTGACACCATATTTCACTAAGGAGAGGATGGTGGAATGGTCCTAACCAGCTTTCAATAAAACTCTTGATATCACAATTCATGGTCCAATGAATCCCCAATTTACCAAAATCCAAGTCCCAAGCTTTGGTAGCAAACAAGCAGTGGAGTAATAGAAGGCCAACTACTCCTAATTATTCTTGCATAACATGCATCTATTTGGGATTTGAAATCCCCTTTTCCTTAAGTTATCCACCAGAAAAAGTTAATTTTTTTGTTATTGCGACAGGTTATCCACCAGAAAAGTTAATATTTGGTGTTATATTCCTATTCCAGACCTATTTCCAAAGTCTATTCATATTCCCCTGTTTTGATAGAAAATAGTAAGCTGACTAAACATAGAGGTTTTCATTATGTTCCTTCACCCAATAAAAATCATCCTCCATATTTCAGATAGGGATTCTGGTTAGGGAAAGAATGTCCTATTGGGACCTAGCCAAAATCCTTAATTCTAGTGATAGGGGGCAAAACAAATCTATCATTTTCCACTTCTAGAACCTTAGAGACCACAAAGATGGTCTCTAACATTCCTGTTGAAATACAATCTTGTAGGCCTCATCAAATTCTTGAACTCAGATTGTGAAAGCAGCATATCAGTTAGCCATGGATACTCCCAAAACCTAATGCAGCTTTCATCCCCTAACTTCCATCTTAGACCAGAGTCTAATAGCTTATTCACCTTGAATATGTTATTCCAAACCAAAGACCCATTGGGGTGTTCATTCAAGAGGCATATGACAAGGGGAAGTTGCTAAGGTACTTAGCATTCATAAGCCTACACCAGTCCTTCTTGTTCCTTTGTTGATCCCAACCAACCTTAGCAAGCAAAGCTTTGTTGGTGGGATAGATTTTCCTTATACCAAGCCCCCCCTTGATTTAGGATGGAATACCTTGTCCCAACTAATCAGTGCCAACATTTTTTTCTCCTCTATGCCAAACCAGAGGAAGTTCCTTTGGATTTTCTCAAGTTTCTCTACTATATATCTAGGAATTTTGAATATAGAAAGGAAATAGACTAGGATCCCTTGGTGGATAGTAGTAAGGAGTTGTAGCTTACCAGCATGACTAAGGATTTTTCCTTTCCATCCAACCAACTTCTGTTGAACTCTCTCAAGGATAGAATTCTAGAAGGTGGGAGTAACTTCTTTAACATTGAACAAAAGACCCAAGTACATTGAAGGAAGGCTGCACTCACACAACCCAGAACATTCGTCACCCTTTCCTACAAAATAGGAGTGTTTTTAAAGAAATAAATCATGCTCTTGTTGTAATTTATACACCAGTTCAAGCAAGCAACATAATTGTTAAGGCAATTTTTCCATTTCCTTGCTTCCACAACTAATGCTTTCTTGAATAAGATGGTATCATCCACAAATTGTTGAATGGCATCTAGTTCCAGAGTGGTGGCAGGTTTAACTCCCTTGGTGGAGCCCTCCAACAACATTCTATCAACATTCCTACTTAGAAATAGTATCCATTACGAAAAGGTATGGAGATAGAGGGTCTCCTCATCTCATACCTCTCCCCACATTAAAGAACCCATTGGGCACTCCATTGACCAAAACACAACATTTCACAGTTGTAGTGCATTTCAAAATGAGGTTAACCACAATTTGATTGAAGCCAATTTTAGCTAATACTTTGGGCAGAAAACTCCATAGGAATTTGTTGTAAGCTTTTGAGATGTCAAGCTTAAAAGTAATACTATCATTGTTACATTTTTCCATAGAGTGCAATATTTCGTTAGTAGCGATAGCAACATCCATGATATGATGGCCCAATACAAAGATTTTTTGGCTAGGACTAATTATTTTCTCCAGGTAAGGTTTTAGGCAGTTGACCAAAATTTTGGAGATCTTATAAATGGTGTTACAAAGGCTAATAGGCCAAAAATTAGTCATAGTCTGAGGTTCATCAATTTTGGAAATGAGGGCTAAGAAGGTGTTATTCAACTATTTGACCAGTCTACTAGTCTTGAAAAAATCCTTGGCTACAAGAAATATATCCTCACCAATAATGTCCCAAAATATCTGGAAAAACGATGGGGGGCATCCATCAGGTCTCGGAGCCTTGAAGGAACCCATACCAAAAACAACAAGCTTGACTTCCTCCAGAGTGATAGCTCCTAGAATGTTATCAATATCTTCATAGGATAGAGAGGCAGGAACGAGGTCCAACAGACGGTCTTAAAAATCAAAATTTTGTGCCACAATAGGCCCAACTAAGGCATGTTGAAAATAACCATAGGCCAATAGACCAATCTGAGTAGGGGTAGTAACTTCAACTCCTGACTCATTCCTTATTTTTTTATCTGATTCCTTTTCTGATGTTTGAGGGTTGAAACATGAAAAAAAGAAGTGTTCCTATCACCCTCTTTCAACCATTGAACTTTGGATTTTCACTTTCAGAATATCTTCTCTTTTTTCAATACTTTTTCCCATTCCATGTGTTCATTCATTTCCTAGTGGTAGGCCTAAAGGCTAACATCTCCCTCCATTTTTTTTGGGTTATCTTCCTATTATCAGAGGTCACTCTTTTTTGATGGAGCACATCTCCAAACACCCTCTTGTTCCAGCCTTTTACCATGTTTTTGATATACTTGAGTTTATGGAACACCCTAAACATGGGAGAGCCATGTACCAAGGTATTCCACAAGTCAACAAATTTATTCCTGAATTCTGGATGGGAATTCCACATGATTTGAAATTGAAAGGGAAAAGGAACAATAGCAAAGTGTTCATTCATGACTAGTAGTAGAAAGTTATGGTCTGAGACAATTTGAGGAAAATCTAGAAGATTTAGTTAAGTAAGGTGGTCCAATGAGGAGATAAAATGAATATGTCAAGTATGAATTGGATTAGGCTATCCCCCATATGCCTATTGGTCTAATTGAAATCCTTTACATGTAAGTCAATGTCTACCAACCTCGTGTTACTTAGAAAATAAGCTAAGTCAGTCATATTATCAAAATAGTCAGTCATACCCCCACTCTTTTTTGAGGGGTGTAAAGGAGATTTGAAGTCTCTTGCCATTATAAATTCCCCCCCCTATTATTCTTTATCTAGCCAGTGAGATCCTGCTAGAGGGCTTTCCTTGCATTCCTTATATTGGGGGCATAGATGTTGATCAAAAACCAAGAAAAATTAGATTGATAGAATTGGATCCCCACATTATTCTTGCATTGGAATATTTCAATACCAATAAGTTGATTAGGATCCCACATCATAGACAACCCACCCAAACCTCCATCTGCATCACTATAGGAATAATGTGCATTCAATCAAATATACCTAGCTATGTTTTCAAAGTTTGTTTTTTTCATTTTAATTTCTTATAACATTAAAACATATATCTTGTGTTGCCACACATAATTCTTCAAAGCCAACTATTTGTGGGGGCTATTTATCCCATACACATTCCAAGACAAGAATTTCATTTAGACCCTTTCTTAGAGGACACTTCCAATGTCCTTTATTTCCCAATAGTAATCTCTTTGGCTATCTCCCTATTTCTGGTTTGTCTCTAGTTGGGTCAACCAAGTTTAGAGTCCCCCCATATATCTGCTTTCTTATTTTACCTTTCTTCTTTGGCATTATCCAACCCTCATCTTCATTGATTTGTCCTTGTGACAGGGAAGTAATATCTTTTGGTTCGGGTCTAGAGTCTTTCTTCTCAACCTCACTCAATATTTCTCCCTCTTCAATATCCTTAATCATATTTTGGATAGGGGACAAAACTCTTCCCAGTACATCTAGCGGAGCCACTAGAGTCTCCAAGACATAATAAATACTTGGGGAAGATTTCTCCAAAGGATCATTGCTAGGAGAAGACACACCCAACACCAAACCATAGTCAATAGAAGCCTCCTCCTCAATCAAACTCACAGGGATAGCAGAGGGCCCAGATTTGGTCGGGGAGTCAATGATATTAAGGAGGTTAGACTTGAAGGGATAGTTGTTAGTGAGTTCATCCATGGGGGGTTCACTAGGAATAGGATTGTTTCTTATCGCAAACTCATAGTCAAAAATAAAATGCTCATGTTTAGCACATTTTTGGAAATAAACCATAACATTTTCATAGCAGATTTGTTGATTCCAAGACCCAAATTTGGAACACAGTGTCACAGATTTGTGTAAAGACTTGTTAATATCAACATTAACACAAAACTGAGCAAAAACTAATTTTCATTTCAATCTAGTAATTGTGTCTAATGTGATGAAGTGGCCCATTGAGTCACCAATTCTTTGGAACACAGTGTCATCCCAATATTCCAGAGCTAGTCTTGGTAGATGAACCCATATAGGGGCTAACTTGTTAAGATCAACAACCAATTCAAAGACATATTTTTAGTGATATAAGGACAGCCCATGCTTCCCATAAACCCAAGGACATGAAGAAAGGATAGAAAACATATCTTCATTAATCATGAATTTGAAAAGGAAAATCCCACTAGCCATGGTGCAAACTTCCACAATTCTCTTGAGGTGCCATTTAGTAGTTAGCCATCTTCTTACCATATCCAAAATACGGTGAAAGGAGAAAAAACTTCCCACCATTGCATCCTCCATGAAAGAAACAATCCTATCAATGATAGATTTAGGGATAGAAAAATCCGTACTAGAAGCAGAAATCATGTCGTCCGAGAGAGGATGAGTTTCCTTTGCTATCAGGCTTAAGTTAAGCAGCACATTCTTCCAACCCTTCAAATCCAAAGTGATAGAGATCGTTGGCACCACTTTAGTAGTCAGAACCGAAATCATGGGTTCAACAATAGTATATAACATGAGATGGTCTCTTGAGGGTGTTGAAACAGCATGTGCTAAGGCAAGAACTCGGTTAGAAGTGGACAAGGGGGGAACCATGTGGTACCCCGAAAGCAACGTCCACCATACATGCAAATAATTCAAACCTAACTATTGACCTCAAGTCCTCTCAACCCCACATCTATTTATCTTTCTAATTTTTTTATCTCTTTCATTCTTTTCTCCTTTTCTATGTGTAATCTTGATGATAGATCATAGAGTTTGATCTAAAACGTTGATTTTAAAAAAAATATATAGTTTCAATCCATAATTTTTTAGCAAGCTATTATCATGGACTATGGAAACTTGATGCTATTAATTTTAGCTAGTTTCTAATATAGTTAGTAAAAAATTTAGCCATAAATCACATAGAAATATTGATTCACCTATTTATTTTCTAAAGTTGTATGGTTAAATTTTGAGATGTGTTTGAAAACTAACTATATTTAGATAAAATTATTAGGTGTTGGTGATAGCATGCCACAATCTATACCTAGAGCATACATTACATTAAATTGAACTTTGGTTTTTGTAGAGGAAATTTGACACCCCCTGCAAAGGGAAAATGTTCCTCAACTACCTCAAGGATCAAAGCTCAAATCATGATAAAAAAAGGGAAGACAGTGAAGATTGTTTTATATTTTATGTTTTATGTTGAATTAAATGGTGAGAGTTTTAGGGGATGAAAGAGTAGACTTCAAAGGTTTTATGAGAAAAATGAAAATCTCTCAACCAAGGATGACAGCATGGTGTGAAGACATCCTCGTGATGCACTGTAGTCTCAGACAAGTTGAAAACAAAGTTCACTAATAGAGACAGCAAAGAGCCTACTAAGTATTTGGAAACTAAAAACTCAAATATTTGTTAGGCTAACAAGAATAATAGAAATAACATAAATGGAAATAAAAAGCATAGATTAAATTAAATGAAATGAAAGTAACGAAGTGGAAAGGAAGAGAACTCACAATTGGTCCCACAAGTGAAGCCTCCCACAACGTTCCAACTTTAATACTTGTACATATAGAAGCAAGAAAATTATTGGGGCTATTTTAAGGAATTTCCTTAGTCAAACCCTGTGTAGGTCTTCCCACCTCCACGAACAACCAGATAAATAGATAGAAGAGAAAATAGATAAGCAAATACATAGAAAAGATAAAAAATAATAGATGTGTTAAAATAGTAATATGTTATCTGACATGCAGACAATAATGTAATATAAAAATAATGTAGTTACCCTCCCTTTAGCAAGATAGTGATTGCAAAAGGAAGAACATACCACACCCAATACATTTCAAGAGGACCAAAGTGTTGGTGTAGAGAACCAAGTGCAAGAAAGTGATGAAGAAAAATGATGTAGGAGAGAAAGAATGCTTGAGAATGATGGAGAATGAGATAATTATTGAGAGAGAGAATGAATGGGAGAATTGGAATCTTGAATGGAGAAAAAGAATGAAAATGGATGTTTTTGATGTGTTTGCAAGCCACAAAGATGTTACACTTCATAGGCAGGCGGGAAGTGTAACATACCAATAGCCACACATGCATGAATCTTTTCAGGATGATCATGAGGTGCATAGATGTATGTGCAATGCATGGCCATCCAAGATAAAATTTCACTTAAACAACCAAAAATGAAAGGGATAATGATAATATTAAGGATAGGTGAAGGGGACATTGCATTATCAAATTTAATTAAGCTAAAGGGGAGGTTATGAAATGCGAAATTGCGTAGGATTCATTTTTTGGCATTACATTTTCCCCTCACTATAGCAAGCATATGTATTCTAATAGATGTGAGCTAAAGTAGAAAGAAAGAGGTTGAAGATAATATACCCAAGATGAAGAGGATGTATATTGTCAATCCAGTATATGTGATAGAGAAGTTGAGCCAGGACATGTAAAGAGGACATGGTTCTTCTATCTTGAAAATATAACTAAAATCTCACCAAAAATATGTTAGTTGCACACAAACACATTAGGCAAAAAAACAAAAAAAAGACATGATAAAATCTTATCAGATAAAAGATAATGTTGATAGATATCACTAGCAAGTTGCACTATGCTAGAGACCATACAATAAGAAAATATAAAGATGCTTTCAGATATAAATAAACCCCGTAGAGGAGAAACCCTATCAAAAAAAGATGAGTGATAGAAACATACCCCACAAGGAGGAGAACCCATATCACAAAAAGATGAGATCATAAGACAAGTCTAGTCAAGTTGACCCCAAGCTAGACAATGAGGTCAAGAGACGTCAAGATTTTTAAGACATACAGTTTTGAAAAATAAATATAATCTTTGTAACTAAGGGAAAAATTTAGGTTAGCAATAAATAGCATAAATAAACTAAACCCTAGCTAACAATGAAGTACAATGGAACAAAAAACATAAACAAAGGAACAATCTCAAAAAAACCATCATGCACTCCATGATTCATCTTCATTTTCCTTCTCCATTTTTATTGTAAATAGCATTTTCCCTCATATTTTAATGAGCAACTATGACCTATGATAAAGACTCAGCAAAATATTGAAGGATTTGACTTAGAAATTGCAAGTGTACTCATAAATTTCAAGCATGAAGTTGTTCAAATGAGGTTGGAATTTCCCTTTTATAAAAGAATTTTTTGGATGAATAACCATGATTGATAGTTGAGAAATTCCCTAAGATGGAAGGCTGAGATTGAATATGACAACTAGCAATTAGGGTTAGGGAAAAATTAGGGTAAAATTTGAAAGGGAGGGCTATGATTTAATTTTAGAAGAATTAATCAATGGACATGAATGCATGTGACAAGAATATATTGGGCACGGAAAAAGAGGTTGTTGGAGAATCAAATAAGAATTTAAAACTATTTGATTTAGGAGGTAGTGTTGACCTTTTGAATTAAAGATTAATTTAATTCAAAAGAGGTGGGGCCAGGACAGTAAATAATGATTTTTAATTATTTACTTGGTGGGGAAATGTGAGTGGGAATTTAGATAAATGATTTTATTTAATTTTTGAAGGAAAAGACAAAAGGACAATTAAATAATTAATGAAAATTATTTAATTGTAGAGGAAAAGGATAAAGTAAATAATAACTAAATAAATTAAGAAATTTATTTAATTATAGAGAGACAGGAAATTAGTGACGTATTTAAATAAATAAATGTAATTTATTTATTCAAATAATCAGGAGAAATAAAAGATAGGAATTAATTAAACAATTAAGAATTATTTAATTGATAGTTGAATTTGGACCATAGGGCATAATTAAATATTTTAATTATGTTGAGAAAAAAAATGGTAAGTCATGGAAAAATAAAGCTTGTAGGCCTAGGTTATTTTTGTGTCTACAGTTTTCCCCTCTTTGTCATGATGTATTTTATTGCATTGTGACAAAGAAAGTCCAGTTCAGAATATGCCCCAACATAGGTGTCGAGGATCCATGCCCCCTCGGGAAAATTTGTGAATTTTAGCAAGGTGCTAGAAAAATTTCAAAAGTGTCCCAATAAGTTAATTTGATGGGAAAAAAAATAGTGGTGAAGCTGATTTCAAATTTTGACAAGTTTGGAGCAGCCAAAAGTGCATTCAAACATGCTAAAAAGAGTGCCCAGCTATAAACCCTAGTTCAAACCCTAATTTACCCCCTATAAATAAGCTTGGGGGGGTAAAATCAATTCATTTTCATCGTTTCCCATTGGAGAATTTAGAGCTCTAGATGAGAGGACCTTGCATGAAGATGATGATCCCAAAGGAAAATCATCGTGGTTACCGAGTACGGACCTACTGATGGTCAAAGGGATTAGGAAACGCAGTAAGTGACTGATTCCCACTTCATATTTTGATGTTTTTTAGTAGTTTTAGGGGCTTGAAGTTAATGAAATAGATGTGTTGCAACGCATATGCATGTGTGAAGCATGCAATTGTGTTCGCTTGCCATGAAATTGTTGCATCGCAAAGTAAGTGCATAGGGTAGGGTAGACATATGGTTATAGCACCACAATTGGGAGGCAGTTCGACGTAAGTGCGAAAACACAATACAATTTCCTAGCTAAACAATGCACTGGAAAAATTGTGACACAATCAAAGTCTCTGTCGGTGCAAGTGTCTAAAAGTGATGAAATCACATTGAAGTTGTGACATAACCACTCAATCGAACAATGCAATATCCATAGTACAATGCACTTGTGAGTTCAAATGATGCGCTTGTGTATCATACCACATCAAATGGACAGAACGACGCAACTATTTTTCAACAAATTTGACCTAGTTTGAGCTCATTTTTGTTGCATGGTTTTTATTGGTTTGACAAGATAAATAATTTGCATTGATGTGATGACATAAGTTTATGTTGGCAGGTGCAACTGTCACTTATTTATACTTGAGAGTTTCATCTAGCGACATATGCATTTAGAGATCGGTTCAGTACAGTGGAGCAGCGTCGATTGATGCACCTTGGTTTGTTTCATGTGACCTATATGCCCTTTATTCAAGAAAACCAAGGTCTTTTGACAACTTTGGTAGAGAGATGGCACTCCAAGACATGCTCGTTTCAACTCCCGATAGGGGAGGCCACAATGGCCCTTAAGGATGTGTATAGGATTCTTAGGTTTCCAATTAGAGGAGACCAGGTGGTTTATGATCCCCGATGAGGGTAGCAGGCCTTCATAGACTACTATGAGCATCAGGATGTGGCACAGTTGGGAGTTCTTGGTTGAGCATTATGGAAAATGGGAGTGTATTTTGTGCACTTTGATAGCTGGTGTGTTGATACCTAATCACATAGGTCATGGTTTTCTTGTGGGATGGGGTGAGCTATTGATCAGCATGATGCATGACAGGAAAGTGTACACATGGGGGCCTTGTCTACTAGGTATGTTGTATTATCAGCTTCATGATGTTTCCTATAGAGAAGGGACTAGTATTGGTTGTGGTATGGCACTCCTTATGATATGGGCTTGGGAGCACATTATCATATTTAGACCACTAGTATAGAGACAGTTAGCTGAGGCTATGCCCTATGTGTATATATATGTTGGAGAAGTTACACAGACTTGGGTTGGACACACAGGGTACTAACAACATGTCATAGAGATACTGATAGATTTTTTCTAGAGACCTTATAAGGACTATGCACAGTGGCCCCGAGAGGATGATCATTTAGCATTTTACTAATAGTTTAGATATTTGATTGGTCAGATACTTCAGAGTTAGCACATCATTGAGATGTACCTATCCTAGTGAGTACTGATACAGTTCAGTGAGAGACAGGATGTGTCGACAAGTACGATGGAGTTTGCTAGGTCCTGACAGGAGGAGATATAGAGGATCATGATTCTAATGGTTGTAGCAGAGCAACAGATTGACAGCTTACAGGCACAACAATGGGGTTGGATAGGGGGACCAAAAGATGCAGGTACCACACCTGAGTTTTATGTATGGTGGCTTGTGCATAGGCCTATTCTATTGATAGATCCCAATCATCCTGCACTAGTGGATTAGCGAACAGTGTTACCATGGGTTTGTAGAGCAGGACGAGGAGGTAGAAGTGGTGGAATAGGGAGAGGCAGGGATGGAGGCAGGGTTGGTAGGGGTGATGGAGATAGAGGAGATGATGGAGGAGATGATGGAGATGGACAAGGATGTGGGAGAGGTTGAGGAAAGGTAGAGAGTCTCACAAGCACAGTTGTCACCTATCCGAGAGGTAGGTGAGGGAGAGGAGGGGGAGAGGCTAGAGAAAAGGGACCTCTCCTAGAGGTAGGAGTGGAGGAGACAAAGTAGCCATAGTTGGAGGCAAAGGCAGCCATGGAGGAGGAGGCCCTCGATGTTGGCGAGGAGGACGTGAGTGGCAAGGAGGAGATTGATGAGGCTTAGAGGAGGATCCAAGACCAGATAGTGGATGGAGAGGAGGATCCATATGTGAGGCCAATAATGCTTTAAGATGTGATGGTCGATCAATGACTAGAGGATATGTAGAGTCAGTTGGATGAGGGCCCTCACAAGGATTAGGGCACTAGATGGAGATTTGGATGTCA